>CM053603.1:158249468-158290454 GCA_028646535.1 Procyon lotor | reverse complement strand
TAATAGTGATAAATTTTGAAAGTGTAGTTTTGACATAGACAATATTAAAAATTGGTTTAAAAATATTGTCAGGCCAAGTGTAAAATTAACAAAGGCTAGGAAACAGTGTAGCTATACCTAGAATAATTTCTATATTTGATTGAAGGAAGACTGTGTCTAAAATAAATGCAAAACTACAGCTATTGATTAATCATCTAAGTTCATGAATCTTGTAATAGAAATGAGGTGATAAAAAAGTAAAACTGTGGAAAAGGGAAATAAAATACAACTTCTATATTTAATTATTCAAAACATTTAGAACAGGTGAGAAAACAAGGTTGAAAAAAGAACTCTATTCACATATTTTACCGTGTAAGTTTGTTTCATGTTATTCCCAATTTTAAAAAATATTTCCATGCTTACTTATATCTATAAAGCTGGTTTCACTACTTGATTTGATTTTTAGGTAATTATATTAGGTACTGTCGAACAACCGAACATACTGAAAATTATATTTTCACATTCCCCATGACTTATAAATCAACATGTTATTCAAAAGCATTTATTCTAAAGTCTATGTATGGATAGCTGATTAAAGGTAATATTTTAGCTATTAAAAAAACAGCAAGGGGGAGAAGAGTTATTAAATCTCACACTCACTTGACTTAAAATCTATAGCCCCCATGGAAGAATGTGAAATTGTGGAAAGCAAATCAACCTCTGCAGTGTTTTCCTTAACATATTGTCTGCACCTGTATATAATTGTAATTTCCCAGAGCATTACTACATAGGCCAAAGGTTGTAGTTACTTCACAACGAATAGCCCTTTAAACTCAAAATGCTAGTGTCTCATTTTAACCATACACTCAGCCTGTGCCTAAAATTAGCAATGCAAGGAATGTTATCTGGTCTGTCATGGTCATGTCTTGTGTGGTACCCAGAGGCATAAAAGAAGTCTTGATCATGGGACCATTCAGGGAAGCTGAACATTACAACAGGAAGCGGGGCCAAGGAAACATATCAAAGCCCCAGATTTTTCCTTAGCTCTGCAGACATTTCGTGCAATTCATCCTAAGGGAGAGGATTCAGGAAATTGGGTAATATTTTGCAAAGACCATTATAGCCTAGTGTGCCTCAATAACCTAACACACATAAGGCCCACAATTCTAAGAAGTCAGATAATTTAAACTTAATATGCCAGATCTTTGAGGGAAACAGGTAAATACGTTTAAACCTCATTATTCATAATAGTTTACACTTAAGATATTAACATTTGGAAATGTGGCTTCATGAAATTAAAAAGAACGATTAAGGACACAAAGGTGAAGGAAAAGATAAGACATATGACAAAGAAGAAATATGACAAAATGGGTGGAAACATGCCAGTTTCATTGCATTATCTGGGGATAATTCTGGTGAGTGAATTCAATGCCAGCTATTTAAATTTGGGAGTCATCGATACTTTATTATAAAGCTAGTATCCCTAAAATATAAGCAAGAGAATCAAATATGAATGCTGAATCAATAAACACTCCCCAAAGTAAAAGTTTCTTACTCTCCAGTGACACTTTCTTCTGAATGTCCAACCATTTTCTTCATTTTATTCACACTTTGAAGTAATAGTTCATGGAGATACAGTTACACTCAATTCCACTAAAAGATGTCAACTTTCCCTCCTATTAAATGCCACACAGAAGCAGAGGAAAATAAGATACAACAACAAAAGACTGGAAACTTATTTATAATCATAGTAAAACTGCTTGTACTCCTATGCACACTGATCTCAATTATTTGTCTGAATGTACACTCTTATGTGTTTGTTCTGGAACTGTGGGGAGATAGGATAGAGGTATGAGAAATGGATGGACTTTAAAATCTTGAGGGGCTTTCCAAAAGGCTGCCTGAAGAAGGAGTGTGCCATCACACATGCACACATACACACATATACATTATATATATTTGAACGAATATATTTATTTAGTGTAATTAGACTAATAATACCGCAACTCATATGCACACAGAAAATAATTAGAGTTGATCTTCATTTTATAAACTCCAGATAAACAAAAGGATTTCATTATATGCCATATTATTTTTCAAATCCACATGACTTTTAAAGATGGTTATAACCACTTCATACTCTGCTACATAAAGTTCAATCGCAATGAACATAAGTTATTTTTCCAAACATTTCTCCATCATGTTTTGCATGCAAGTAGTGACATCACCGTCCATATATGTCCTTTTGCATGCCAATTTCAGGAAGATTTCCAGAGCACGAGTCACTCAATCTCATAAAAATTCAGGATTATGACATCATGTAAACCGTACCACTAAATTCTTCAGCGTTTAAGAGGATATGTATATAATAGACTAGTTCGACATCTGAATTAAATTATTTACTTAAAAATTTCTAGGTTTGGAAATATTTTGAACCCATGTAGTTTTGCTCTTCCTGGCTGCAGATGTGTCCTCTGCCTTGTGTCTCGGATGCTGACATTCAATCTGATAGCATAACCAATCAATCTCTCTGCTTTGGCTATTGCCGGGGTAACAAGAATAGTTTGAGTCACAGATGGCACGTGAAGCAAAGTCCCTAGTCATTCCCCGGCATATGCATAATCTGTGATTCTCCTTTACTTCTATCATCGTGTATGCCCATGTTGATGAAGATATTGAAAAATGCTATCACAAATATATTGAAAGAACACAACAGTCATTTGCATTTCCATTCACGAGTGTGTTTTACAGGCTCTAGAGAAATGAGAAACACAAAGGCTAAATAAAGAGTTAACCCTATCTCCCAGATGGTTCCTCTTCTTTAAATATTATGAAAGTGATACCACCAAAATTTCATGTTAAAATATCTTATTCCAGGGTTTATGACCCATGATCCTGTTCATTTTTCTTCTTGACCTATTTCAGTCTTCCCTCACCTACCACCCCTCACTAATTTTATCCTGGCACCCCTCACTTCATCGTATGTGCTAAATTTCAAAAGTAAGGGAAAGTAAATTATACATAGTAAAATATAAATGTTTGTTTTGTTAACTTAAGGGACAACTCCCAGGGTAGTGCTTTTTACATCTCGTTGCAGTTATTTTGTCTCTTCTGTATATAGTCATGTTTTATACATATTGTTGATTTAAATTGAACTCAGATGGACATAAACGAGAATGTCTTGGTCATTCAACATGAAACAAAGGGATATCCTACTGTTTATTTTGTGTGTGTGTCTAAGTAAGATGATATAACATAAACACTTATTTTTTTAAAGATTCAGCTAACTCTGTATGACACATTAATTTGTTTTTAAGATTTCTAAGTCTTTTTCATTGAAAGTAAAAATAGTCTATCTTTCTCAATTTTCAAGTTTTGACTCTGATGATAATAGGAAAAAACACTATTTCCTTTTTCCTAGTGAAAGGTTTAAAAGTCCTAAAAGTATATTCCCCTGATACTTGAAATTTACTATTATGATTACTCCACTTCTGAAATTAAGGAAATCCTTTGGAATGATCTCATTTTTTATTATTTTCTGAATGACCCACTTTGATGGGGTATCATAATTCCTAATGGTAAGTTTAGAGACAATACTTACAATGTTAAAGCATAAGCCATAGTTATAGTGACTAGAGAAAACACACACATGTAGACATACACGTGCAGCTCAATATTTAGCATTTTTTCTGCAGAATACTTCAAACTTATAATTTCTTTTAATGTGTGTTTTTGCTGTGTGTTTGCGTTTTCCTAATTGCAAACTTAAGTACAGAGTTTGCCCAGTTGCAATCTTGAATAACAATCTGGAAATGTTTGAAATCAAGGAGGCCAGATGCAGAAACACTGTTGAACAATCAATCTTCCCTTACTTTCAAAACCTCTGTTATTGGACCAGCTTCCTCTAGTATTCTACAGCTGCCCAGTAAAATGACCTGCACCCTTCTGTTCCAATATATATTGCTATTATTAACATCGAGTATTTTCTTTCTCCTCACCTGTTATTGTCCTTTTACATCCCCACATTTTTTTCCAATTTCTACTCATTTTAGATAGTACTTAAAGCGTGCAGAACCCCAATAAAATGAATTTGTGTTATTCACATTTGTATGGTAGAACCATTTTATTACACTGAAAGGAAATGCTTTATTAGACTTTTTATACCCTTTTGGAAATGATATTAAATTTTGACAAGGACATCTGATGCTGTTGTAATCCAATAACAAACAACATTTGCCTTTCTATGAAATGCAAATGGGGACTCCCTAACTCTCAGTGGGTTTTGCTCCATATGTAGGAGTAACAAAGATTTTACTTGAGAAGTTAGAAATATTGAGAATGTTTAATCTAAGCCCATGTGAAATTATTTTTCTAGATAATCAAAAACTCCTTTGGAATGTAAGTGCCCCTTGTGTTAGAGGTACAAAGGAATATTAAAAATGCCCTCCCTTATTAAAATAGTAATAGAAAATGAAAATTCCAAACCCTTTGATAATAGTATCATTTGTCTCAATTTCAAGACTACATTTGAGGATATAGTCTTGAAGCAGATCAACTTCATTTTTCATGTTCCGGCCTGGAGTTAGTGAAGACCATAATGATCAGCATTAAACCAGTAGAACAGTACACTGCTAGCCAGATTACGTGGGGTTCATGTGTATGTATGTGTGTGTGTGTGAAAGAGAGAGAGAGACAGAGACAGAGAGACAAAGAGAGATGTTCAAAATCAGATTTGTTTTGAGGTTTTCTTCAGTGGAGGAGGATAACTTCAAACCAATGACCAACTCTTATTTTTCCCTTGGGCTAAAATGTTTGACTGCTTCTGCTGTTTTAGTCTTGACTTTCAGGCATGACTGGAACTCCTCTCTCCCCAGGAAGATGTAAGCTTGGATTTGATTTGGCACGTCGCTGTGTTGGTAAGGTAGATGATGCTCAATAGTTGAGCTGCCTGATTTATCTTTCTCTCAATTCTCCTGCTTAAAATAATATAAATTTTATGAAGGGAAGAAATAACATATAAGGAATAATTTTTATGACTGCAAGGAGATAAGTTCCAGAGTCAGAGCTTATAGTAAATTTACGATTACTTATGTGAGCTCAGACTTTTCTTTTATGACATGTTACCCAAATAACATGTTTTGTTAGGGTAAAATATGCTTCCTATTATCAAAGAACACGGTAACGATCAGTCTGTGGTTTACTTATAGGCTGAGATTTCATTTTCTGCCAATGCCAGTCAATGGGGAGAGACACAGTTTGAATAGCTAAATGGCCTCTCTGAGGGTACAACTGATCGCTAAAATGCTTAAGCCCCTCTGTCCTATTTCCTTAATCTCAGATCTGTTCATCTCAATAGTACTGTCTTTCTATATAACCCCAACTTCTCTCCTTAATCTGTTTATTTCAGGGCGCTGCATCCTTATTCAGTCTTAAAGTCCTTTAGTATTGTCCTCTAGACATCTCTTTCTGCTACAACTCTCTTACTTAGAAATGTCCTCAGGCTTTTCTTAGAACGTTATCTCAATCTTATCAGTAACTGAAATCCTCTTCTATTAAAAGAAGACTCCTGTAACTTTCTTAAAGAAAAGAGTATTAATTTTCTATATTCTTTGGTTCTTGGGTCTTAGGGTATTCTTGGGTCTTAGAGGTACGGTCCACATTCATTATGTTCCATGCTTTTTCTTCCAGGGTAGTACCTTTCCTCTCTTATGCAAAGATATTTTTCTCTTGCTGAGGCACATCCCATCCAATTAAATGACATTTTCTCTGTGCTGTCATTTGAGTCTCTCCAAGTCACTCCCCACATTAACAAAAGATATTGAGCTATTCTGTTTATTCCCTGCCATTATCCTGGGGGATTTCAACATCCATGTGGAAAAGCTATCCATGACTCTGAGTTCCAAAAAATATGAGCCTAAACTAAACTTGAACTTTGTCATCAGACATAATTCCATCTTATCTAAATTCTGTGATCTCAATATATTGGTTTGTTACTCCACAATGTTATTCCGTTTTGTCCACAAGGAAAACTGTGCTCCTCACTGTTCAAAATTCTCCCAGTTGCTTAGTTTCAAAATTTAACTGAACCACAACATTGCTTAGCAATCCTTTGAATCTTTCTCATATTGGTTCCTTTTGAGTTAAAACTCAAGTGATAAAAACTTACCATTATTGGCCCTCATGGGTACCTAATCATAGTACACTGGGACTTTCACAATATAACCTAAACCAAATTTCACCTCCCTCTTGACATTCCTCAGTGATATTTTCCAGCTCACATACTATTTCTTAGCTATGCCCGACACTCTTTTCCTTCCCTGTCTGATAATCTCCAAACCCATCTTCTAAGATCTACCTTAAGCCTATCCCCTTACTATATTTTCTGTGTGTCTCCCAAAAATTTGGTACTCCTTCAACAAAGTGCTATAAGATTTTTCAGATATGATAATTTCTCCAATTATATACTTCCCTAACTCCTCACCCCTTAGGATCCCTTAATGGGATGTAAGTCCTCAGTGACAAAGGCTATTCTAATTACATTTATGCTTTAGTGTCCATCATAATACCAGGCTTACTGTAGGTTGTACATATATTATTGTTAAATAAATGCTCATCAATTCTGATCGCCTTTAGATACACTACTCAAAACCGCTGGAAAGATTCTTTGGGTTAAAATCAACTAGATTCTCCATACTTATGCGTAGTCCTATGATGACTCCCCCAAATCACAGTAAGTTTCTGACATGGATGCAAGACAAATGATGAGTCTCACCAAGCATTTAAAAGAAGGGCAAGATACTTATCCCATCTGCAAAGCTGATTTGGGGCAATTAAGAATAGTTGATTCTGAGTTCTTATTTTCCTGGATTCAGAATAGTATATACAACAAATTATGATCTTTTAACCTGAAATTCAAATTGTGATATAAGAAAATAGTTTAGATAATTTGGGGCTGAGCATTATGTATATCCTTGTGCTTTGAAAAGTGCTTATCACACAAAATGAAGGACGAATGAATGACTAACCAGTACCAGGGTTTTAAAAAATATAATTCACTTGACGTTTGTATAGCTACAGATATTTTAATTTTTATTGTTATACAGTTATTATTTACAACCAGTAAGGTAGTAAATATGCCAATCTAATTCAGAAGAAAAAAGTAGGCAGTCCTTAAAAAACTCTTTTAATGAAATGGAATCCTTTCTATCGCACTCTCCAAAAACAATAATAAAAAGAACAAAATACATAAAATCTGAAGGCTATAGGTTTGGTGAATTTAGATAAAGGCGAAACTAAAATTGTAAATGTCTGAATCTAAGTTCCATGTTTTAAAATCAAAATGAATCTGTTAACATATGCATATAAATAAGTAAAAAAAAATTGAAAACAAGATTGACAAAATAGACACAAGCATTTCACAAGTATGAAATCCAAATGTGCAAATCCAGCAGCTATGACTGAATGATAAACCCATTTTTTGGCAATCAAGTTAAAGAATGGAATCGTATTTTCAAATTCATTCCATGGGTGAAGGGGCAGAGGTCCCTCCTATCAAACTATGTCCAAAATTTCTTAAGAGAAGCAATGGTTAAGGCACATGAGTGTTGACACAGATACATTTATTTATTACCTCATTTAAAAGTTAAAATGAAACTCAATGATGCATCAATAATCCATTTTCCTTAGATCAGAAAGTAGAATATATGGAAATGAACCATCTTTTACATAACTTCACATTTACAGTAGCAGAGTTGGGCCAATTATCACATATACAAGATGTAAATGACTAAAGGTAGCATTCTGTGTGTAGACTTAGCAATAGAATTTCCATTTTAAGATGCACTTTAGTTTCTAGAAGAAAAGGAACACTGAGTTACTGAGATCACTTGATGCCCATCATTTGCTGAACCAAGACTTTATGTTTGAATCTCACTTGCCCAATTCTGAACATGGTCTGTGGGATTCATAGGAAGCAGAAATTACATGGATTTTCAGCTGAAATGGATATATCTTCTTTTAAGGCAAATTTAAGGAGACTAGCTTAGTTCCAGGCCAAAGTTTACTAAGAGTTTATGTTATATAAAAGAGATTGGACCTTGAGAGGTCTGATCAGTCTCTTGAGAGCGGCTTTAAATTCTAAAAGTTATAGAATCACTATGTTATAGAATCACTGACTTTGAATCAGAACCATATCTTTTTGCTAGTTATCATTCCCCCATCTTTTGTAGCTACTCCAAAATGTGTTCAAACTGTAAAATATTACATATTCCTTCTGGTACATTTAACCTTTTGAAAACTAACTTTTAATGCTACGTGTTTACAACAGAATTGAAATGTTGTTATCAGAGTCCTTTCAGGCAAATTTAATTTCTAAGACTCACAAAATCCCAAAGTCTAAGTAAGTCTCAGTTCTGCTTTGGCTTTAACGAGTTTGCTTTTGATTTCTTTATTTTCAAATAAAAGATGCAGTTGGCGTTCAGTTGAAACTCTTGAATTTACTTCTCTCTCCTCTGGAAAACTAAGTAGATAGCCTAATTACACTTTTTTTTTGGAACTGCATAAAGTATAAACATTCAAAATAAACTGTTGGAAATATTCACTTGAACTCAATTTCCTTTTAAGCAGTCTAGTTGAGCCCAGTGCTCTTCAATGGGTCATTTGTTATGTCAACCCACTGTAGAGTACATCAAAGGGCCTTGTCACTAATTGATTACATTTCTCTACCACCATGATTCACAGTGCTATAGGGACAATTACATAACTGTTTGACTTCTGCAAAACTGTGAGTTTAAGTAAACACAGTTCTTTGTTATTATGGTCTCTAATGGGCATATGCACAGTACATATCATAGTATGTAACTAGATCTTGCTACATTGTCTATCTAACTTGTGACTCACAAAAAAATCCTTCTTTTGTGGCAACTGGAGTTCTGGGGAACAGCTGCTGATCTCACACTGAAATTAAAAACATTTGAGTTGTTTTGATTTATGTTAGCTCCCATGGGAAGAGAGAAATGAAAAATGGATGCTTCGTGTAAACAAAATACCATTTCTTCAAGCTGTATAAAGAAATTGTTCTAAGTTTCCTGACATATTTCGTTTACTGAAATATAGTGAGACCCTGTTACGATATTCTTGGAAGGGAGGACGACTAACAGTATTCTAATAAACCAACTGCTAGGATTTTCTTTTAATCAACAGTGTTCTGGAGGTACAACTTTAGTGTCCCGCCTCTGAAATCCAAGTCTGCATAATGTTGGTACGATGATGTAATCAAAGGCAGCCGGCAATGAAGGTCATTAAAGTGATGCACTCTTAGGAAAGCCTAAAAAAAAAAAAAATCAATTTCTCTTTTCTATAGGAGTTTTCAGAAGAGGAAGTCTAATGTCTTAGACTTCCATATTTTACTGTATGTGAAATTGTACAGGGATTAGTGAAATAGAGAAATATTGTTCTGATACTGATAATCGTTTAAGTTCACTACAATTGACTTCTGTTATAGGTATATATTTTTAAAAATATATCAGTTTACTTTATATACGTCTTGAGGGGAGGAGGAGGTCCTTTTACGATCAGAATTCTCTTAGGATCTCCTGAAAACAGATCATCAAGAGCAACCTATAACCACACCAGCTGGTGTGATTGATTGGCAGCACAAGAACAAAAAGCCTTTGGGTTTAAAGGTACATTTCCCTCCTCCTCCACCTAGTTCATTCTATATTCTTTATTTGACTTTTTTGTTTTTTTTCCCTAAAATGGTCCCTGACCCTGGCGAGATTGTGAAGGATTAAGCACATTATAAATGATAATATGCCTCCCCTCAGGAAGCAGGGTTTAAGAGTCAGAATTTTTCAGTAGTCCATGCTGTCTACTTCTCTATTTTATGGTCCCTTTGAAAAGACTGAACCGTTCTTTTTATCGAATAGTAATGAAATATTACTTCAGCATAGAGTAGAATTTCTTTGTTTAATTTCGGGATGTTCTGAAATAGAATGCCAGCTTATCCTTAAGCTTCCTCTAAAATAGTTTTAAAATCACCAGCCAAAAAATTGTTTTTTGTTTATTTTATGGGTTAAAAGTATGTAAAAACAAGTCTTAAAGTATTTAAAATCCATAGATTTATGAGTGAAAGCTCTTCACTAAATTTTTTTTTAAAAAGTAATAAGCAGAAAGATAACTTGGGTTTTAATTATGCTACTGAAAGAATTCCACTAATTGAGTACTCTATGAAGAATTGTACTTGAAAATATCCATTTTCAGTTCTTGAATCAGGAAACTAGAGATTAAAACCTGTTACTATCCAAATATGAGTACTACAAAGACTTCTAAGATATAAATTGAATATGAACAGTTTCTTTGAATACGTTCTTCATGTAAATCAAGCAGATTTAATAAACCCACACAAAGAAGCTGGATACCTTCTTTGGGCACAATTGAATTTTTCATTCCTGTGCATTAGGACAACATAGTATGTCATGTGAGGTTACACAGTTGTATTTTTTTTAATTATCAAATGTATATTACAACATATAATGAAGTTTAGATCACATGAGCACAGCTCAGTCTTCATGCTCTCAATAAATTTCTTTAGATATAATGGAATTTAGAGAAAAGAACCTGAGCTTTGGAATTACAGAGACCCAGTTTAAATTCTGACCATAAAATCGACTAGTCTGATGTTCAGTAAATTATTTAATTCTCTGGGTCCCAAATTCCTCACCAAGAAAGGGGATTAATATGTGGCTTATTGGAAATTGTGAAGATATGTAAAGAACTTGGCTGAATTCCTGACACATAGTGAAGGTAGGGTCATTATCATTTCTCATAGAAATATGTCATGTATGTTATTATATATGCATTTCCAAATTTTTAAGTTTAAAAAATTCAAATTATTATGGGTACCTATTGCTTGCTTGGTATGATTTGAAAATAAAGTAATTAAAATTATAAAGTGCTTGCTCATGAATATACTCATTTGAGGAGGAAATACCATACCTGAGGTAAAATAGTATTTTTTTTTTAAACTGGAAGAAATTAAAATGAGAAAACAAGAGATTTTATTTTTTGCATATTTACATGAATTCTTGCCAATCCAATGGAATCCATCTGTCAGTTTTAGGAAAGTTTAGACTTGTAAGTAAATGTAACGAGGTGCATTACAAATTAATTACTTCCTTACAGAAGACTTGTGCTTATACTTTTCTTCAAGCAAATCCTTTGTGCTAAGGAACACTCCTTTTTTGTAATAACTTAAAATTCTAGGCCTAAAGGTAAATACCTATTTGTAGTTTTCCATCCACTGTAGAAACCTTATGCTGTGAGCTGCTATTCGCCCTTGGCATGCTTCATTACTTCACTTAAAACAATCATATGCATTCCAATGGATGGAAACATCTAATAAATTTTCCAAAACAACAATAAAAAACAAAGGATTATTCCAATGAGTGGAAATATATAATAAATGTTCTAAAACAACAATAAAAAAGAAGGATTTTTTTTCCTTTTATCTTCAAAAGCTGATAGCTGTTCTTTAATCATTTTAAATAAAGGCATATACTAAAGAAACTAAGAAATGGGTGATACTGGGCTTTGGAGCTGACCTTGGAAACAAACTTATAAGACGAAAAGACTTCTAGCTTCATTAAACTAATATAACAGAATCCTAGCATACAACTGTGATACTTTAGAACGGGTACATAAAATGTTATCTCTGTTGATTGTATGAGTTCTACCCACTCATCCACCAGCTACAATATTGTCTTACAAAGTTACATTCCACAATACTCCAATCAGGAGATAAGTAAAATGGTTAATGAGAACAGATACACCACCCAGGGTTTATTTTTGTCCAGAGTAAAATGAAGGGGCCAGACAAAATTCCAGGAACTGAATGTTAGTACAGGAACTATATACGCCATACACAAGTCTGTGTAATCTAATCAGCCTCTGCTCTCCTTTGCATACACAACCCTGCTTCCTTAGGAGTATTTCCACATTTACACTGCTCGCCACCTGATATGGTTCATTAAGTCAAAATAAAGTGGTGGGAGTTGAGAATGGTATTCTCTCCAATTTATACTCTGCTTTTGAGCACAATCTTGAAAGAAGTCAAGATGCTTTAGAATACTGAGCTATAGTACTTATTCTGACTTAGTTCATGCTGCTTTTAAGAGCTAGATGTATAATGAGAGCAATCTAAAAAATTGTTTCACTGCAGTATGAAATAGCTCCCTAATTCTCTCATTTGGGACTCTATTATTTCACACATTTTGTGTAGTACTAGCCCCTTTGACCAAATTGTTATCAGTGGCGCCCAAGACTTAATTAACTTCCCCTTTAAACTCATTTGTCTGAATTGATAGAACAAACCAAATACTATATATTTAGACATTAAAAAGAAAACATTACTTTAAAACCAGTAATATTGGAAGAAGAGAAACTAGAGTTTCCCTGTGTTCTTCGAGGTGTAATTTTTATCTACAATATTGTGCAATCTTGTATAATGGAAGTTGTCATAATTTATCACAGAGAGAGAATATTTCACCCATATCACCTATTGCATCTAAGTTGGCATCACATGAAGGAATTCCAGGCAACTTGGGAAATGAGTATGGTCGATTACATGTGGTACTGAATTTAACTTGCAATTCTCTTTTCACATTAACTAAAGAGAAACTGTGAGCTCAATCACGAGGATCCTTTCTTTCACCCATAAATATGGAGAACATGATCCCTTTTTACTAAGTGTGAAAGAACTACCCAAGAAAGTTCATAGTTCAGTTTAAATCTGCAAGTTGGGAGCAGGGCAGGAAAGGAAAAGTAAAGCTTCTCTCCTATGATCTGATGAGAACCACACAATGTTTCTAAAAGGATGGTAGACAAAGACTTCTTGATAGACTTCAGTTTTCATTTTTTAAAATGCCTTATTTGTCTTAAATAATAAAACGAAACTTTAGTTGCAAAATCCATTTGATAATGTAAAGCATTATATAGATGCAAGGTATTATTAGTTAATTAAAACAAAAGAAGCTAGAATCAGTAATCCAAATTACTTTTTTCTTTGATGACTATATTCTGTCCTGAAAGTGGATTAATATTCAATAAGAAACAAACTGGTTAGTGACTGAATTAATTGTGGACGACACTGTATTTAATTTAGAAGGGGTAACAAAGGTATGTGTATGTCATAGAAAACTGGCAAGAACCCACCTAGCAATCCTTCCTTCCATTAAACCACCACACAAACACCGAGGAGGTTTCTTGATGTATAGTTGACATACTCTAAATGGTATATATTTAAAATATATAATCTGATAAGTTTTGCATATGTAGCTACCTGTGACATTCTCACCATCATCAAGATAATGAACATTTCCATTACCTCCAAATGTTTCTCTGTGCTTCTTTGTATCCCTTTTCTAGCTCTTGTCCCTTCCCCTCCCAAGCAACCATCCATCTACTTTGTCATGTTAGATTGCAATTCTTGGAATTTTATGTAAATTAAATTATAAAATATATAATTATATATATAATTATTTTCCTAGCTTCTTTTTAAAAAAGATTTATTTATTTTAGAGGGAGAGAGACAGAGATAGAGGGAGAGAGAAACTTAAGGAGACTCCTGCTGAGTGTGGAACTGGGCAAGGGGTTCCACACAGGGCTCGATCTCATGCCCCTGAGATCACGACCTGAACCGAAACCAAGACTTGGATGCTTAACGGACTGCACCACCCAGGCACTCTCCTTCCTAGCTTCTTTTACTCATCACAATAATTTTGGGAAATTCATCTATAATTTAGTGGGTATGAAGATGTCATTCCTTTTAGTCCCTGAGTACTATTCCATCGTATGAATATACCACATGCGATACATTCTTATGTTGATATACATTTGAAGTGTTTCCAGATTTGGATTATTATAATTAAAGCTGCTACGAACACCCAAGCACATGTCTTTATGTGGACATATGCTTTAATTTCTGTTGGGTAAAAACATAGTTGTGGAATGACTGAATCCAGGTAGCAGTGAATATTTCACTTTGTTGTTTAAAATTCAGAGGCTTCCAATGCATTCATTCCTTTTGATATATATATAATTTTGTGAGATGAAGATGATGTTATTGGAAGATCATAAGGAAGTTGCGGCTGAGAAGGGTTAAACTTGCCCTAAGATTTAGCGGTGGTGATGGCATAGTATAAAGAAATTGTCCCGTTAAGGTTGACATGAAAATAGCATGCTCATGCCAATATTAGGGGGGAAAAGATTATGTACTACTAGTTCATAAGAAATAGATATAATTTCTTTGTATGTTAAATTTTAAATCTATGTAGATAAAGGTTGGGAAAATGGAAAAACTCGAGGCTAGCAGCTGGAAGCGAGTGTTAAAATCAGAATCAATTTTCCAAAGTATTTAATCTCCAAAGGCTACTGAAACAGATATGCAGATGCTTAAAATTAGTAACAGGATATAAATCTGAGGTAGTTTTTCTCAGAGGGATAAGCAAGTTGATACTGCATAGACCTTTTTAAATAGCAAAATACATAAAAATAAGACAAGATGTATTTGTAATGAGTTTACTCATTTTTTTTTCATTTCTTTTATCAATCCAGCCTTTTTAAACCTATGGTTTTTAAATGACCCTTTCGTGAGACTTGTAAAAATTCTATTATACCTTCTTGGCAGAATGTGGCAAGAATACATTATTTTATTATATATATAAATTATGTATATATTATATATTATATAACACATTATTTTATTATAAGTAATTATAATTACTTTTAATCTTGGCAGAATAAACAAAATAAAAAAACTGACCTTAAAATTCAGAAGCTCAGATTTCAATCTGGCAAGCAACATTTTTTGAGCTCTTTCCTTCTCAAGATATCAATGTACAGTATTCTTTCATTCGAGGACAATCACAGCATTCAATGACATACTTCATCTATGTGATAAGGTAGTTTTGAAATTCTTGAAACAGGTCCCCAGAAGGGATGGAAAAATTGGTTAAATAGTGAAGCAGTTTTCATTTACTAGAACCAATTAAAAGGTGAAATGGAACCTTTATTGCAAACATCATTTTCAATTACTTATAACACCCCATAAAAATGTAAAAGGGGTATTTCCACATTTGCTTGTACTGCCAGGATAGATAGCTCAATATTTATTATGAAAGACTATTCAATGTAAATATGTCTTATGGTTCAGTCAGTTTTTTTTTTTTTTTCTCTGATGGAGAAATGTATAGAAAACAAAAACTGGGAAGAGTTTTGCAAAGGAAAGAGAATCTTTATTCCCCTAGTTCCTAATTCTTTAGGAAAAGGAGAGAGTAGGGTCAGGGAAGCTCTGAATTTGAAGAAGGGCTTGCAAAAGTCATTCCCCTGCCTCCCCAAGACATTTCCTGCTGGAGAGATGGGGAGCATCGATCAGCCAGTGTTATCTGAGCCAATCTGTTTACCTCGGATTGTAAATCACCGCAGTGTATCTGAGCTCTGGACCCCTCTGAGATGTCCAGTTCAACCTATAGACATTATCCATTTACAGGCCTTTTTTTTTTTTTTTTTAAGTGAAATAGAAACCCTATGCATTTTAGGGAAAAAAATGTGTTTACACAACCAAATGATTTCACATCTGGTGAAATTCAAGCTGCCATTCTGTAAAAACAACTCTAAAGTGTATTGCTCAGAAAATAGTGCCATAACTTTTAAAATATCACTAGAATATAAACTGAAACAAACTCTACATTTCAGGATTTTAATGGGCGATTTAATTTCTTAACATTTCTTTTAATTTATTTCTCTGATAAATCCAAACTTGCTAGAATTATTTTTTATTAGGTAAAATCACAGAATTACTGTAAAATAATCTATTAAATGTTATGGTTCTTATCTCCGTAATTATTTCAATGATGTATTCACAAAGGAAGGGAATCTCTTAGTAATATGTCAGGTAGAGAGCTGGGAAGCCAATGAACAGTAGAAATAGATTTGTTTGCTGGTTCGGCTTAATCGCATTAGGAAAAATCCATTTAGTGAATTGATCCACTTTGGAAGTAATGTCTATGTTGATCTGAATAACATCACAGTAACAAAAAAAAAAAAAGAAACTATGGTAAGTAACCCATATTCAGATGTACTAGAAACAAACACAATCTTATATTTTGTAAGCAATAAGCCTGATTTAAATGAACTTTTTTTATCCTCCTAATAACAATGAGTGTCATTTTTATAGGTAAACTATTTCTAGAATCCGTGCCTAATTTCACACCTACAAATTTCCACAAGCTAACAGCTACATGGAGGACACTATCTCTGTATCAGGTTACAAGAGCAACAAATGTATTGTCTCCTTAAACATAGTACATTATTTTATTATAAGTAATTGTAACAAGGTTTCCCCCCCCACGGGAAAATGCATGCACTAATTAATTGGTAATGTAGAAACTGCATAATTTTGGTTTGCAGTATAAAAAGTACAGTTACAGGGAAAATTAAATTCAAAGGATAAAGAGCATGAGAGACTATGGACTCTGAGAAACAAACTGAGGGTTTTGGAAGGGAGGGGGGGTAGGAGGATGGATTAGCCTGGTGGTGGGTATTAGGGAGGGAATGTATTGCATGGAGCACTGGGTGTGGTGCATAAACAATGAATCCTGGAACACTGAAAAAATAAAATTAAATTAAAAAAAAGAAATATAAAGAAAACAGAAAAAAAAAAGCCCGACATATCAAATCACTCAACACTTTGAAGAATTTAGGTTAGAAACTATAGCTGGAACAAAAATGAAATCATTTAGGCATGGAAAACTTGCACATTTATTTATGTTGAAAATGTAAAATTCTCCACCTGCAAGCTCAAATTTAAGAATCACCAAAGGCAAGCACTGACTGTATTTCATTCATTCATTCATTCAATAAATATTTGCCTATTCTGTGCCCAGTGCTGTGGGAGTTAGTATGGAAATGGCAGTGAGGAAAATGAAATTCCTTTGCTCATGGCGAGAAACAGACACTAGGATGATAAACTATTAACATACTTGTCATCTTGTGGAAGTTTTACAAAAAGGAAGAAAGCAGGATCAGGCAAGAGACTGAAGTGGTATTTTATATACTCTGATTTGAGAAGTCTCCTTGATGAAAGGTGATGTGAATGGAGCCCTAAACAGCAGGGAGAAGGCAAGCACTATATTTGTCCCTGAATCTGTTATTTGGCATTTGGGGTTGATCCTCTGTGAGATTAAACTGCAAACTGATAAGAAGGCAAATCAACAAAATGACATTTCATAGTTAGTTGATGTGATCTTGAATTTTTCACTAGGACTGTGGTATAACAACCAGATCCACTACCAACCCTAACATCGAAGAGGAATTGGAAAGTATTCAAGGTTAGCTGTTAGTACTGCATTTAGAGAACAACTTTGAAATCTGAAGAGATATCTTTAGGAGATATTTCCTGATGGATAAGCAGCTAAAACATGTCCATGGTGGTGGGGCCGGGGTGGGTGGGTGGATGACTGTCCCAACTCTATGCCGGAGATTCAATACTTAAAAACAAGCAAACACAAAACAAAACAACCATAATATTATTAAGTAATAACCAGAGTGGTCTAAAGGACTACCTGAAAATTTGTGAGAGGTAACACCCAGAGTCACTTAGGTTTGTTAAGGGTTATCGGCTTGTGGGGCATCAAGCAAAAGGGGGTAACTCAGAGCTAAGGTGACGATAATGAACTTAAATATAAGTCACACTCCAAACATATGAAATATATTTTTAAATTAAGGAACTTGTGTAAAGAAAAGGCCTAAAAGTGGAGTTGGGGCAGTCTGTATTGGACAAAAATAATTAAAATGTTAGATGAGATTGGGAAATACAAATCTCTTTTACATAGTTATTAGACGATATTTTGAATGAGCATCCCTCTCCAAATAATCAGGAGTATTTAATGAAACCTCTTGTATCTAGGAAATTGCTGAAACATTTTCTTTTGGCCATGTATAATGGACATAATGTAATAGTATATATAAAACAAAGTACATATACTTTATATATACTAGAACAAACATAAAATAATGGCATATATGAAATGGAGGCAAATTGTAAATATGAAATTCAGGTACAACTCTGAATCATATCTAAACAGATGTGAATTTAAATTGTGCTCCTTTGAACCACATTTAACTGTTGTCCTGCTTGCTTAATTTCTGTACATAACTGTCTAATTGAGCATTCACAATCTAATAAGGTGCACACCAAGACCCAAACAGACCTCCTCCTAGCCCCCGAAGGGTAAAGGTTTTGTATCACTTCCAGATTTTCAATTAGATCCTAATTACAACATGCCTCATTTAAAGCTACAGGAATCCCGACCCTGTCAACACTACTGGACCATAACATGTCTGTCTTAATTAGATCTGATTAGTTCTGGGCCCGGCTTGCATTGTGCACCCCGACTCTGTTAAGGCTGCTCATCTGTTTAGCAGCTGCTGGTAGAGAAGAACCTTATTCATCATGCTGCAAGAGAGTATGTCCCTTCACCTTCCTCTCCTGGGAGGCTGGGCCTTTTGATGTTCCATAGTTCCATAGGATCAGCCAAATAACGCACCTCACTTATCACGGGCGGTGTGGTGAAGTGGGGGCTGGAAGCCTCAGTTGCTCATGGAGCTACTACTGGAAACACTGTAAGCTTGTCTTGATCTCCCAGTCAACATAATTCTATGTAACTAGTTCAAGGTTTAAGTTTTTCGGAGATTGATTTGTTCATGCGATGCATTCTGTTAAGTTTGTATTACAAGTAAGACTCTACGAAATCATCATTGTCATCCATGTTCCAAAATCCATTTTCAGATGTCACTAGCACGTGTTATCAATTGTATTGGTATAAAAAAAAAAAAAAAAAGGAGCAGAATTTATACTCCTGACCAGAGTGTGTGGTGATAGCCATTGGGTTTTTTTCACCTTGGCATTTTTAATTGGTTTCCAGAAGCCACTAGATGAAAATGTCTGTATTGATTTTTTTTTTTTTTTTTTTTTTGGTACACCAAGCTTGTTTCATGACTAATGGCTCACAGTTATCAGGACATCCTCATTTACTCTGCTTTGTATCTGGGCAACATTTTGATAATGATTGAATTAATACCGGGCATTGACATCTTTATCTATTGTTAATGTGATTTCTCATTTAGTTGTGAGTAATAGCTGAGGGATATCAGATTTACTTGTCTTTGATAATAATAACAGTAACACATAGTGTGGACTTGAACTATGCTAGAGTCAGTTTACATGTTTTTACGTATGTAACTTAATCCCAATAGCAATTCTATTAGGGTATATAACACCATTTAACTCTATGGAGTACATAGCATAATTCCAATATAAAATGAACTAATGAAATAGAATTTATGATTAAATTAATTGCTCAAACACCCAGTTATGAAATAGCAGGGATAGGATTTGAAACTCTACCATAATGAACTGGCCTTGGTAATGCAAGATTTGTTTAGCTTAGATCTTAGAATTCTAAGGATAGAAAGATAATTTTTTTCTCACTTACATTAGGATTAACTTCTTAAATCAAAGTGCAAGTACATCGCTGCCCTCATTTTATACCCACCACTTCCTTGCTCATCAAGCTTTTATCAGCCTTCTTTTGATTTCTAACACATACCAAGTTCACACCAACCTAAGAACGATGGCCCTAGCTGTTCCTTCTGTGTGGAGAGCTAGAATCCCAAATATTTATACGGTGCCCTTTCCTGTCACCTCTTATCACCAATCCCAGTTTACATCTTACTTCTTCAGAAGGACTTTCTCTGACCTCCTTGCCCAAAATAGCATCTCCCCAGCCATTAATCTCACAATTTTTTCTACATTTTTCTCTTCACTATAGCTAATACTATCTCCAATTATCCTATTTATTCCTTTTATGGAGCCTGATAAGGCCCATGGAAGCAAAGAGTTATTAATTTTGCTCATGGTTGTATCCTCTGAACTTAGGCTCAATAAGTACTTGGTATATGCAGAATCCGATGAAACTTTAAAGGCTGATGATATTACCCAAGAGGAAATCTGAAGAATTGTAGCCAAGCAGTTATTTATCCAAACTCAAAGAATACATACAATAAAGTTGGCTTATTCACTGAACTTCAGTAACGTCACAATGAGGAAAAGTAGTGACCAGATTTCTAACTTTTCTGCTTTATTTTTGAGGTGTAGTCCCCAGCTTGCAACCCAAGCTGCGAATATGGTTTCCAGTCTCATTTCTCAGAGCCTGAGACCTAGCCTGAAAAAGCTCCTTAGTACCCCAACTTATTGAGGGCAAGTACAGAACTTATTTACATACCCCAGACCCCCAGTGCCCTCCACCCCAATCCTCCACCAAACCCTTTAACAGCATATTGAAGTACCACTGCTGAGCATCAACACCAGATTAGGACCTAGATATTTTATGCTACTCATTTTGATGATTATTGCTAATCAGACTACCCGACTTTCACATACTCCTTACGCTTCCTCCCCTACCTGATATTTAAATATTCCTAGACTTTAGGACTCCATGGTTGATCCAAATCCACTGTCCTTTATATAAACTATCTCAATAGATACCTTCTCCTGATCATGTATATTTAGAAACCATCCATGAACGTGTCCAAATCCCTATATTACTATATGCTGGCTAATTGAACATAATAATGATTTTTTAAGAATCCCTATGTCCATCCCAAACTCACCCTCTTAACTTCAGATCCACTTATGAAATCCCCACTCATTTTCACAAAGAAAAATTAAATTTAAAACATAATTTTGCCCCCCCAGACCTTTACCAACATCCTTTCCCATAATTCCAGAACTGCCAAGCCTAATTTAGGAAAGATTATCTCCTATGTCCTATAAACTCTATTTCCAAAACATTTGTCAAATTCAACCACCGCTTACTATTCCCATTCATACAACTGAAGTTTGAATTATCATTATTGCCCATTTGGATTAATAGACTAATCTTCCCTATATTCTCCTCTCAAATCAATTGTGATTTCTAGAATGAAGTTTCCCTGACCTTTATATTTAGATATAAACCCATTTAAAGTTTCATTTCTCTGCTTTATTTCAATGAAACAATCCCCACCAGGAATTATATATTTTATTTATTAGTTTATTGTATATATTCCCAATGGGATATGAGTTCCTTGAGGTCAATTTCAGTGCCCAGAGCAGCTACTAGCCAATAACAATTGTTCAAATATTATTTGTTGTGGGGCGCCTGGGTGGCTCAGTCGTTAAGCGTCTGCCTTCGGCCTAGGTCATGATCCCAGGGTCCTGGATCGAGCCCCGCATTGGGCTCCCTGCTCGGCAGGAAGCCTGCTTCTCCCGCTTCCATTCCCTCTGCTTGTGTTCCCTCTCTCGCTGTGTTTCTCTCTGTCCAATAAATAAAATCTTTTAAAAAAAACATTATTTGTTGAATAAATATATAAATGAAAGATATTATACTCAATATTTTAACTCTTCTTCAAAGCTAAGATAGTATACTCAGACCAACCTACTTCATGTAAATAGACCCATTCCAACGACATTCAGGCCAAACCATCAACCATCCTTTGTGCATGTTCAGGCTTTTCTGAAATTGGAATAGAAGTAATTTAGATTCATGTTGAAACACTGATAGCTCAACCTGTCTCTAGCTTCACCACACATATATTTGTAAAAGTATATCCATGAATTCATCAATTCATTCATTTAACATCCATTTTTAACTGTGCTAACTGGGATCTAAAAAAAAAGAAAATGAAAAAAGAATCACACAGAATACCCACCCTTAAGTATTACAATAATTTAAGTGTGATCATTTTTACTTAATTTCAGCAGATTTAATATTACATACATATATACATACATACATAATAGAGAAAAAAGGAAAGCCACTCAACAAGACCAAATTTGTCATTTATATTCCCAAGAATACTGTTAAATTTTCAAAATAAAATGGATCGTAAAAAATGTTTGTTTATTGTAAATGCAGTTATTTGAAAAAAATATCATATAATTAAAGTGCTAATAATATTCCAAGGAGATAAAAAAATACTGGCAGAAAATAGATTCTATATACTGTTTATGCCTTTTCACTAGACAATTTGACAAGGGCCCAGATTGAAAAGCACCATTCTATTTCACAAACTTTTATCCCTACTTTTACTGTGCAACCTTTCTTGCGATTAAGGCCAATGGATTGTCTGCAGAAAAGGGATTTACTGTATGAAGGCAAGAAAATTGTATTCTTTCTTTTAGTGCTTTTGGGAGCTTTCTTCCAAAACGTTGTAAATCCCTTTCTATGTAGTTCAAATAGAAAAGACTGCCAGATTCTACTATTTCTTAATGTCTGATCTCCCCATAAACAGAATGATTGCATATGGCTAATCTTTCCAAGATTGTAAGTTGTGTGTAGAGCGATAGAAAGAATCCTGTGGTCATTATGTAGATGAAACAATCCTTTCTTTTAGCCCTTCATTTAACTAAATTCTGACAACCCAATTCATACATAGGTAGGAAAAAGGCCCCTGAGAAAACTCATTTCACATGTTGCTAGGTTACTAACCAGTTAGTGAAAACTAGAAAAATAAGAAAGAAAAGAATGCTTTTGCAGTATATTGTCTGCAATATGCATTTTTGAGTCATATAGTGGGTATTTAAAGTTACTCCAGAAAACTAGATATTTGAAGACAAGAAATAAAGACCCATGAAAGAAGATGTAAGGCTCTAGAGCTGTGTTAAGTTTGGCAGCTTAAGTTCACAGACATTGTTTGTAAAGGTCTTAATTCCTTTTGTCTCTACCTAAAATTAGAATAAGATACAGCCCAAACCTCAGGTTTTAGGCTGATGCCATAGAGAGCTAAGAAGCTTTGGTATTTTGTATACATTTAAATTTGTAGGTTGTCCTTCTATGGCTTCCTGATCCTACAAAGTCTCATTCTCTCCCATAAAAGCTTAAAGTGGAGGCCATATTATCTATACTTGGATTGTGTGTGTGTGTGTGTGTGTGTGTGTGTGTGTGTGTGTGTGTTTCTCTTAAGATGTATATTTTTCATTTTATTTTGAATTTGGATGATGGGCTTTCAGTGAGATAAAAAACTGATACAGGCTTCTGAAGATGTTGCTTATTTATTTAAAAAAATACTAATTGTGCAGCATGAGTCACTAATTGTGACAAAGAAGAGTGCAGCCGTATGTTCTTCTTTGTCACATACTCTTCTAGGTGCTGGAATAGAGCAGAAAACACAGAGAAAATCCCCTACCTCACAGAGCTTACATTTTAGTGGAGGCAACAGTCAGGCAACAAGATAAATAAGAAAATATATTTTAGGTTAGGTAGTGATGAATGTTAAGGAGAAAAGTCAAATTCAATCAGGCAGAAGAATAGGAAATAACAGGGTTGGCAAATACAATTTTGGAGAGGATGGCTAAGGATGTCCTCACTGAGAAGGTGTCTTTGAATAAATATAGTAGAACAGAGATGTAGGGGCACCTGGGTGGCTCAGTGGGTTAAATCCTCTGCCTTCAGCTCAGGTCATGATCTCAGGGTCCTGGGATCGAGCCCCGCATCAGGCTCTCTGCTCAGCAGTGAGCCTGCTTCCCCCTTTCTCTGCCTGCCTCTCTGCCTACCTGTGATCTCTCTCTCTGTCAAATAAATAAATAAAATCTTTAAAAAGAAAAAAAAAAAGAACAGAGATGTAATAAGGGACAGATCATAGAGGACCTTGTGGGTCACCATAAGGATTTTATTGTTTAATCTGGGAATGAAGGAAGGCTATGGTGGTTTTGAACAGAATAATGACACGAAGTGACAACATTTGAGAAAGATATGCCAGGCTCTATTGAAAAATATATGAAAAGTAAGGATGGACGCAGGAAAACAGTTTGGTAGTGGGAATAAAACAGATAAGAGATTATGGTGACCCCAATCAGAATAGCAGCAACACTGAGGTGTGTATCCCAAATCTGGATAAGTTTTGAAAGCTGAGCAGCCAGAATTTGCTGAAAGGTAGGATGTGTAGCCTGAAAGACAGGGAGGGAAGGGAGAGAAGAGGAAGAGAGTAATCAAGGCTGGCTCTGATTTTTTGCCTCGGTGACAGAGGGAATGGCATCTCAAGTTCTGAGACAGGTTAAAAGAAACTCAATTTGGAATATATTAGACCTTAAATTTCTATCAGCCTCCTAGTGCAGATGTCAAGTGGATAGTTAGACAGAGAAGTCTGCAGGTCTGGGGAGAGGTTCAGGCTGGAGATGCACTTTTGTCAAATACAGTGATTGTATTTACAATTCTGAGCCTGGATTAGATTTTTCAAAAGAGTGATGATAGAGTGAGAAAAGAACCATGGAATGCGCCTGATGGACTCGAAATTTTAAAGGCTGGGGGGCGGAGGGGGAAAGAGGAGTTAACAAATACAGAAAAAGTTGTGAAAGAAGGTAGAGGAAAACCAGAAGGCAAGTGAAGAAAGTGTTTAAAAGGAACAGTCATGAACTATTTCAAATAAGACGATGACTGAGAAAAGCTTTACATTAAATCTAAGATTTGATTTAGCAATAGTGAGATTTTTGGTGTTCCTGATGGGAGCAAATGTGTTACAGTGGTAGGGCGAAAAGTCTGGTTGGAATATGGGTTCCAGAAAGAATGAAAATACAGAATCTGGAAACAATTGTATGCCACTCTTTCAAGGAGTTTGGCTGAAAAAGATAGTGGCTAGAGTGAGATGTGGAAACAAAACAAGGTTTTCTTGTTTGTTTAAGACAGGGGAAAAACAGTATGTGGGAAGCATGTTTTCACATTAAGATGTTTGAGAAGAAAATTTTGATGATGCAGGCGACAGAGTGGGGAGAATTGTCACAGTATTCCCAGAGAGGAGATGGGATCTGGTGAGAAAGTGAGGAACATGAAAAATCCATCCTTGGTAAGGGGAGAGACATATTTGTCAAAGTGTATCTATTCATTTATTACTAACTTATTTTACATGTTTTTTGTAATTCTGGTAACTGGGATTTAAATGAAAGAAAGAAAGAGAGAGAGAGAGACAGGGAGAGAGAGAGGAGAGAGGAAAGGAAGGAAGGGAGGGAGGGAGGGTAGGAGGGAGGAAGGGGGGGAGGGAAGGAGGAAAGAAAGAAAGAAAGAAAGAAAGAAAGAAAGAAAGAAAGAAAGAAAGAAAGAAAGAAAGAAAGAAAGAGAGGGAGAAAGAAAGAGAGGGAGAAAGAAAGAGAAAGAAAGAAGAATCACATAGAATAGCCACCCTTAAGTATTATATAATCTTTTGAGTGTGATCTTATTTAATTTCACATTAATATTAAGATACATGCATATACACAGACATACATAATACACATGAAAAAAAAAAGTGTTCAATAAGACCAAAGTTGACATTTATATTCCCCAAAGTGGGAGAGTGTGCAGGCCCTAAGAACAAGATTTTAATTCCTTGATTAAACGGTATAAAAAATACACACTGGTCTTTCCACTTACTTGTGTCCTTGGTTAATGGCAGATGGGATTTGTGTTTCCTGTCCTCATTTAACTAAGTTTGAGAGGGGTTTCCACCATTTCCAAGAAACACCATTCTAATGTCTTATTCCTAATGAGTTGACATATCTAATCAAATTACAAATCCCATAATAAGTAGTCAACTTCTGGCATGATGAGTTTTGCAATAGAATCCTCATTCACATATATGACTATATTTGTGTATGTATGTATTTTTTCCTGCCCTGCTAGTAATGTGTATTATTGTTTTATTTAGAGTGGGGGATACATGCATGTGGGGGATACATGCATCCCCCACACATGCAGTCATAAAGCTCCTTCCTAATTTAAGGGAATTTTTTGACTGATTTTCTTCATTTGTAAAATTCTATTCTATATATGAACCACATATATATTTTAAGTTTTTCTAGCAGCTATGTTTTAAAGAGAAAAAAAAAAAGGTGGTGAATTTATTTTTTTAAATTTTTAAAAAAGATTTTATTTATTTATTTATTTGACAGAGAGAGAGAGAGAGAGATCACAAGTAGGCAGAGAGAGAGAGGGGGAAGCGGGCTCCCCGCTGAGCAGAGAGCCCCATGTGGGGCTCGATCCCAGGACCCTGAGATCATGACCTGAGCCGAAGGCAGAGGCTCTAACCCACTGAGCCACCCAAGTGCCCCGTGAATTTAATTTTAATGATATACATCTACACAGAATATTATCATTCCCACATAAAATCAATATAAAATTGTTAATGGAGTATTCTGTCTTTGAAAACCAACATGCATTTTACAAGAATTGCACTTCTAAAATGGCTCGACAGACTCAGGGAGCCGGTAGTACCACACTGCACAGCCTGGGTTGGAACTAACACATGGTTTCCTTCTCCTCTGCTCAATAACATTGATCAATGTATTTGCAGAATGGAAATAAAGCAAAGAGCTGCGCTAAAAACAGCTTTGGAATACATCTGAAAAGCTTAATTACTCAACTGAAAATATTGGCTTAGCAGAATATCTGGGCTGAACGGTGGGGTCCGCATTTATTAAATCAGTTCATCTCTTTAGCTTTGTGTGATACTGCTGAGAAATACTTGGATATAACTAATGAATTAAAAGTTAAAGGGTTTAAGGGCAAAAGAAATATTCCCCTAATGTTTATTTTTGTTTAGAATAAAGGAAAACTGTGCCTAAGAGTGGGTAGGAAAATAGATGCAGCCATGGAACTGTTTCCTTATGTGAAAATATTAAAAGCCACTTAATGCCTTAAAATGCTAAAGTTCTAATATTAAGATCTGAGACTTCCTTTTTCTGTTATCATAATTATGGCAGACATGAAATTCAGAGTACAGTCACAAGGAAACCAAATGCCTATCCTAAATTTTTGGATGTAAGTATTTACGTAAAGGGTTAATAAGAATTATCACTGATTGAATACTTAGGTTTGCCAAGTGCTCTCCTGACAGTAGTTTTGATCCTCCTAGCAACTCCATAAGGTAGCTATAGGTATTCTTTGTGCATATGGCAAACTGAGTCTCAGAGACGTTAAATGACTTGTTCAAAGTCAAGAGCTAACTTAGCATATAAGTTACCTCTATGTAATTAAGGTGAACCCTTAATACATTTTCTGACTTTGGAATAGTTCATCAGTTCATGGAGAGACACATGTAATGTTCTTTTTTTTTTTTTTTTTTTAAGATTTTATTTATTTATTTGACAGAGAGAGAGATCACAAGTAGGCAGAGAGGCAGGCAGAGAGGCAGGCAGAGAGACCGGGGGAAGCAGGCTCCCCGCAGAGCAGAGAGTCTGATGAGGGGCTCGATCACAGGACCTCGAGATCATGACCTGAGCCGAAGGCAGAGGCTTTAACCCACTGAGCTACCCAGGCACCCTGACACATGTAATGTTCTAAGGGATATATTAACAGGTACTGAATATAAATACTTATTTTAAAATTTTTATTCCTTTTTGTTTCGTTACCATCTGTCACCATACATAGTGACAGCTTTTTTTTCTTGTGATGATGTGATTTTTTAAGATCTCCTCTTTCAGTAACTTTCAAATATATAATAATTATTAACTGCAGTCACCATGCTGCACATTAAATCCTTATGACTCCTTTATTTTATAAGTAAATTTATTTTATACTAAATATATTTTATTATATAGTAAATATATTTATATTATATATTGTACTGTAGTATATGTTATATATAAGTATATTAATATCATAAATAAGTAAATGTTTTATAAAAAAGTAAATTTATTTCATAAATAAGTAAATTTGTAGCTTTTGACTTCCTTCACTTAATATTAAAAGTACCTTTCTTATCTCAGATTCATTTAAACTTTCTTTACATCCCTGTGAGTTAAGACAGAAACAATGGCTTAAGCTTCCAATATAGGCTTAACCAAAGTAGAACCTGCTGTTTTAATATATTATTTTTATACACATTGTATTAAATTACATTATGTTATATTATATAAATAAAACTACACTTAATATTGATGCTTTTGCACTTGCTTCTATTTAATCTTTAAAATTACAGAGCGAGATTCTCATTATCATTCCTACTTTACAGATGAGGACACAGGTTTACAATGACTCCTGCTTATAGTAGCAAACTAAGATTTTACCATTCCTTTCTTGGTTACACATCTGTGTTCTTTTCATGACCCCAGTACCCTAAGTTGACGAAAATTTTAAATTTAAGACATAAAAGAAAATGTATGTGATGGGGGGAAAGGAGAGGCAATGTACTATTTCATTTTCTAAAAAAAAAAAAAAAAAAAAGTGATATTTTTAATCTTATTCAAGATCATAATAGCATGCTTCCACAAATATAAAAGTAGATATGTGGTACAGTTTTCTTAAAATTTTAGGTGTTTTAAATATTACTATACCCTGGATTACTAAGTATAAACAATATATCCTTAAAAATTAAAAAAAACCAAAACTTTAAATATTTACTCTGTCATAACAACAACAGGGGTTCCCATGAATTCTTTCATTGAATGAATTAATTATTTGTCAAATATTTTTGAAGTCTATTATGTGTCAGACACTTTCGTAGGTACTAGGGACATGATGGATATCACAAAATAAAGTACCACCCCTAAAGGACTTGTGTTCTATAGATAATGTGCAAAAGGATTTTGAAGACTGTCAGCTTCATGCAAAATTGTGCACATGATTCTCCTTATAAAATTTAAGCTCCATTATTTAAGTTGCTTATATCTGCTAATGCATAGATATTTGGGATTTCGAAGCTGAGAACTAACATTCTCTGTCTAAAAACTACTATGGGAATTAAGGTAGATAAAGATGTTGATTAAGCTACACTTAAGGATTGCTCTCCAATCAAATATGTGGCTACTTGTTAAATTCTAGCCTCCAAAATAGGAATGTTTAGAAGCTCTCACTTTGCCACTTGCAAATGTAAAATAAGTAAAGCCCATTTTCATCCTTCTGTTACAGGTCAATTTGTAATGTGAACAGAAGTGAGAACAGAATATATAGCCTTTCTATTCTTTTTTTTCCTCTTCTTTCTCCTTTTCAGTTCAGAAGTGACTAAAAATTATTAAATATCGCTAATATATTTTGCTAGAAGGGCATTTATCTTTGATTTTTTCCAGTTTTTCCTATGAGTTTAGATTCTCTTCTAAATAGCGCAATGATCTGTAATAATGATAGCTGATCTATATTGAACACTCACTGTACCAAACAGTATTCCGAGTATTTTACAAATACCATCTTTTGAGCGCCAATTGAATTTCTGTTTTTCTGTGTGAGACAACCAGTCTCTTACTTAGGGAATTGTTTTGTTTATATGTGCAACTGGACATCATAATTTGTATACACTTGTATCATGCAATGGGCCCTCAGGACACAAGCGTTCCTCTTCTCTTTACTCCCTTACTCAAAGTTGCGACTGCAATTCAGCAAGAACTACAAGAGGATGAGGTCTGAGGTTTCCTTCTTTGAAAACAAAACACTGTTATTAGAGCCCAGAATGGTATGAACCCCATGGTAAGGAAGTTTGGAGACAAGCAAAATTCTATTTCAGCTTAAACTGTAATTTTGTTTCTTCAAGTAGTACTGCTTCCTGTTTGTCATGTGGATCAAAGCAGAGAAAGAAGGGCTGGGTATTTGGGATGCTCTCCTTAACAGGCATGGGTCATATGGGTAAGTAAATGCAAACCAACCCCACAGGTGGGCACAGTCTGGTATAGTGACTATATATATCTTCAGTCATTCTGATTAGCTTAGGCTGGTGGTTTCAAACTTCAGAAGACAAGAGAATCATCTGATTTTTGAGTCCAACCTCCAGAGTTTCAGATTCAGTGTGATGGGTTTGGCGTCCAAGTATTTGCATTATTAAAAAGTTCCAGGATGCTGCTACTGCTGTTGGTCCAGAAACCACAGTCTGAGAACCACTGATTTAGAAAATGTGCATAAAATTTGGATTAATAGCTGTTGGGGCTGTGGTTTACTTGAACAAAATATGCTATCAATCTAACTTAACCCAGGTACTCAGGCGTTTCTGCCTAGGCCCTATGAATACAAAGTATTTTATGAGGAACTGGGGAAAAGCAAATGACATGGACATAGTCCTCTTCCTGAAAAAATCCTTCACATTAAAGAAGGCCAGAAATCTCTTGTTGAGAATTAGGTGGGGAATAAACATAAACCCAACTGGAAACTAGCAAGTGCAAAGTGGCATGTTAAAATTCCATGAATATACTGAGTTCTTTGGAGGCATACATGAGAGACAATGAGCTCACTCTGGGAGGTCCAGGAATATGCCAAGAATGACAGGATGCTGGAAATGAATCTTGGGAAATGGTAGGAGAAGAAAGTATCACATAGGCTAGAAAAAAAGGCCGTGTACCGAAACACTGTTGCTGACAAATGTGCACATTTGGGGGCAAAGAAAATTAGGTCCGAGATTATAAATGGGATCATCAGAAAAGCCATTCCGATCAGTAAAAAATACAGCTCAAAGTGTATTCCCTATTTACTGACAGCAGGATAGTAATAGTGACCATTTAGCCCTATATTGGTCCATTTGGACCAATGACTTTCCCAGCACCGTGCATCTTTTTAATCACACCCCTGCAGATGGGCATTGACATATAGGTACTCAAGCAATCTCTCATGAATAAAGAAATGGAAGTAAGGACATGAAAAATATACTATTTAAGATAATTCTTGTTTTATAACAATTCCCAAAGCAAAAACAAAACAAGCAACGGTACTTATGTATGCATTTCAAATTGGCATCAATTTATTTTTATTTTAAATGTATTAAAAGCAGGGTAAATGAGATAAGGAGGAAAAAATTTGGTCAATCTGCTTTCGGATGTCCTTCAATTATAGTTTTAGATGTCTGTGTTTGTCAGATTTCTAATGTCCTACCTATGTGTCTGCATGCTTTAAATTCTAGTGATTTTAAAGTTGGTATAGCTTGTCATTTTTTGAGGTGGTATTTCTGTCTAATTTCCAATTAAAATGATGAATTAAACATATCATTAGTTTATTAAGCACTCATTTCCACAGAACGCTATCTACACATGCATCTGTCCATGCATATATTTACTAATTATATCATCAATTCTAAAGTCAAAGCACAAATGAGACTGTTAAATACCATTTGTAAAGAGTGGCACCGTATGATACATAAGATTATCCTACTGTCCATCAGCATAGAACTGACCGCCATTTGTGTGAGTTTATAAATGGCCATATATTTTCATATAGAAAGAGCCATCCCTTCTTAATAACTGTTTTTAGGATAAACATGTAGGAAATTCAAGTTCTTCTTCTATTAAGAAAGCCCAGACGTACATGCAACAGCCAGCCCGTATTACAGGGAGAGGTAGTTTAAGTTCCAAATCATGCATTTTTCTGCACCAAGTAGTACAGACGTGTGCCCCACAGCAGTGTTAATCTGTTTATTGCTTTGGTAAATCCCCCAGCATTTGCCCAAACACCATAATTCTTCTGAGAAGACAAGTTCCTACAAAAACTACACACGTGTGAAAGGTCCAGCACTAGAAAAGAAATTATTTTCTTAACTATGAAATTCAAACAGATGTTGCTAAATAATCAAACCAATAAAACACACACACACACACACACACACACACACACACACACACACACAAAGGGTGTCTAAATGGAGGGAAAAAAACTGACTGCAACCAGCCTTGTCCTCTTCTCAGCCTGGCCTCACAGGGGCCATCAGGCTTTAGATAAAAAAAACAATTTTGACATTTCCCCACTCATATAATGCCTGTCCTGCAACTTGACAGATATTAATGTGGAGACTTTGGAAATGGAGAAGATTCAACAGTTCAGTTCACTCAATGGTTATTTAACACCTACTTTCTGCTGGGCACTGAAATGTCAACAAATCAGAGAGCACATTTCCAGTCTAATAGAGATAGATAGAAAACTCTTATAAAATGGAATGACCACCACCCCCAACCCCACCACCACCACCACCACCATCCAAAGCCTCAATATATAAAGAAAATGTCTGAAGAAAGTGATTAACACTCTAAGATCTCAAAATCCTAGGATGTCTGAGCGGGCAAGGGGGAAAAAGAATAGCTATTTTATTTTTTTTTAAGATTTTATTTATTTATTTGAGAGAGAGAGAAAGCACGTACAAGCTGGGGAAGGGGCAGAGGGAGAGAGAGAAGCAGGCTCCCTACTGAGCAGGGAGCCCGGATGCGGGCCCTATCCTAGGACCTTGAGATCAAGACCTGAGCCAAAGGCAGTCACTTAACTGACTAAGCCTTCTGGGTGTCCCACGAATGCTATTTTAGATGAAGGAGGGCAAAGGAACCTCCCTCAGTGGTGACAGTGAATTCGAAACCTGAACGATGAGAGTTCCAGAGGAAGAGTTCCCATGTGCGGAAACAAATGCAGAGGCCTCCAGGTAAGTTCTGAGTATTGGAAAGAGAGAGATGCCACAGTGCCAGGGTGTGGGGAACACGAGAGAGAACAGTACCCGGTAAAACCGGACTGGAAGTCAGGATCATATTGCACGCGGTGCCTTGCCGGCCAAGTTAAAACCTGTAAATTTCCATTTTTGTTCAATGGGAAATTCCAGAGGGGTTGAAGCGATGAGTTAGGTATTCTGATTTATGCTTTTGAAAAGATTACGTTCGGCTTCCACGCAGAAAATGGCTTTCAGGGAGACAAGAGTACCACGAAGGGAGATCAGACAGGAGGAAAGTATCAGGGACTTGAGAGTTGAGGATGGTGTGGGTCCGTGTGGTGGCAGTGGGGAGAGTAAAAAGTGGACAGGCACCAACTTATGAGGCAGAACTGTTGAGACCACTGTTCCTGATTACTCCTCAGATCACTTGTGGGAATCAAGTGAGAATGTCTAGTGGAGATTCCAGAAATGCTACACACTCAATAATTATCATTACTTTGATTTGTTCAAAGGTAATTTGTAATTGAATGTACAAAGTTGGGCATTACAATATTTTAATTTGAGCATCTGACATACAATAAGAGCATCTGACTCTTGATCTAGACCTTTAGCCTCGACCTACGGGCCCAAAATTCAAATTCTTAAAATGCTGCTAAATAGCATTGGTAAATCCAATAGGATGCCTCAAATAATCTCAGGCAGCATCCCCACACATTATCTTATTTCATCTTCTACCCTCCCAAAAAAGATGAATGCCACATAGTGCTTTGGAGAAGGTACAATGGACCACATTAATGAATCATGATAATATATAAAACCATTTCTAGTCAGGTCAAACAGTATCCTCTCACTGTCAAACAGTATCTTCTTGTTTAAAAAATTATATAAATATTGGCATGATGAAAGGGAATTTGAAGGAGTTGCAAATGTTTGAAAATTTAAGAAAAAAAAAAATTAAGAAATAACTGTGAAAGGAACCTAAAGAGGAAAATCATTTTGAAGTGTGAGGTAAGTTGAGTGCGCCCCCTATAGAGGACTGTGGGTCATTTTTCTCCTTCATGGAGAACAAAGATTATTTATTTGTAGTTCTTTAAAACTAAATTTCACTTATCTGTTCTGTATTATTGCATGATTTTACGATAAAAGGAAATTATATGAGATTATGCCTCCCAAGGACAAATTCAACAAAATTATTCCAGTATGGTTTAGGGGTGAAGAGTGTTAAGTTTGGGGTTGAACTTCTTTGGTTCAAGTCCCAGTTCTGCCATATACTATCTGTGTGATTATTAGCAAGTCACTCAACCTCTCTGAGCCTACTATTCTTCTTTAGGAAAGAGGGTCATTGTGTTGCTTAAACAAGTTCATTTATGCACAATACTTAGTACATAACTAGCGGTAAGAAGCTAGAAACAGTTGAGCATCTGACTCTTGATTTCCACTCAGGTCATGATCTCAGGGTCATGTGATCTAGACCGACTCCATGCTCAGCTTGGAATCTGCTGGAGATTTTCTCTCTTTCCTGCCGCCCTTCCCCACCCAAATAAATAAGTAAATAAATAAATAAAACCTAAAAAAAAAGAAGCTAGAAACTTTATTTACATTACATATAAAGGCTAGGCAAAGAAATGCAGCAAGTAGGATATTTTAAGAAAGACAATCTTGTCACCGTGAAATCAAAGGGCTACTTTGCAGACCTTCTTTCAGAAGGACTTATATTTTCTTTCTTTGAAAAATTGTCAGTTATTTCATTCTTTTTAAAAAATTAATTAACTAATTAATTTTATTATGTTCAATTAACCGGCATAGACTACATCATTAATTTTTTAAAATTTTTATTGTGTTATGCTAGTCACCATACATCATTTGTTTTGATGTAGTGTTCAAAGATTCATTACACTTGTTTCACTCTAAGAGAAATATTATAAACAGGCTCAAATAAAATAGAAGTGACCAACATGGTTATCATTAAATATAAAATATATGTAAATATAAAAATATAAACATGAAAATCAATTTTGGCAATCAATGTATAAATTTATGTATCAGAAAAATACTTCTAATATGGCATCCATTTTGGAGAAAACATACCGAGCATTCATTACAAAGTAGCTAATGTACTTGGACGGTCTGATTTCATTTTAAACATAAAGAGAGCTCCTGAGTTCCTCAGCTTTGTCATCATCCTCAAATCACACAAACATGTATCATTGCCATTAATCAATATTTTATAACTAAAGATGGATTTCTCAAAATAAATTTAAAAAGTATGGCTGGAGAACAGGAAAATATGTAATGTCCTCTATCCTATGGAAATAAATCACCATTTGCTACTTTTCTGTGTGGCAAGCAATAAATTCCACAGTGAAAAGGTAAAGAAGAAAGCAGAGTCCCCAGGATGCACTCTCTAGTCCTCACCAATCCTTAGCTAAGGGCTCATTCTTTGGGAATGATTCATATGACAGCCAAAAACCAACAGACAAAATCTGCTTCTTTTCAGTTCCTGCCAGCAACGCACCAATGAAAATAACACAACCCTGCGTCAAACAGAGTATCAGAGATCTGCTTACATTTTCATTCACATTGGTAGGCTGGAACGATATAATATAATAAATCCATCTAAATAAATGTAGACCTACTGAGAAAGCCAAGGTTTATCATTCTGTTAGATCATGTGCACAATTAAGAGCCTTTACAGAATGCATTTAATCCAAATTGTGCCAAACATTTAAAATAGGGTATACTGGTTAAATGCGTTGCCTTACTTTGTATCAAAAACTGGAAGGTTAATTATCACAATCTCCTTTTTATAAAGTGAAAGCTACATTATAAGTTATTGAGCTCAAAGGAGTTAGACCTGGCACAGGCTTTATTTTTAAGTGCAAATGTCTCATAAAAGTAGCATCACCTGTATGAATATGCATAGGCTCCTTCTGTGATAGGCCCCAAATTATATCGCCATCTTCTGAAAAATGATATTTTAAGAGGACATTTGGCAGCTCTAGTAAGAAAACTCATAAGAAAACAATCTTATTTTGCCTACTTGTCAATCTTAAGCACAGGGACAATTTAAAAGTTTAAAGTGAAAGACGTTTTAAATCTGTTTACCATGATTTGTTCAAAGAGACTGGCAGGATTTCTGAGTCAGAGGAAAACCGAGGAGTTACACTGAGCCAGAATTTTAAAGTAAAACGTTTGAAAATCATAGTAACATTATATATACATAAATTCAGTGTCTAAATAAGAGAGTTTTATAACCCATGATGGTAAAATATGCAGTATTACTAATAGTAGTAGTTTGTTTCTTCTTCTTCTTCTTCTTCTTTTTTTTTTTTAGGGATGGACAGGGCCATTAAAAAAAATGCAGTATAACTTTACTTCTTTCATGAGAATCTCCTCTTTAACAGGTGGTTTACAGGTTCTAGAAAAACTCATTCTATCAAGGATTGACAATTCCATAGTTATACTATTCTAACATTACAAATCCTTCTTTGCATTTTGTCTAAAGCTGTTTCCTTTTGGTTCCAGTTCTTTCTTCAGGGTAATAAAATAATCTGTCTATATGCTCTCTTCCATGTGGCAAATCTTGAAAAATTTTTAGAATCATCCCCTCTACACTAAAAAGTTGCTTTTCTAGGTCCCTTCATCCTTTCTAAAGTTATTAAGTAACAGAAAACTCACTCTCCTGTTTGTGCTCAGGTTCTCAATATTCCTCTCATTATGAGTGGTAGAGCAGGCCAAAAGTGCGATTTTGGTTTATCATTTCCCTCAACCAGTGGAAGTTAGAAGACCAAATTTACAATAAATACAATTGGTAGTGCTTTGAAAATTGTAAAGCATTTTAAAAGTGAGAAGTGAATGTGTTATTATTTTTCAGTATTCTCTTAAAGTTAATTCAGCCTTTTTTTTATTATGTTTGGCTGAGTATCTACTTTTTACTTATGAACTGTTGTCACATGAAATAGTACTAATTATTATTTAGTATCTAGTAAATCCCAAGCCCATGTTGGCGCTTGACCTCTAACACTTCAACTGACACAACTTTGTGGAAGTAGTACAATTAACTATGTTTTATCATATCAAAGAATTCCCATCCTGTACTTATGCAAGATTATATATGTATATTCTTATTAAATTTCCCTTGGTAGTTTCAGATTTCTGTTATCTGGACCAGTGGATTTTATTCATTTATTTTTAAACATTTTTAAATTTAAATTCCAGGTAGGTAACGTACAGTGAAATATTAGTTTCAGGTGTACAATATAGTGGTCCAACACTTCCATAGAACATCCAGTGCTCCTCATGAGTGCCCTCCTTAATCCCCATCCCTCCACCCACCTCCCATCTGGTAACCATCAGTTTGTTCTCTATGGCTAAGAATCTGTTTCTTGGGTGCCTGGGCACCTCAGTTGGTTGAGCAACTGCCTTCGGCTCAGGTCATGATCCTGGAGTTCTGGGATTGAGTCCTGCATCAGGCTCCCAGCTCTGTGGGGAGTCTGCTTCTCCCTCTGACCTTTTCCCCCTCTCATGTTCTCTCTCGCTCTCTCTCACTCAAATAAATAAATAAATCTTAAAAAAAAAAAAAAGAATCTGTTTCTTGACTTGTCTATTTCTCTTTTTTCCCCTTTGCTCATTTGTTTTGTTTTGGATCAGTGGATTTTAAAAGTTTTTTTACTGTAACTCCTTATCTGTTAAAAATAATTGAGCCAACTTTCAATAAATGTGTATATTTTTGTTTATAAATTAAATTTATAGTTGCCAGTATATTAACACGTGCATTAGTAAAACTGTCAATTTAAAAGGATGATCTAAATTTAAATGGAATTTAAAATTTTCTCAGTGGATATCTTATTTGTCTATAGATTATAGGCAACATACTTTCAAACATCCCTACCCGATGAAATATTACTCAGCCATCAGATGAAATCTTGCCATTTGCAACGATATGGATGGAGCTAGAGAGCATTATGCTAAGCAAAATAGGTCAGTCAGCAGAAGACAAATACCATATGGTTTCACTCACATGTGGAATTTAAGAAAGAAAACAAATGAACATGGGGGAAAATGGGAGGGGGGGCAAACCAAGAAACAGAGTCTTAACTATGGAGAATTAATGGAGGGTTGCTGGATGGGAGGTGAGGGAAGAGATGAGTTAAATGGGTGATGGGTATTGAGGAGGGCACTTGTGATGAGCAGTGGGTGTTCTATGTGAGCGATGAATCACTAAATTCTACACCTGAAACTAATATTGCACTGTATGATAACTAACTGGAATTTAAATAAAAACTTGAAACTACAAAAAATAAATAAAATAAAACATCCCTACCTTTGCTCTATATCAAGGGTTGGCAAACTAAGGTCCAAGGGCCAAATCTGGCCCACAGCTTATTTCTGTGCAGTCCATGAACTCAGAATAGTTTCTGTCTTGTCAAGTAGTTGAGATAACTCAAAAGAAGAATACTATTTTGTAATATAGGAACATTATATAAAGTTCAAATTAAAAAAAAAAATTCAATAGAACCAGCCCCTGCTATTGTAAAGATTTATTTACTTGTTTGTTTATTTATTTGTCAGAGAGAGAGAGAGAGCAAGCACAAGCAAGGGGAGCAGCAGGCAGAGGGAGAAGCAAGGAGCCTGATACAGGACTTGATCTGAGGACCCTGGGATCATGACCTGAGCTGAAGGCAGACGCTTAGCCAACTGACCCGTCCAGGTGTTCCTAGAACTTTATTTATTTTTTTAAAGTTCTGTTGGAACACAGCCCTACTCATTTTTTGCGTATGCCTTGTCTACGGCTACTTTCACGCTATGTTACAGAAATGAATGCTTGTGCCAAAGATTGTATGGTCCACAGCTTAAAAAATTTACAATCTAGCATTTAAAATAAAAAACTTGCAGCCCCTGCTGTAGACCAGAGAAATAAGTATCAGAAGTATGGCAACAGTCATTGGAAATACAACCTTGTGTAGTCAGGGCACTGGCCTCAAGAGTTTGAGACAGGATGTACTCCTACTTCTCGCTCTCACTAGCTACGTGCCCCTTGGCAATGATCTTCAGTTTCTGGTCCTTTGATTCTGCATTTGTAAAATAATTACATTGCATTGAATGAGCCCTTTATGTTCCAAAGTTCCTCAGGTTTATAACTCCTGTAATGTGCCTTGAATATACAAATACATCTGAAGTACATGCATCACAATAAGAACCAGACTTGTATGGCTCAAAGAATCTTTCTAGACTTGATGGAATAACTAACTATACTACTAATAAAAATAAATCTTAGCACTGATAAAACAGTTGGCATCATTTGGTGTAGGCGCTAAGAAGTGCATTTTCAAACTGTTATGCTTGAAAGAACAGAACTGCAATTTAGGAAAACGAACACTTCAGCATAAATAAATTATGACCTCCAAGACCATAAAAATGTAAATCCAAATTTAATGAGGAATTAAATACCCTAGGATTTACCATTAAGTCAACAATTTGATCTTGATATTATGAAGTTTATTTCACCTTCTAGAGAGTCTTAAAAGTTCTTTTCCCCCAAAGCTCTCTACTATCTCTTACTATCCGCTTCACCTACTCAGTTTAGTTTCTGCTCTGAAAAATAATTAAGACTAAAATAGTTGAATAAGCATGTGCAGTATGAGCCACATTTTTAAAATCAAGCCATTTAAGAAGAGATCTGTATTTTTCTTTTAATAAGTAGGAATGATTTCCTTGTCTATTCCTAGAATAACAGGATGGGATCTTTCCTTAGGATGGGGCCCCCTTTTCCTTGCCTGCCTTTCTTCCAACTATCGTTCATTATCAGTAAAAAGTTATTGAATAAACACAGGGTGCAGTAAGTATGCTAATTTCAAATTTCTGAATTATTTCTCTCGATTATTTTATTAACTGTGGCAACGAATATTGTAGACCTTCTAGTAGAAAGCACAAAGCATGTAATGGTGATTAAGAAATTTTTTCACCTGGAGCAGTTACAGCTTGTAAAAGTATTACAGGAAAAGTATGCCAAATAACAGAGGTAGATTTTCCAGATGCCTAGGAAATCCCCCCTCTGTGTGAAAAGCATTTGGAATCTAAATAAATTCTTTGAGGACAATAGGTTACCAGTTTCTCTCCTGCCTGAGAGTCATTGTCTGATTAAAGTTTGTTGTCGATAATGAAGGAGCACGACATTCTCAGACATTGAGATTGTGACTCTATTTGTGTAGTGACCTAATTTCAGAAAGAAAAAAAATTAGTGTGCGTGTTCTAACAAGCACTGACATATTTAAGTACACAAGGAGGCAACTATTTAGTGCCAGGCGTGTCCCAGAAAATCTAAGATGTGCAATTGCAACATCTATAGGAAGTATAAAAAATGAATCTTGAAAATGAGCATATCAACACAGGGATGAGTTTATATCACCAATTAATATTCTAGGACTTGCTGTCCAACAATTCATTGCTTGCCATCAAACACCAAAATACTGAGACTGAGAGAGTTCACACAAGTTCCAACTTCTAGAGTGAGAGCCAGTCTACTAAAATACTAACACACAACTCAAGGGTGCATCTTTCCTGTTTTCCACTTCCATGTCCCTCTAGATATGCCTCTAGAAGCATGACTGGCTTGCAGCAGGCACTCAGTCTTTAAGGATTTCTTTTCCTTTAGTGCCCACGGCTCTTGCTTCACAGAATGAAGAGGTGGACCAGACCAAGAGTGGTGGGCAGCAAAGCAAAGTCTATTGCTTATAAAGCAAAGTTTATTCATCGATAGCACAAGGCTCCCAAAGAGGGAGGAGATGGGAGAGCGTTGCCGATTTGATTTTTCAATCTAGGGGATTTTGTGGGCTCTTTGGTGTGGGCTGCTTTAATCTGATTAACTCTCCACCCTGCCTGTCACCCAATCAGGTTTTTGTCCATGTGCTTATCTACCTGTCAGGTGGCTGTTCTTGTGGGAAAGGGTGGAGGGCTCCTTCCAAAGTGGTGTTTCCTAGCCTCCCTGGCCTCGAGGGAGTTCAAGGGGGAGGAGGCCACCACTTCCCTAAGTCACCTTGGCCAGCCCCTGGCCACCAGATCAGCTCTGTTTAAACACCCTACTGGCTGTGGAGCTGGCCCCAGGGCCTGGGTTAGGACGCCCAACGTCATTCCCAGCCTTTCTGTCACATACAGGTTGTAAGTTCTCCCAGTAGGAAGACTCAAGGCCTGAGTAAAGCCTAGAATAACAGGATGGGATCTTTCCTTAGGATGGGGCCCCCTTTTCCTTGCCTGCCTTTCTTCCAACTATCGTTCATTATCAGTAAAAAGTTATTGAATAAACACAGGGTGCAGTAGGGACTATTGCAACATTAGACTCAACTAGACTCAAAAATCTACATGTCAGTGTTTTGAAAATGGCCACATTTGCCAAGTTGCCGTAAGTGATCTTTCCTGGTAACAAAGGTCTGGTTTGAATTAAGAAATTAATTCCTAAATAATTTTGGAGTACCAATTATTTGAAAAGTGATTTTCCAGACACTGCAGATAAGGCAGTGAACCAGATGTACTCTGTTCAGAAGATAAAGAAAGAATAAAATATCA
>CM053603.1:158233764-158248968 GCA_028646535.1 Procyon lotor | reverse complement strand
CACCTCTCTTTATGGTCAATCTAGCTAAAGGTAGGTCAATACTCTTGAATTTGGCAATGAATCAGCTTTTGGTTTCATTGATTTAATCTATTTTTTTCTCTTCTCCAGTTCAATAATTTCCACTTTAATCTTTATTTCCTTCTGTTAGCTTTGGGTTTACTTTGCTCTTCTTTTTCCTCTCTCTTAGGTAGAAGATTAGGTTATTAATTTGAGTTCTTTCTGCCTCTGTGTGTGTATGTAATATCTATTTTTCATATATATATATATTTATATTTATAGGCATTTGTAACTATAAAATTTCCCTCTGAGCATTACTTTAGCTGAATCCCATAAGTTTTAGTATAATGTGTATCATGGGTATCTTTATATTTATTCCTCTCAAAGTATATTCTATTTTCTATTGTGATTTCTTCTTTGGCCCACCGGTAATTTAGGAATGTGTTGTTTAATTTCCATGTAAATATGCATCTCCCAGACTTCTTTTTTTAGTGTTTTCTACTTTTATTCCATCATGATTGGAAAGCATACCTCATGTTATTATTATAATTCTTCTACATTTAATGAGGTTTGTTTTATGCCTAGCATATGGTCTATCCTATAAAAAAATTCCATTCACACTTGAGAAGAATATATAAAATTTTGCTGTTGTTGACTATCCTATAGATGTCTATTAGTTCCAATTGGTTTGTAGTGCTATTCAAGTCTCCTATCTTATTTTTCTCTCTTTTAAAAAAGATTTTATTTATTTATTTGAGAGAGAGAGAGAGAGAGACAGAGTATAAACAGGGAGAGGGGCAGAAGGAGAGGGACAACTAGACCCCCTGCTGTGTAGGGAGCCCAATGTGGGGCTGGATCCCAGCACTCTGAGATCATGACCTAAATGGAAATCAGATACTTAACAAACTGAGCCACCCAGGTCCCCCTACGTCTCCTATTTTCTTACTAATTTTCTTACTAGTTGAGGGCCCACTATTGAAAGTAAGGTATTAAATTTTCAACTATTATTGAAGTGTTGGACCCTGATGAACATTTGACTAATGCTTTGTCTGGTGCAGAGTTACTGAAATTAACTCTGGGCTTCAATATCCTCATGAATACAAACAAGCATTTATTTCCAATTTGTCTTCACAGGCTTCTTACCACTTTGTGACTTTATCACTTTTATTAGACCTAGATCATAAACAAATTCATAACTCATGAATTCTTTTGCTAAAATACTCAGATGTTTATTTTCTTCTACAAATGTTTTTCAGTCTTACTTTCTCAAGTAGAGTCAGAATCTGAAACCTTAGGAAATCAAGACAGAGACTTGGCTAGGTTGTTGTCCAACCATTATGCTATATAGTATGTTGTTTGGATGTTATTAAAGCAGAGGAATGTTAATATTTATACCCAACTGATATTATTTTTCCAATGAGACTTTGGGGTTTTAAATTGAATTATTATTCAGTCATAACCAGGCCTTTTTTGGAGAAGAAACGGAACTTTGATTTTAAGTCTCCTGTGTTGTATCCCTTTGGAAATGGGAGGAAACATACAAATGTTAGGCTTTGCCATATGCACATGAAGTTTCTAAAGTATTCATTTCTCTTCCCCTTTCAAAAACATACAACTCACTGGTAACTTTTGCTAACAAACATACCATACAGCATCACCCAACTGCCTGCCTGAGACAGTTGTCATTAGAGATACAAAACTGTTTATAATTCAAAATCCAGAACAAACATGCCCTCCAATGGGATACCTTCTCCAAATCCCAAGAATTACTTTACTAGTAATCTTCTGCCTCCAAATTATTTTGTGCACACTTGTATTAGGACACTTTTTCCATGGTTGTGTTTCCTATCTGCCTTCCCCATTTAAAAAAGAAAAAAAGGAAAAATACTGAATGTTTGGAAAGAAAACTTTATCTCACAAATAACAAGTGCAAATAAATGCATACATTTTCATTTTAACACAGCTGATTGTCATTATGGCCATGCTAAGAGACGTTTCTGCTATTTGTGTTATTATCTGTGCATGTCTCAATGTAACAAAAATAACAGAGTCTGCCCTCTCTCCTCCTGAGCCCTCTGTGAGCCCACTCACTATCTACTACATTTGGTTTAAGCTCATGGTTTACTCAGTACCTTTGTTGAAAATTCTTATTGGTGCGCACCAGTGAGTGGGCCAACTACTTTTCTTCCTTGACATGGGGATGTCATATGCTACATTTGTTGTTACACTTTAGCGAGACTTTAAAGCCATTGTCTGCTCCTGCTTGTGGTGGCTCCCCGTAGATCACCTGCCGGCAGGGTATTCTCTCCCCTTGTCTCCCCCACAAGGGTTCCAAAATGTTTTTGCCAATAATACTGTGTTGCCATTTATTGTCTGTAGTTGAATATATTGAAATTTTTGGACAGGTCAGATGTCACTTAGAAGTTAAATCCTTTATTAATTGAGTGACTAAAAGGTATTCTTTACCTATCACGTCATTATTTGGTACCGTTTGTTGAAAGGGTAATTTAGGCTGTGCTGCATGCAAGCTAATACTTGACCTTGACTCTCATCAGAAATATTTTAAGTCCCACAAACATGCTGACATATTAAAGAGGTTTAGGTTTTCCACAGAATCCTAATGTTAAGCAGTGTAAGTGTTCAGTGTCTTTTAAAACATACACACACATTATTACTTAATATATGTTTATTGAAATATTTAGAAAATAAAACTAAAACCAAAGGAGGAATTATAACACCCATCCATCCCTTCTGTATTACCAATCCTTGAATTAAACTATTGTTAAAATTTAGAGTATGGTCGTTTCCAGACTCCTGTGGGTTTATCTGTCTGTATTTATTTATCTGTAAAACAATATATATCTACACTTACTTTTGCTGCAAAAGAAAAAAAAGAGGCATATTATTTTGTGGAATTTTTTTTTTACTCATCACCATATTATGAATTCCAAGAAAACATTAAATTAAATTCAATATTTTGACTGTCTACAATTTAAATTTCATAATAATTACAGCCACAACTCAAGTATCGATTAGAAAACTGTTTCAACTCTAACTGTAAAATATAACCCAGCTTTTCTTTCTGAATAATTATTCAAAATACTCATTAATATAATAAATATGCATATGATTCTAGATATGTTTCATTTTGCAAGATGATAACTTTTAAATGATATACCTCAGTGATCTTAGATGGTGAACATATCTGTGTAGCTCTTTTTAGGAAATAAGGCTTTACATTGGAACCTTTTTAATTTAGGAAATTTTATTTAAAGAGTCAGACCTCATTTGGAAAGTTGATGCTCACATAACTTCTAAGAAATGATTTGATCTTACACAGAAAAAAAAAAAAAGCCTAAAAATATTCACTTAGATGCTGAGCATTTATGTAGACTACTGTTCAAAGCATATGTGTTCAGATATAAGAGAAAGAAATAGGACTTTTTTGAAGAGTTAAAAAACTGTTTCTGGTTTCGATAAAAAGTTGTATAAAATGAAACTGAGACCCAACCTGTCTGTTTGGGACATAATTTCCTACCTCATGATGACGCAGAATTTAAAAGCAACCCCAACATATTCTAGTCATCCCACTGAGGTTTCAGACCTCTAAGAAATTGAAACTATGAAAAAAGAGCATTTAGAGAGTCCTTCGTTCTGGTCAGAAAGATAATATCCATAGTTTTGTCATCATCAGAAGCCACTTTTGTTAAGCTATCATCAGCCCTATTTTGTATTATAATTTTAATAAAAAAATCAGATATGACTATTTCTTTACAAATATAAATAGTAACCAACATACAGCCATTTACATCAAAGATAAGAAAGTAAATTGAACAAATTTCTATCAGTGCAGCTATTTATCTGGGTTTGGGGAATATGAAACTGACTTTAATTAGGCTCTTCTCAAAAGTTATTCATTTTTTTAAAGATTTTATTTATTTATTTGACAGAGAGGAGAGATCACAAGTAGGCAGAGAGGCAGCAGAGAGAGAGGGGGAAGCAGGCTCCCTGCTGAGTAGAGAGTCCCATGTGGGGCTCAATCCCAGGAGCCTGAGATCATGACCTGAGCCGAAGGCAGAGGCTTTAACCCACTGAGCCACCCAGGCACCCCTCAAAAGTTATTCTTGACCTAATTCCAAATGAATCCCCACCATCTTAACTTCTCATTAATATTTGAATATTCTGGCCAGTTGTAGAATCTACCATATTTCAGACCTGTGCTGTATTAAATCATCAAGTATCTACAAAGCACCCCAGTATGCAAGGCACTATGAAACACTGAAAAATATTGGTAGAGGTTTAACAACAGTGAAAAAACAACAGTAACCTTAATAAAAGTGGCAACAGCTTATAAACTGTCCGAAAGGGAAAGACCTGTTTCAGGGAAATTGCTAATGGCAATTTAATGGAATTGCCTGGAATGCATGGCAGGGCAAAGAGACAGCCGGAGACCTCACAGCCTTGCCACAGTCGGAATGCGGTCACTCGAGTTATCATCTCACGATTAGGAAGTGGCTGTGGTAGGGTTTAGATAATTCCAGTGAAAGCAAAATGGTGTGGGTCTTTATCTCTTTTCCTATTTTGTGTGCCTGAAGGGACAGGTTTTGAAAGCCAATGAATAGCTTCCCATTCACAGGTACCACACAGGTAATTAAACCCAACAGCAGAAGTGAAAGACTTTGCTCTAGTGAGGTGGTCTGGAATCCTTGCCCCCAGAGAGCAAAAATTCATCTCAGATGAAACAAAGAGGGAAGAGAAATGAAATGAGAGAAGACTGGCCCTCGACATCAGATTCTTCATTGAGTCACACACTGACTGTTTAAACCTCTGTTTCAGTTAGCAGACACCTCTCAGGGACTTTAAATGACTAAGAACAGGAAGTCTTGGGAGTGGTCTCATGCAGTAGAAAGATGGCGGTCGAAAATGACTTCAGGATCAAACAAATCATAAGGAACCAATTGGCCCAAATCCCAAATATACATTGTTAAAATACTTAGCATGGCATTCTCCACAATGTTTTTTAATGAACAAATTTCAAACATAGCAAAAAAATTGATAGAACAATAAATGAACACTTATGTTTCTTTTCCTATATTAAAATTTGTCAACATTTTACCACTATTATGTCATCTCTCTTTTAAGATATATATGTATGTATGTATACATTATTTTTTTGTTCTATCATTTGAAACTAGGTTCAGACTTCAACATGCATGTCTTTAAAAAGGCATTCATTTTTCTAACCATAATAAGATCATACCTTAGAAAAAATAAGGATTCTATTATATAATGGCTAGCTCATGGACAGATTGCCCAGAAGCATCCTGAGAAGGTCTTTTGTAGCTGCTGCCAATGTTATTTCTAATTTTAAGTTATACTCCTAACTAGATTCACATTTTACATTTAACTACTATTCCTTCTTTATTTTATGGTTTCTGTCTTATTACCATCAATATATTGGGCCAGTAATTCTCTGCTGTGGAAAGGTGAGGGCTGTCCTTTGCATTGTGGGATATTTCATACCACTAATGCAAATAGTACTTCCCCCATACCCCAATTTGTAACATCAAATTGTCTCCTGATGTTACCATCTGTCCTCTGGGGAACAAAATCACCCCAGACTGAGAATCACTATTCTTTTAATCTAGAAGACTACTTCTGTCTACACCTAATGTCATGTCCTTTAGTCATGGCTAGAAACAGGTCTATAAATTACACCTGTATTATCTCAACGTATACCACACCCATAGCTCTGTGGACTGTTTTAGAATTATGGATTTCAATAGGAGACAATTAGCATCTGAGCAATCATAAAAATCACCTGAGAGGGGTTCCTGGGTGGCTCACGTGTTAAGCGTCTGCCTTGGGCTTAGGTCATGATCCCAGGCTCCTGGGATCGAGCCTTGAATCAGGCTCCCTGCTCAGCAGGAAACCTGCTTCCGCTTCTCCGACTTATGATAGTGTTCCCTTTCTTGCTGTGTCTCTTTCTGTCAAATAAATAAAATCTTAAAAAAAAAATAATAACCTGAGAAACTTGCCAAATACCAATTCCTACATTTTTCTCCTAGATATTCTGACTCAGTTCTGGATTGGACCTGGAAATCTGAGGGTTTTTTTAAGCACTCCAAGGTTTCACTTTCCCAATTTAAGTTTGGATTTAAAAAAAATGTCTTCTGATACTTCTTCCCACTTAATGTGGGGACACCTATATCCTAGACCCTGTATTTTTGTGTAAAGCCACATCAAGTATTTAATGGTGTCAGATGTCATCAATAGTGTGGTATTTTCAAAATGTTTGTATTTAATACTGAAATCCCACTAGTTCTCTCATTATCTCAAGTCTATTTCTGTGAAGATTTTTGTTCATTTTGATTCTAACATATTGGCAACACAAGTAAGCATCTTCTCTACCACGAATGCTTTTCTAACATTATTTCTATCACGGTAGAAGCTTATTATTTTTTTTGGATAGAAATTTATTTTAAATTTCTCTTGTCATTCATTGCTTAGTGGGAATGCAAAATGATACATTCACTGTGGAGGACATCTTGGTGGTTTCTTAAAAAGCTAAACATTCTTAATTGTAATCCAGAAGTCATGCTCCTTAGTAATTACCCAAAGGAGTTGAAAACATATCCAAACAAAACGTGTACATGGATATTTATAGCAGCTTTATTCAAAATTGCCAACATTTAGAAGCAACCAAGATATCCTTCTGTAAGTGAGTAATAAATAAACTGTAGTACATCCAGACAATAGAATATTTTCAGCACCTGAAAGAAATGAGATATCCATCCTTAAATGACTATTTCTAAGTGCAACAAGCCAATCTGAAAAGGCTGCATACTGTATAATTGCAACTATATAACATTCTGGAAAAGGCAAAACTTTGGGAACAGTGAAAGTATCAATGGTTTCTAGGAGTTCAGGAGGAGGAAGGGATGAATAAGCAAAGCACAGAGGATTTGTGGGGTTAACCAACTCTGAATGTTACTGTAGTGGTGGACATAGGTCAGTATCAGTTTTTCCAAACCCATATTACGTACAACACCAAGAGTGAAACCAGTGTCACCTACGGATCTTGGGGGATAAGGATGTATCGAAGTAGGCTCACCAGTTGGAACAAGTGCACCACTCTGTGGACATTAATGGGGGAGGCTGTGGGTGTGTAGGGGGCAGGGGGTATATATGAACTCTGTGTACCTTCTGCTCACTTTTGTGTAAACCTAAGACTCCTCTAAAAAATAAGATCTATTAGTGTTTTCCTGAGTCCTAGACCAGCTCCCACGTAATCACTGTACTCCTTTTTCCCCCTCTATTCTCCCAAGTATGGTTACCATGTTCCCTTAACTCTTCCTCAAGTGCACAACTTCTCAAACTGTCATGCAAAAAAAAAAGAATCACATAGGCAACTTGTTAAAATGCTCATTCCCATTCCTCCCCTGCTAAGAATGCCATTAAAGAGTTTTGGCATGTAGTATAGAGATATGAAAACTAGCAGACATTCCAGGTGATTCTGAAATAGGTGAGCCAAGAACCAAGATTTGAAACCTCTTGCTTTCTAGCATCTGACATAGTCATCATTGTGGCCTTCTTTTCCGTGACTTCAGGCCGATTCTGTTCAAACATGGGTTACAATAACTTCTTTGCTGGTGATCCTAATTCCTGCCTCCTTTTGCTACAATTATGCCTTTGTAAGCTGCTGAAATAATCTCCTGCCAGTGCCATTTTTATCATATCACCTTCCTGCTCAAGAATCAGCTACTCCTACTATATCAAGTCTAAACTCTTGGCTTTTAATTCAAGGTCTTCTGTCAACTGGCACTTTTGTACCTCTCTAATTTTATCTTTTCCCATTACAGACTGACCCTCCCCTCTAGCTAAATCTAGCCAACTTTCCATTCTTCCACACTGCTTATTTGTGTGCCTTTGAGTTTCCCATCAGTTGGAATGCTCTCCTGTTCATTTTCCCCAACGTGGAATAAACATTTGCTCCCAACTCACCTACTTCAGGAAAATTTCCCTGATTAAATTTTTCCGCCTAATTGTTATGCTGACTGAATAAAAATTAGCAAGTTGGACTACAATTTGAATGAGGTAGAAAGAACAGACGAAGCCTCTAATATTATAAAGGAGGAATGGTATGTTACCTTTCCAGTTATAAAAACAAGGACTACTGCAATAAAAGTATCAATCAGAATTTTCATGGTGCAGCAAAGTATTGAAAATAATGGATTGCAAGTTGAATATAAGTGCAGTAGTTGGAGTGAAAGCCACAGTGAGACAAGAAGACAGAGAGAGCCAGTAGGAAATGAATGAAGGGAGAAAAATAAGGTAGTAACTCCTAAGATATGAAATGAATGTGGGGACAAAGTACAGTAGAAATGCAACAGGATGCAAAAAAAAAAACAAAAAACAAAAAAAAAAAAACAGAGCTGCAAAAAAAAAAAAAAAAAAAATGCAACAGGAAAACAAAGCCTCAGTTGCCTCTCCAAATCAATCCAAATCCTCCCCAGAAGCAGTTTTGGTAGCACATGGACATTAATTTTACTGTTTTATAAGAGTAGCTGCTATATCCAACTAACTGTTGGCCTCTTCAGAGCAGTCATTTCCTGAGCCTATGGAGCAAAAACACTTCTACCAGAGATTCCATTCCAGTGACATGCTGCATGCATACCTAATTCATTCAGTACACCCAGATTTATTTCCAGATGGTTCTCTGTGTGTTCGAAATTCATTAGAGTTACCGGTTTTCCATGCCTTCACCAATACTTGGGTTTACCTATCTCCAAATTTTATTAATTGAATGGTATGTTATGATATCACATTGCGATTTTACTTGTATTTATATGATTATTAAGGAATCAGTGCATCCTCTAAGATACTCCAGAACCATTTCGGCTTTGCTATCTTAGGAATTGTCTAATCAAATCTGCCTAGCTCTTTCATATTACGTCTAATGACCTCCCTGTATTCACTGTATATCAGCCATGTCAACATGACTCCAGAAGTCACCCAGAAATACTAGGATTTTGCTAGCCTTCTTAGGTTTGCACATTTTTTTTTAATTTTCCTGCCAAACTCCAATATACTTCCTGTTCACACTTCAATTATAACACTTTGCAGATTTCATGAAAAGCATTTGTATCTATATTTTCCCATAAGACCTGGCCTTTAAAAAAGAAAAGAAAAACAACTTTGCATTCCTAGCTTCTAAGAATTAGGAAGTACATAGTGAAAGGTGGTACAATCGTACATACCTGACTGAACTTTTCTTCTTAACATCCTAAGAGGAGAGATTTCCTCTCTTAAAGTGAAGAGAGGCAAGACAAACCACAATGATGTGCACGCTCACGGGAGTCTGTCAGACTTTGAGAACTACAACCCACAGTCACATCTACCCTGAACCCAGAAGTCTCACATTTGCCTTTCCCTGGTAACATGAATTTTGAGCTCCAGAAGTCCTCTCTTCCTTTATTCGGACCAAGATCCAAGTTCTCCTGAACTGGCTTGTACCTGAGAAAGTGAAAGGAAGATTAAAAAAAACAGGAATCAGGCACTTCGAAAGCTTGGATCTTACAACATAGGTGGGGAATATTGCAACAGTATGAAGAGCAGAGAAATGGAATCAGACATGCCTTTGGGGGCGAGGCAGGTACTATCTTTTGGGATGCATCCAGATGCAAGGTAGAGAAGTCCATCTAGGTATGCCAAGACGTCCAGCCAGACTCATGTAAAATGGTGTCGAGAAACTCAAAGTGATAGACATTGGGTGGTGCGACAGCAAGTGACTTCATGCAAGACCAGGAGAGCACCCAGGCTGTCCTACCTGCCAGGTGGGTGGGTTCAAGATGCTGAGAATCAAGAAGCTAGAGTGTATAGATTTGGAGTTGGATGGGCCTCTCATTAAATTATAAGATCAAAGTCATTGGAGAGAATTTAAAGTTAGCCAAGAACAAGAGATGTTCTAGACCTAGAGAAACTACAGTGGTAAAGACACAAAACAGGGATCAAGATATGTTCCTTAAATAACTATACAAGTTGTAAACTTTATTCACTTAGATAACAGATATTTCTGAGTATCTTCTAGAGGTTGAGTATGGGCATCGATCAAGGGTACAGCATTAAACAGACAAAAATTTTGGTCCTCAAAAAGCTTAAAATTTTGTTATTTTTTAAGGTTTTGTTTATTTATTTGACCCAAAGAGAGAGCAACAAAGGGAAAGGGAGAAGCAGACTCCCCACTGAGCAGGAAGCCCGATGCAGGACTTGATCCCAGGACCCCGGAATCATGACCTGAGTCAAAGGCAGATGCTTCACTGACTGAGCCACTCAGATGCCCCTCAAAAAGCTTAACATTTGAGTGGGCAAATATGTACAATACAAAAGTAAAAAAAGTAACACAGTGTATGTCATACGTTGATAAGTGCCAAAGAGAAAAATAAAGCAGAAAAGAGAAATGGGGGTGTCCCCAGGCAGAGTAGGATTACATTGTGATTCTGTATTTGTTGACCAAGGAATAAAATGACTGAGCACATGCATGCAGGTGGAGAGAGGGTGAGCTTGTGTTCACCAACGAGTGTGAAGATTGTGGCGCACAGGTGCATTGCTGGTGTTTTTTGTGGAAAAGCAAGGAGGCCTGGGTGGCTGGAGAAAAATGAGTCCGGGGAAGACAAAGCACACAAAGTAAGAGATGTAAGAGGACTGGGAAAGTTCAAGCAGGGCCATATGGTCTACTACCAACATTTTGGTGTTCACTTACAGTGAAACACACTTGGAGCAGAAGAGTAGGATGAGCTGACTTACATGTAAAGATGACCACTGTTTCTGCTGTGTTGGCAAGAGAGGGAAGAGGGACAAGGATGGAAGCAGAGAGAACTGTCCAGGAGCTAGTGTACTAAACCAGCTGTGAGAGAGTCTCCGATCATCGAGGTAGTAGTAGATTGAGCAGTGAAGGATCTAGGCACCTTTTGGAGAGATCATTAATAATATTTGCTGTTGAATTGGTGGATCGTGTGAATGGTGAGAGAAATGAGGCAAGGTTTCAGAATTTAGGGCCTGACTGGAAAGAAGAATCGAGTTGCCTATTACCTAGAAGAGAAACGCCAGAGGGATGTAAAATCAGAGATGTTTTCGAATATCATGAAGGTGAGATGATTATTAGCTATGCAAATGGATATGTATATTGTTAGTTGCACACCACTGTGTGGAGTGCAGATGAGAAATCTGAACAGAAATATAAATTTGAGGGGCACCTGCGTAGCTCAGTCACTTAAGCATCTGACTCTTGATTTACATTTACTTGGTATTTAAAGTCATGAAACCAGAGGAAATCATTAAGGCACTGGGTATAGATATGGTAAAAGGAAGTTCAAGGTCTGTTTAGAAGTTGAGAAGGTACTGGCAAATGAAACGAGACCGAAAAAGAACAGATAACAGTGTAGGGAGAAAATCAGGAGAAACAAATGTCCTAGTATCCAAGTGAAGAGATGTAACAAGAAGGGAAGGATCTAAAGACAAAATTAAACAGTGAATTTAACAACATGGAGCTTACTGGTGACCTTAGTTCAGTTTTGTTTTTTTACTGAACATAATTTTTGCCAAAGTTCAGGAAATATTCAGTGATATTAGTGATACACATTTTAAATAAGTTGAACAAACAATATAACACCATGTGTGGGCAAGCATAAGGTATGCTTATACAGATTATACTGATCTTTTTTTTGTTGTTGTCGTGCTTATCCTAAGGCAATAATCCTCAAAGAGTAACTGTTCAAATTATGTTAAAAATAGCAATGTTATTAAAATTATTATTTACTGCCTTCTAATATAATTAACTTAAGACATAATATTTGATATGTTATATATTGTTATATGTATATATTATATACATAATATTTAAATTTTATCTCATTATTTTGTGATGTTCTATAATGTTTAATTTTGTAGAATCTTCTGTAATGTTTAATCTTGAGTAGTATATTTTTAGTTCCTCCTGAAGGTCATTAAAAATGACTATTATTTATTGAATCCCACCAGAGCCAAGAACTTTACATGGATTTTGTAATTTATAGCTCAACAGAGGTATTATCATCATCATTTTCAAGGGGAAAACTGATTTTTGAAATCTTTTTGAAACTCTTTTTGAAAAACTGTTTTTGAAAAAAGAGTTTTCGAGGGGAAAACTCTTCTGGGTAACAGCATTCTGTGTGAAGCTGATATATAACTAATACAATAAAGGAGGAGAGTAAGTTCTCTTGGAACAAAGACAGACTTTATAATTTTGTATTCACATAACATTTGCCTTAATAGTTCACTCACCAAAGGTCCTCAGCATATTTATGGAATTACATTAAAGTTAAACTAAAGCCTACTTTGAAGCCAAATAGCTAATTCCAAATCTGGTAATTAGGTGACATACATTCTGGCAAGAAAAATTAGAAATAGGCAGATATTTTGTGCAAAGTGATCATATGATGTGTGATAAAGTGATATAACAGAAAGCAAATAGGCAGTTTCAGGAATGAAGTTGGCAGTTTTCCGAGACTTATTCGTGAGAGTAAAATAAATCTATTTTGAAAACATGACTGGTTCTGTTTGACAGAGGCAAAAGAATATTGAATGCAATATTTAAAGGTAGTCATCTGTATAATTTATGCCTGAATTTCATAAGTAAATTTACTGCTATGTTGGTTTAAAATTACTTAATCAAAATTCAAAATCAACAGATAATAAATGCCATCAAGAATTACTGACATTAAAAAAAAGAATTACTGGCATTTTTAATTGTATGAAATTATAAATTCAGTGAATTTCATTTTATTTTTTATAAACTTTTTATTTAAATTCCGGTATAATTAAAGTGCAGTGTTATATTAGCTTCAGGTGTACAATATGGTGATTCAGGAATTCCATGCCTTACTCAGTGCTCATCACAGTAAGTGTGCTCTTAATCCACTTTGCCTATTTCACCCTCCCCTGTAACCCCCAGTTTCTGTTTTTTTCTCTTTTTTCTTTGTTTTGTATCTTAAATTCTACGTATGTATTAAATCATATGGTATTTGTCTTTCCCTGACTGACTTATTTCACTTACCATTATATCCTCTGGATCCATCTATGCTCTTGCAAATGGCAAGCTTTCATTCTTTTTTATGGCTGAGTAATATTCCTTTGTGTATAAATATTGCACATCATCTTTATCCATTCATCTATAGAGAGACACTTGGGTTGCTTCAATATTTTGGCTATTGTAAATAATGCTACAATAAACAAACATATAGGTACCCATATCCTCTCTAATTGGTGTTTCCCCATTTTTGGGGTAAATAGTGGAATTACTGGATCATATGGTAATTCTATTTTTAATTTTTTGAGGAACCACCATACTGTTTTCCACAGTGGCTATACCAGTTTGCATTCCCACTAACAGTGTGCATGAAGGTTCCTTTTTCTCCATATCCTTGCCAACACTTGTTGTTTTTTTGTGTTTTTTATTTTAGCCATTCTGATAGGTGTGAGGTGATATTTCATTGTTTTGGTTTTTTTTTACTTTATTTCCATTTCCTTGATGGTTAGTGATAGCGAGCATCTTTTCATGTGCCTGTTGGCCATATATATGTCTATTGGCCATATAAATGTCTTCTTTGGAGAAATGTCTGTTTATGTCTTCTGTCCATATTTTCATTGTATTATTTGTTTTTCTGGTGAATTGTGCTAGTTCTTTATATATTTTTGGATACTAACCTCTTATCAGATATATCATTTGTAAATATCTCATTCAGTCAATTGTCTTTTTGTTTTGTTAATTGTTAGAAATTCAATGAATTTTAAATTGTAAAACACTGAAAAAAATCCAAATTAATTATAGTTGATTTTGACCATTTTACATGTAGAGCTCAGTGAGTTTTTTATTATAATTTTTCTGACATTATAGCCTATTTCCTTATATGTTATAAGCTATTTATTCAAACTATTAACTAATAAAAGATCATTTTACTAGGGCAGAAAATTTTAACGTTTCTTGTTTATATTAGAATCTTTTTAATATAATAATTTATTGAAATAAGTGTAAAGATTTATATTCTTTTCTCTATATAACGTCCATTTATTGTTTTATAATTTAAAGGTTGCAGCAAACATTTTAACATGTCATGTGGCTATAACATCATATTATTTGGCTTATATTTAATTTGGTTAAAAAAAACATTCTATATACATTGTGATAGAGTATCACTATAAGAAAGCCATTTCTAGATCATCTCTATATCAGTATGATTCCAACATTTCCTGGTATGAGTTTCTTGAGGAAACATTTTTTTCTGTGATATGACATACATATAGAACATGATTATAAAAGTATCATACTTAGTGAATTGGTACTAAAGATCTTAAATATCTTTTGAATTCTGATACTTCAAAATGGTTTCTTTAATTTTTTAACTTTTTTTTAGCATTTAATTTATAAAAGCAGGCCTATAAACGTAAGTAAGATAGAGGAGAAAACAATTTTGCTTTTTTTTTTTCCTTTATGTAGCAGAAAATAGTGAATAAAAGATCTGTTTCAAAGTTGAAAGTATTATTTGGATGGCATAAACCTTTTAACCTACTAGTGTTTTCCTATATATCTTTAGGTATGTGCAGACATTTTCAGGTCCTCTCTGCTAATTGTGCTCGTTCATATATACATTCTTTCCATTATCAAACATAGATTTATTGAGCATCAACTATTGGCCAGGTCACTGGGCCATAATAGTCATCAGGTAGAAGTCCTACTATCATGGATCTAATATTTTATTTGTAGAGAACAGTTACACTAAAGAAGAAAAAAAAACAGATAATATGTTAGATGAGAGCAGGTCTTATGAAACACTATAAAAGATATAAATGGGGATAGGAAGTGTGGGGAGCTGAAATATTAAATGAGAAGGTCACATTTGGCCTCTCAGTGTAAAAAAGAAGGCAAAAGAAGGATGTGCCAGTCTGGAAACACTTATATAAATTTTATCATTTATCAGGCACTATATAATGCTTTGCATTCATGGACACATTTAATTCCCACAGTCAGCTTGTGAGCTAGGTAATAATAACTCCATTTTACAGATGAGGAAACTGAGGCACAGAGAGGACTACTATTTGTGCAAGATAGTAAGCTATTAGCAAGATTAAACCCAGGCAGCTATTTTCAGATTCTGAGTTTAAACAAGACCC
>CM053603.1:158208534-158224826 GCA_028646535.1 Procyon lotor | reverse complement strand
TTTTTTTTTTTTTTTAAATGGATTAATACAAAGGGTTCTTTGTTCCTGGGTACTTTTCATTCTGGCCAAAAGGGACTGATTTCTTTTCTTATATATTCACATAAGCTGGGCAATCAGGAAGCCATGATATGGTGGGAGAATCTGTTAAGTGTCTAGAATCATTTATGTTTCCCTTTTATACCTGCTTCTGGAGGACTTTGTCTAGGATCAGAACACCACATAGAATGAATGAGGAATTTTACCTTCAAAGTTTAAGAAAATTCTTTAACCTAAAGAGTTACCTTCAAACTCGTGTTCCACGATTTGTCTTCTTTCTCGTCTCTAACAGGTAGCCAAAATACACACTTAAATAATGTTACTTTGAGCTTATAAAAGGATGACAATAACCTTTCAGAACCCACCAGTTTGTAAGCCAAGAGGCTTCTATATTTACTTAAAGGACAAACAAGTCTGTTGGACATGTAACCCAGGAGCAATTGTAATATTCGTTTCATGGCAGAGAGTTAATGGAAATGCCTCAGGTATTAAGCTAAAAGGTGAACCATTATGTCAATTAAAAACATTAATTGAGGTAATTACAAGGAGATCATAGCTTATACAGAATTTAGTTATAATTTATACAATTATCCTCAGTTATACAGAAAAAATAATGAAGTTGTTTGTCTAAAGTATTTACCTAACTGAAAACTGCAGCTACCGAGAGGCTGCGTTTACACAGTCAAAATTCCAATTTGAACTCGACCTGCCACAAGCCTACTTGTCAGGTAATGAATTCCCCGAGGACAAGGTGGTTTGGAGAGAACACAAGACTTCTAAAAACGCGACACTTTGCCAAATCAGATTCCTTAATTTCGACTTTGTTTGAAACGAGTCTCATTTAAGCGTAATTGCTAACATCTAGCACCAACCTCCTCTAGCTGTGAAGCCAGAAGGCATTTCTGTCCATATAAAATATAAGATCTGGTTCCTGAGTTTCTGAAGCTGAATAAATGGACTCAAATTTCATTTACAGATCAATGCAGCCAAGGAATCAAATGTGAAATTAAAGGGAAGATGTAGCATTCTGCATACAAACTTTTTTTGGTTTCTTCTTTGCATTCACAGAGCAAATATAAATAAGATTAGGATCTGTTTGCGGGTGTGTTTTGGTGGTTTCAAATATTGGTTTTGAGCAGTCTCTAGAACAGACTTCATTTGTTTGAATTCTGGCTTGATCACTTACACAGCTGTGTGATCTTCATCATATTGGTTATTCTCTTTGCCTCAGTTTGTCTACCTGTAAAATATGATCATGGAAATAACACCATCCATGGGGACATCATAAAGCTAAGTGTTCTAATAGCTGCCAAACACTAAGAATAGTGTTTGGCACAAACCAAGCCCTATGTAAGTGCCAACTATTATTATTGGTACAGGAAAATGAAGAATAATTCAGGAGTAGGCATGAGTCATCAGGGGTCCAAAGGAATAAGCAAAGGTCAGAGAAAAGATTCTATTTGACCACAATCTCTCTCCACTGTGCATCTGGTTTCAGAACACTGATATCCCCATGGGGTCATAATTGATTATCCTAGGAGAATTCGATGCCAATAGTGTTTTGTGACTGGGGAAGTGCCCCTTAATTTGCGGATTCTCCAGATAACATTTTTTGTTTCTGTAAATCTGTCTTGGGATTTCAACACATAAATTGGAATCCAAGGTGTGTCTGGGTGTGCTTTACTTAGACTTTCCCATGATAGAAGTCTCACTATACATTTAACAGTACTTGCATATTTGAGACCTAGTTTCCACTTCAAAAAAGGGGACAAACTTCAGACATGTAGGAATTTAAATAAAATATCTTCTTTTCTCAAACTTGATCTATAATTTAAGGGTGGAATAGTGGTCTTCCTGCATATGGAAAGGCACAAATGATTATATAATATTATACCCATTCACACATTTTGCCATTATAAATCAATAACATATTGCACTATTTAACATGTATCTTATTGCCTTCAACCTTTTTCGGCCATGTAAATTGAAAGATACTGCAAGTTTTGACATGTCATCGTTAAACATCAAGATAGAGCCCTTTCTTCCCTCTACAAATATCCATTTTTATATATCAATGAATTGCTATTTAAAATGTATTTTTTCACACACCAGTCATATCATATCCTCTATATTACCATAAGATTACCTCCTTATTTATCTGTGCTGCTAAGTTAATTATAAAAATGCTTGCAGTGAGCAAACATTTTGCTTGCCTAGTCAGCATCTTAAACTAGATTAATCTTCTAGCAACACTTAATGGAAACTAAATCACACATCAACGTGCTATAACAATAGAATGATGAAACAGCAAATGAATCATTCAATTAACTCCCTGATAAATATCAAAAACATACTTTGCTCCTATAATTTATAAAGTCAAAATAAGACTTTCTACTTTCTTTCTGCATTTTAAAAGTGGCAAAGTTCTGGAAAATAAACATCAAGAAATGTATTTGGTTGTACACGGTTTTAAAAAAGCTGCTTAATTCAATAATTGGTTAGGGGAGCCTGGGTGGCTCAGTTGGTTAAGGGTCCCACTCCTGATTTCGGCTCAGATCATGATCTTAGGGTTGTGAGATCAAGCCCCATGTTGGGCTCCTTGCTCAGCTGGGAGTCCGCATGAGATTCTCTCTCTCCCTCTCCCTCTGCACCTTCACCACAGCTTGCTCTCACTCTCTCGAATAAATAAATAAATCTGTTTAAAAATTCAATAATTGGTTAAACTTTCAAAGAAGGAACCATATTTGATATATGACATCATATCACATGTAACATCAACATTCACAGAAAATATATAGTCAATCATTAAAATTATATAGCTACAAACACATATACATACAGAAACTGAAGTTGGTTCATTTTCTGTCTGCATGTGAATTGTTTCCAAAATAGTCTTTGTTATTACTAGATTGGTAGTTAATGTTAACCTTATTTCAAGGGTTTCAATTATCAAATATTCATGATCCTGATGGTTCAAATTTTGATTTACTCTAAATGACAAATCTGCTCACTTTTTGCCCAACTTATCAAGTAAATGATGAAAATGATTATCCAAGCCTCAGTTATTTTAGTAACCTAGAATTTGTCAGTTTTATTAATATAAACCTATCTAGGGTTATAAGAAGATCCTAAAAAATTCTTGTGTGTGTGTGAATTTTTTATTTACATTGTAGTCAACATATAGTAAAATATTGGTTTCAGGAGTAGAATTTAGTGATTCATCACTTATATACAACACCCAGTGCTCATCACACCAAGTGCCCTCCTTAATACCCATCACCACTTAGCCTAAAAAATTCCTATCTGCATGGTAATTTTTTATCAAAAAGCACCTTATACTGGCTTTTGTTCTTAAGAAGTATACAATCCAACTGGGATGTGACAGCTTTCTATAATGATCTTAAATAGCAGTATAAAGTAGGATACCCTAAGAGACCTACAAATGGTGGGAGTAATGGACTTCAGAGTAAGTGGATTGAGGGCCCACTGAGGATTTCTGGAGTTGGTGATACTTGAGCTGAACCTGAAGGAAGAGGGACGCTTGAATCACCAGACTGAAAAAGAAAGATAATTTTAGGTAAATTGTGGAATACTCTTTGGATTCCATTTATGGTAGTGACACCCAAGGCAATAGTATAAGATATTGTAAAATATGTGCTCTGAAAAACTTTGGGATAGAATCCAAACATTTCCACCTTCAGGTTTCAGTAAGTTTTAATTCCTAAATTCCTTTTTTAGGAAGAATTTAGTTATGTCTTAATTACATGATATTGGTGTAACGTCTTGATGATCACATGAGAATATAAATCCTTTATACATGAAATACATTTACTTTTTTAAAGCTTTTGTAAATGGGAGTTCTGAGCAAATCTTAAAGGACTGTGAAAAAAAAAAGAAAGAAAAAGACATGAAATCAACTCTTGCCAATCCATAAACAAATTTTCTGTGACCAACTTTCTATTGACACCAGAAGCATGTGAAATAATTTATAAAGATTTTGTGTGTTTTCAAAATCGCTACCTCATTTCCCCCAACCTTGTTTCTTTAAACTTTAATCCATGTGACTCTCGCTCAAAGTACAAATAAAAACGTAGCAAAAGTAAATAAAATAAAAATAAACTTGGCAAAAGTAAATTTATACAAACTTATAGTTTATCAACATATAGAGCAGCTATATGCCTACAAAAGTGCTAATGATGATGATGATGATGATTATGATAATTGCTTTACCCTATTGAGGACTAAGTTTCCATCATTTTGCATGGATTAGATCTATTATTCCTCAGAATGGCCTCATAAAACACAGAGACTCTTACTGTCATCATTATAATCGTCAAGAAACCTGACGCAGAGCACAGTAAGTAACTTGCTTTAGGTCACAGAGATAACGAGTAGAAATGCTGGGAGCAAGCTGTCTCCGGATTCCCGAGTGCTAAGCCCTGGTGCAGGACATTTAAATAAGATGATGCTCTTGAATCAAACCTCCTCTTTGAAGATCAGTAGTTCTTATCTCTTGTTGCAACTCAGAGCAGTCTTTAAAGCCTTTAACCACAACAGATGGCCTTGCTCCCAACCAACAGTTTCTGATTCAATAAATAGATCTGTGGAGGAGATTGTGTTTCTATCCTTTTAAGAAGCTCCACAGGTAATTTTGATGTACACTTCCAGGGTTTAGAACCTTGATGTAGATTCTTTCTTTAGTCTGAAGCATTGTGATATCTAATGGAAAGGTCATACCCTAAGCTAATTTGCTATATTGTATTTGCCAGCCTTCATTACTCCACATGAGGGTGAATTAAGGTTGAATGGAGAAAAATATTTCTAATATTTCTTTTGACATACTTTACAGTGAATCTTAATTTGAAGGGGATAAAATAAGAGCATTTTCTTGTTATGCATCCTTGTGTTAGATAAAAATTAACTTCCTAAAAAGTAAGCCTGATTCAACCAAAAATTCAGGCAAACAGAACAAAAGCAAACAATCTTATGAGATTTGTTAGAGGTAGTTAAAGGATAAAAAGCAAGCAAATATCTTCTCTAAACAGAAGTTGATAGTCACATTTGCATAACTAGGGTCTATTAAATAACTTAAAAATTTAACTTTGGGTCAACAGTTACTTTAAACCAGGAGAAAGGAATAGGTAACTTTTTAGAAGCTATTAATGAAGACTGGCAAGGCTGAAAATGTTTAAATTCAATGGTGAACTCTACTTTTTCTGCACATACTATAAAGTTGGAGGGATTAAAAATGTTAGCATAGAAAAGAGCAGTACTCATTTGTTCTTTGATCTCTTAACTGTTTATGGTTGCTCTAAGCAATATGAGATATTTGCAAATACTAAAACTCATTACAAACTTAAAAGTTTATTGATTAAGAAGGATGCTATAGTTCTTGATTAAAAAAAAATAATTGTTTTCAGGCAAATGTCCTTAGCAGCTTCCGAAGGCAGGTCAGTGCCATCTAGTGGTAAAACCAGTGCACAGATTACATTTTTTTTTTTTTTTAATCTCAGTTAACAGATTATCCTTTCTGATCAACTTTAGTAGAGGGTAGAGGGTGCCAATGATACAAATCTGTATCACACACACACACACACACACACACGATATCATATGAATATGTCTGTATACCATACACACACACACACATATGTATAGATTTTAAAAGGTAAATTTACTTCTTCAAGAGATTATAGTTTAGTATCTAATAATGAGACAGACATGCAATAGTTGCACAAAAAGTTTAATATCTAACGATTTAGTAAGGAATGAGGAGTTATGTGTATTTAAGACATAGACAATAATATATGAAATATATAAGAAGGTAGCTTTAATGGATAAACAAGACCTTGTACGGAGAAAGGGTTATCAATTTTTAAAAACAGTAGAACGAAGTATGCGTTCAGTGTCAAGACTGTGCTTAAGGTTATCATAAATAGGATGGTTAACAATTTACAATAAAAAACAAGTTTGTTTTTTTGTCTGGGAGAGACTAGACAAAAATTTGATAGAATTTCAAATATAATATTTAAGCTGGAGAAGAAGTTACCAAGCAAAATACTTGAAACCATGAGACTTCATGAAACGCTACATAATTTCTCTCACTGTAGATCCTGAGTAATAGATAAAATGTATCCCTCTAGAAATGTTCATGACTCTCTCACCATGAGGAAAAAAAAGAATGGACTAGATGAAATTAAGTTTCCTTTCAGGCTTTAATTGTGTTAAAAGCCAAGGATCCTCCCTTATAATTCATCTTTTTCGTTTTGAGATAATGTGCCTGTTTGACCCCACTGAAGTTCTGCCTTTTGTTAGCTCTCTTCCTGAGACTCCAATTAACTTTACAAAATTTCGTTTCAGTGAAGAAAATCTAGGCAAAAGGATTAATTTCGCTAACAATGCTAAAAGATAAAAATCTCCATAGGGGCTTTTTCTGACCGATTCCAGGGACTCAGCCAACTCGAACACCATGATGATGAAAGAGCTCCTCATAGCCCAGGAGGTAAGGGAAAAAAACCCATTGCCTCAGAGCCAATTGCTCTTAGAGGAATTCGAAAGAATCCAAAATAGTCTTCATGTCTAAAAATGCCACATGCATTTTCTATCCAGAGACAAGGATCCAAAAGGGTACAGAAGGTTGACTTATCAGTGATGTCATTTCCTCAGCCTGATGAGGAAGGCTTTTGTATGTTCCAAACGAGCTATCAGAAAGGGCGGGAGCCATTCTTTTTCTCAGCCACGCAGAGGAAACAATATGGTTATGTGAAACACAGAGCCATGAAAAAGACCTCTCAGGCAGCTTCTCTTGCCCTAGTCTTAACTGTGATGGCTTTCCTTGGTCTGCCTCTTGGTTTGCCCTTCTGCAACACAGAAGGGGCTGAAATTTCTTTCCTTTTCAAAAAAACACTCTCTCTTCAGTTAGGCCCTTTTTCCTTGCTTGCCTTGTATGCAACGTGACCATGACATAGGAAGAAAGAAAGAAACGTGGGGAACTGTGGTAATGTTGTCATTTTAAGTTACAATAATTGTACATTTCCTCGTTGCTGATACTAGGGATTTTATAATCTTGAAGCTACTTTTATGTGCACAGTCTTCAGATTACACATCATGATTCAGGCACAAATGAGAATTCTATGGTTATGGTCACTCGACAAATTTTACCTGGAAGATCATATAAGTAAAATGTCTATTAATTAACTCATGACTACTGATTCTTTGCAAAGCACGATACCAGAGGGCCTACAAATAGACACACGATACACGTACACAAGGCATACACACGCCTTCCTGCTCATGCCCACTTGTGAACGTATGTGCATATATAAGCACACACAGACGTATTTCCCTGCATATTCCCTTCTTCCTTCTGACTTACAAGTTGAAAGCCCCAATATCAAGTTCACAATAAAAATAAAAATCATCATTTGAGTGATCATCTGCCAAGAAGCAATTTTCACCATATGGACCACGGTTCAAATTCTAAAGGATTAGAATATAATGAAAGTTAAAAAAAAAAAATAGAGTTTATGTTCACTTTAAATATGGTGAGTTATTAAATTCTAGAAAACATAAATCTTAAGCCACTGATAATTATGTCCTCTGTCGTAATTTAAATCACATGGTCACCATTTGCAAGGATTAATCAATCCAGTGTTTGTATAGTTTTGGCTCTTAACCATACTTGTTTTTTGTTTTACATAAAATACTTTCATTATCAAAAACTTATTGACATTGAAAACTCACGTAAAACATTTTTTAAAAGATTTTATTTATTTGTTGAGGATTGAGAGAAGGGGAGAGAGAGAGAGAGAGAGAGAGAGAGAGAACACAAGCAGGGGGAGCAGCAGGTAGAGGGAGAAGCAGGCTCCCCGCTGAGCAAGGAGCCTGATGTGGGACTTGATCCAAAGACCCTGGGATCATGACATGAGCCTAAGGCAGATGGTTCACTAACTCTGCCACCCAGACACCCCCAAAAGATTTTTACAGCTATTCATGTTAAGCACATATCAGAAAACTTAACTTTAGTTTGAACACGTTTAATAAGCATGGATATCTCCTGCATGTATACTCCTCTTCTACGGAATTGGCTGAGAATATACTGTGATACTGATGTAACTCTGATGCCATGAGAGTAACTATTCTTAGAAACAGTACCCTGTAGGGGCTATGTTCTCTCCTAATAGGTGGTGGCAATTTCCATCCTGGCTGAGTTCTGAAATAATAAGTTCAATTAGTCTTCACTGTAACTACAGACTCCAATGTTTTAGTTCTCTCACTCAATTCCTAAACATATCGAAATATGGATTGAATAAGAAGTCCCAGTCCTTAGAATCTTCTACTTCCATCTTATTTATTGGTTCTCTCCTTGCTTCACTTCCTTTCCTCTCAGGATTAAAGTCTAAGGTTCACCTATGACCATAACCACACTGTACCGGTATTGCTCTCCATGTGCCATGAATCTCCTTTGTCACTTGCTTGGCAAAGCTATGACTGTGTGTCTGTCCAACTCTTGGCCTTCACATCTGCACATCTGTACTAAACTCACTGTGAATAATCTATACTTGGGCTTGAAGGAGAACAAGCAAATGCAATTCGATAGTAGCTCCCTCTCTTCTTCCCAATAGTCGAGACTATGCACCATTTTCCACTCAGTCTAAAATCTTGGCTCCTTCATCTCTTGGCTCTATCATCAGAAATCCTTTAACTTAGAAAGAAATAGAAACCATCACATCAAAGTACCACTGACTTCCTCCACCGAATCTGTCCACTTGTATCTATACTTGTACTTTGAATTCTCCCTTCTATTAAAATGGCATTGCTTTGCTTTGGATGACTGAGTTTTTTCTCTCCACTTCTCCGTTGGATTTCATCTACTCTAGACTTCCAGGAACCTGGAGCATTTGATTATAAGCTCTCATCCCTTTATGTTTAATTCTACCTATAGAAAAGCTGCTTATGCTGACTCTGAGTCAGACAGACCTGGGCTCTTTATAGTCTTGTTGCTTACTAGCTAGCCGTCCAGGGTAAGGTATTTAACTTCTTCAACCTCAGTATCTTTACCTGTACAATGGGAATAATTGTATCAAATACCTCACAGGATTGGAGTGATGAAAAAATGAAAATAATGGATCAGATAAAAATCTGGCATGAATACTTTTGATAAAATCTTGCTACCCCTGCACTTCTCAACTGGATTCGAATAAACCAATCCCACTGGGGGCGTGGGAGGACGGCAGTCTCCCTTAAGCTCTGCACCTCTTTTTAATTATTATCTGAGGTCACTATTCTACTTCATTATGAAAATTCTTTTTTTTAAAAGATTTTATTTATTTATTTGACAGGGAGAGATCACAAGTAGGCAGAGAGACAAGCAGAGAGAGAGAGAGAGACAGGGAAGCAGGCTCCCTGCTGAGCAGAGAGCCCGATGTGGGGCTCGATCCCAGGACCCTGAGATCATGACCTGAGCTGAAGCCAGAGACTTAACCAACTGAGCCACCCAGGCACCCCAATTGCACTATGAAACTTCTTAAAATGACTGGTCTCTCCATTTCACCCCTAACTTGCCTCCCAAGCTACTCTTTCTGGCTTTGACGTTCACCACTCTACTGCAAAGCCTCATAAAAGTCACCAACTTCTGCTCCCAGTTGAAAGAGCCCTATCTTCCTTGCTCTCTTGATAAGACAATGCGGGGCATGTCCAATTTACTCATCCTCTCTCTTTTCTTGGCTCCCTTAGACTCCATTCTCTATAGAACATCCAGTGCTCAGCTGGCACAGCACATGACTCATAATTGCCCCCAATAATGTGTGTTGCATGACTTAACAATTAACACACAAATGAGAGCTCCAGGGTCAAAGTCACCATTTATTTCCGAAGAGTTTTCTGACATTGGAATGGTCATTTTACGCAAGAAACAGCTGGAGTTCTAAATTCCTTCTGAGGCACTTTATTTCATATTAGATTTCCAGGAAGAGGCTAAAACCACATTAGTCTCATAAGAATTCTCTATACTAAAGATGTCCTAGAAAGAACAAAGCCCTTCAGTTTATATTATGTAGCTTTCAAAGCTTTTGCACTTGGTCAGAAATAGGAAACCAAAATGGTGAGATATTTTCATGAAGGTTCAAATTACACTATTTTGCAAAGTTTAAAATTTGCCCATCATTATTCATAAATTGCAGCTATACATTATAATTATTTAATCTACGTTTCTTGTTAAACACTTAAATTATGTCACTTCACCAATTTACAGAAATTATGTGATTAGGTGTAATTACACTAAATAGCTGAACACAATTAAAAAATCTTACATGCAGGAAGTGTCATCTATAGTCTAGTAATTTTTTTCTCCCTCTTGACTCACTGTCCTTGGTCTCTGTCACAAGGAGATAAAGGCTGGCTCAGTCTGAATGGGATAAGAGAATTTCCAGCTTTCAGGTGACTTCCGGCTCAGGGGCCACCTACAGCAAGTCTCTCTTTCTGGAGAGCATATTTTCAGACAATGTGCGCCCTTAGAGTCTCTGAACTTATAACCAATAGTATCACCTGCAGGGATGCCGACTCTGGTACTTTGCACAGCTTGAGGGTCAAGCCGACTTATGGAAGACCGAGAGGCAGAGGTTGATCTCCAGATTTCTCCGCCTTGGAGACCAGTCAGAGTGCTGTGAGTTCCTCTTGGGCTGTGAGGCAGTGGTGGGCAGTGGTTAAGCAAGCACTCGGAAGCCTGGATGCCTGGTTCAGCGGCACCGCGTACTAAACCGTGCGCCTGGACGTTCGTGCCACCTCTCAGCAACTTTGTTTCTTCCTCTCTAACATACGGATGATGATCATGGACGAGGACTGCGGGTCATAACAGCACCTCCTATGGTAGATTCCAGTACATATTACTACTTAAGTCTTAGATTAATATGCCTTCTTCAGAAGCCTTCCCTGATCAACAATTCGTAATCGGGTATCGCGGGTGTATTAGCTTCATCTGGCTCTGGTGTATGAGGCTATGCATTTCATGCAAGTGGGCAGGGATGATGTTTGCTGTGTTCCGACACACTGCCGGGCACGCAGAGAGCGCTGGATGGATGAGCCGATGATGAATGGAGGATCCACGCTTTCTTTTCTGCGCTTGTCTCTTTGCCCCTCCTTTGCGTTTTCCCACAACCAGATAGTCAAGTGTGGTTTGGAAAGGTACCTGATAAACCCATTCAGCACTGAAGTCCTAGAGCCTCTTTGCCAGGATCACAAGCGTGACTCAGTGCAAAATCACTTTCTAAAAATACCTGCGCATTATTATGCAAGGGATAGATGCTATTACTGCCATCTGCGCGGTGAAAGAGAGTAGACTGTATTTGCAACCGGCGGGAACCGAAACTCAGTGGGCTCAGGGGTTGGTGATGGCGCTTTCGGCGGGCTCAGAGCTCCCACAAACCGACCTCCTAACATTTTGCCAGGTGTGAGGCTGTTATGCCTGAGAAGCAGGCTTGCCCTCGCTAACCACAGGAACGTGCTCTGTTGCTGCAAACATCCACTTCCCTTTCTCCCCCAGGCACCCTGCGCAGCTTGTCTCAGTCGCTGTCCTCACTCCTCCCCCACATCCGACTCGGATTGCACTCTGCGGTTTAAACTACCTGTTCTGATTTTCGCCATTTAAATCCACTTCCACTGTTTTTGCTCCTGTCTCACCCAGAAAGAAATTACTGAATACAGGTGAGTCATACTTTAGCCATTTAGCCTCCAAACAGATAAAAATATTGGTAAATATTTTATACCATTAAAGTTGTTTCTTTTTCCCCCAGAGAACTCAGAGCAATAATGCCTTAAGTAATAGCAGACCCTCTGTGCTTTTTTATCTGATTTAATTAATACATGTTTAATTTTACACAAAACTTTGCAAGAACACACTTTTTTGGGGAACTAATACCTTCAAATACCCTGTGAATTCATACCACAACATACATGGAATCAAGTTTACACAATCTATAAGGCCACCTGAATAGTGGGAAGCAAATTACAAAATCTTTTCTTGTGCATACACCACCAAAATTAATGTATCTTAAACCAACTGCAATAGTTAACGTAAAGACATAGGAGATCCACAAAACTCCATTTAGGAAGATACTTTTTCTTCTCCCCACTTTAAAATACAGCAAGCTGTAGAAAATCTGCAAATCCTTAGTCACATAGAGATCTAAATTCCCCATGTAGAAAGACTACAATATGGGAAAACCCAAATAAGTTCCATGTGTGAAATCCCTTTGGCCCACTTACACAAGCAACTTCCCTTACACATTTTAGGAAAAGTCAGCTCAGAGCACTTACTGAATACCAAACTTCCAGTCTAAGTGTTATTCTCAATATATTTCAACACAAAGAAGATCCCTGGGTTTTGCCTACCAAAATCCACAAAAAAGAAAAGTAACTGGTAGTGGCTATTTCCCTTTCCTGACTCTCCCTTCTCTGACCTCATACAATTCTTACAAAGGTAGTTTAGACACAATCCTCTGCTTTGATTTTGCAAGTACAATGAGAACACACCTATTTTCCATTGGCTACATTGTTCTGCCATCTGTAGGCCAGTGAGCAAACTACTCAGAAAAATCTTTCATCGTACAATTAAATTGTGTTGAATATGCAGCCATTTGCACTGTTTCTTCTGCAAACTTTAGAGGTTTTTAACGGGGTAGGGAGGATCTTAAATGGATGTGCAGATTTCTGGTGTATTTCTAATATTATGCCATTATAGAAAGGACACTGTAATATGAAAAAGTATGTCACTTGTTCAAGTAAAACTGAACTCTTTACTAAAAATAATTAATCCAATTTCTTCTTACCTCCTCAATTTCTTCAAACAGAATGTTATGATTTACATTCAATGATGGGAAATATTTAACCTACAAGATAGGTCTTCTGGAAACATATTTGAATATCTGTTTCCATGAAATTAGAATTTCAAGTTTCAAATGAGTACAAGCCAGTGTATCCTGTAGAGAATCTAGAGCTATGTAAAAGAAATTGAGGTACTCTGTAGATATATTCCATTTATGTAGAAGATAGAAAATGATGTATAAGAGAAATCAAAGCAGATAAGAAAAAGCCATGATAATTCATAACAAATATAAACCCGATTTAGGAAAGTTTAAATTCACATGAAGGTACTGAACACCAAAATACAAAAGCAAAAATATAAACAAAATACATTGTTTTTGTTTTTTTTTTTTTGTTTTTTTTTTTTAGATTTTTTTTATTTATTTGACAGCGAGAAACACAGCGAGAGAGGGGACACAAGCAGAGGGAATGGTAGCGGGAGAAGCAGGCTTCCCGCGGAGCAGGGAGCCCGATGCGGGGCTCGATCCCAGGACGCTGGGATCTGACCTGGGCCGAAGGCAGACGCCTAACGACTGAGCCACCCAGGCGCCCCAATACATTGGTTTTTGAAGGAATATACAGTATGAAGGGTAATACATAAACACTGAGGATTGAGAAGGTACAGAGAACAAAATTTATTTAATTAACAAAATTCAGTTTATTTTGAGATTGTTATGAACTGATCGTTTGTGTCCCCTGCAAAGTCATATGTTGAACCACAACCCTCCGGGGGCTGTATTTGGAGATGGGGCTTCTGAAGTAGTAAGTTTAAATGAGATCATACAGGTCAGGCCCTGATCCAATAGGATTGACACCCTTACAGAAAAAGAGGGAAGAGGGGTACGTGGGTGGCTCAGTTGGTAAGCGTCTGCCTTGGACTTCATCCCAGGGTCCTGGGATCCAAATCCCGCATCAGGGCTTCCTGCTCAAGGGGAGTTTCCTTCTCCCTCTCCCTCTGCTCCTCCCCACGGCTCGCGTGTTCTCTCCCATGTGCACTATCTCTCTCGCTGAAATAAATAAATAAAATCTTAAAAAAGAAAGGAACGGAGGGAGGGAGGGGGGAAGGAAGGATGGAAGGAGGGAGGGAAGTAGGGAAGGAAGGAAGGAAGGAAGGAAGGAAGGAAGGAAGGAAGGAAGGAAGGAAGGAAGGACGGAAAGCTCTCTGCCTCCTGATTGTGTACAGAGAAGAAAGCGATCATCTGCAAACCAGGGAGCGAGCTATCACCAGAAACGGAGGAATTTGCCAGCACCTTGATCATGAACTTTGTAGTCTCCTGACAGTGAGGAGATAAGTATCTGTTGTGGTATTTTGTCATAGCAGCACGAACAGACTAAAACAGAGGCTGAAGTTAGGTTTAATACTAAGGTTTAGACTTTTTCTTAATAGACAAGGAAATCCCAACTCCTTTACCGTTATTAAAACAAACAAAAAACTTCAATATTTGTAACTAGCAAAAAGCAGAGCTAATTATGTCTGCTTCAATTTGCTTCATACTTCAAGTATTGTATTTCATTGTTAAAATATAATTTTTTTTTCTCCTCTACGTAAGCTCTGTGTCTTTCGACTGGGTCCCCTGTCTACCCTTTATTCTTTTATTTTGCCTTACTTCTGACCCAGAATACAGATGGCAGATGATCTATGGATTATGATCTCTTTCACAACACTTGAGAGACTATTATTAATTCTGAATAGCTTACAGAGAAGGGGAATAACACATCACAAATGTTTCTCTATTGCCAAACTTCCAAGTATAGCTGGTCAGGGGAGCTGTATTGTCCTACAGTCTACAGAAATACGCGGAATGACTACAACTCTACAGAGAACAATAAATAAATTGTCAAATATTGAGCCACTGAAATTCTGCCATTTCCCTAAAATTATGGCTTTGTATCTGATCTTTAGAATTTTATAATGGGGCAGCCTCCAGCTTCTTTGACAAGATCTTCTAAAGTGAATTTATTGTGTGCAATTTATTCCAGACCCTGACTGAATTAACTTACTTTCGAGTCTTCCTTGGATGTGAAGCCAAGAGGGAACATAGCCTTCTAAGGATCTTTTAGTTCAATAAAAGCTCCCAAATGCAAAATTCAGCATTCCAGGCCAGTATGTGGATTTAAAACATCCCCTGGGAAAGTTTAGATCTATAAACCAATCAACTGATTACCGTTATCCATTTATACTATTTTCTCTCATGCATCACTTCCATCTGGGGTTTTAATTGGCTTTTTATCTCATATTGACTCTTTAATAGGACCATCATTCTTATTTTTTTATTTAGTAATTACGCCATACATTTATATTAAAAGCAAAAGCAAGTCTCAGTAACAGTTGAAGAACTACCTAGGAAAGTGATGGGAATAGAAAGGCTTTTTAAAAAGTGGAATTCAAAAAGAAAAAGAAGTATCAGTCATGGAGCCACTTAGGGGCGAAGTTTGGAACTCGTTCCTTCAGGGTATACAGGGCTAATGTTTCAGCTGAATTTAATTTATCACCCTATTCCAATGACAGTTCCAAATATGTTAGTCCCTTGTGGAATATGTAAGTGACTGTCATGTTAAGATTCTGAAAATAATTTCACAGACACCTGGATAAAAATATTAAAATAAATAATCTTACAGCTCTGACATTCTTTCACATGGCTATGTTTAAACATAAAATGATGAATACATGTCTTAAAATGTAAGACCCTTTTTCTTCTTTAGAAAGAGGATACCTATCCCCAAGCTACTTAGCAACATTGACCAATGAAAACAAGCAATTAATTTTTACAAAGAAGGAAAACATCATATCTGTATTTTACTTTTTTGGGAGGGGCAGTCATTAAAATAGAAACAATTTTGGTATAATTTGGTATTATTTTGAATCTTAAGATATGTGCATATTTTAAATGATCATACATAAAATGATTAGTTGTTACAGAAGATGGCATTTGATACATAATCATTGAACATCTGTAAAATAATGGTATCACTGTTTAACTGCTGTATTTAGTCTTACATAGGAATGCAGCATCTCAGGCTCAAGATTTTTTTTTTTTACTTTTTTCCATCTTGAGAATTTGACATTTTAAAAGTTAATTTGAACCCACTTTTTGGTTGGAATAATGGTTTGACATGCATCCCATTTTTCCTATTCGTATTAATAAAAGGGAATGCCTTTTTTCCCCCCAAATACGTTTATTTCATTTTTTTCAGTGTTACAAGATTTATTGTTCATGCACCACACCCAGTGCTCCATGTAATACATGTCCTCCTCAATACCCACCACCAGGCTCGCCCAACCCCCCAACCCTTCCCCTCCAAAACTCAGTTTGTTGCTCAGAGTCCACAGTCTCTCATGGTTCATCTCCCCCTCTGGTTTCCCCCCATTCACCTTTCCCTTCCTTCTCACAATGCCT
>CM053603.1:158188600-158208434 GCA_028646535.1 Procyon lotor | reverse complement strand
GTGAGACCATAAGGTAATTGGCTCTCTCTGCTTGACTTATTTCACTCCGCATAATCTCTTCCAGTCCCATCCATGTTGATACAAAAGTTGGATATTCGTCCTTTCTAATGGAGGCATAATATTCCATTGTGTATATGTACCATATCTTCTTTATCCATTCATCTGTTGAAGGGCATCTTGGTTCTTTCCACAGTTTGGCGATTGTGGCCATTGCTGCTATGAACACTGGGGTACATGTGGCCCTTCTTTGTAAAGCATCTGCTTCTTTGGGGTAAATACCCAGTAGTGTGATGGCAGGGTCATAGGGCAGCTCTATTTTTAATTTCTTGAGGAATCTCCACACTGTTTTCCAAAGTGGCTGCACTAGCTTGCAATCCCACCAACAGTGTAAGAGGGTGCCCCTTTCTCCACACCCTCTCCAATATTTGTTGTTTACTGTCCTGTTGATTGGCCATTCTAACTGGTCTAACTTGTCTTTTTTCAGGCTTTATTTCATAGTCAAAAGTGGTTTAAATTCAATCCCTGGAGAGAATCTGTCATCCTCTCCAGTAGCTTTTTCTGGACCAACATTTTAAGGTCATATGCAACCAGGAGACTTAAAATATACCAAGAAATTAACTTTAGGCAGTAAACTTTTGCCTTATGATTCTTCATTCTTACTAAAGAGATTCATACTTAAGAAGTATTTCCAATGTAATTTATGCATTCATTCTCTGATTCATTTACTCAACATTTATTTATTCAGTGCCAACGACAACTGAAATATAGTCCTAAACATCGCAGGATGCAAAAATTTGTGTCTTCAAATCAATTATGGAAACTCAAAGAGTCAACAAATGCATTGTGAAGTGGTATGAACTGGATATGAACCTAGAGTTTAGATATGTGAAAGATGCCTCTTAGCTGGAGGGTCAGGGAAACTTCATGGTACCTCACGTACCATGTTAGGTAATGTTAGGCTCATATCCATGTAAACATATCCATGTTAGGCTCATACTCATAGGTATGTTAGGCTCATACTAGTTGGCAACTCGATAGTCTGATGAAAGCAGGATAGGTTTGAGGAGGTAAGGAAAGGCAAGGGGGTAGTGCTAGAGGGATGGAGCCTATTGTCACCTGTCTCCAAGCAGCAGAGGGATCGGCATCCCAATGGGGTGACCTGAAATCGCTACCTTTTTTTTTTAAGGATTTTATTTATTTATTCGAGAGAGAGCAAGAGAGCGCATGAACACGGGGGAGACGGAGAAACAGGCTCCCTTCCAAGCAGGGACATAGGGCTGGATTCCAAGACCCCCAAATCATGACCTAAACTGAAGGCAGACACCTAACTGATGGAGCCACCCAGGGGCCCCTGAAACTCCTACTTCTTAACAATGGGATTGTGAATGTTCTTTAGTCACAAGAGTGCTCCTCTGTCACAGTTCCAGAACAAAGGCAAAAGGCCCAGTAACAGAAACCTCTATCCTTCATTTCTAGGGCTCAGAGTTGAAATAGTCACCAGTTTGTGGCCCTGTCATAATGACATGGTCGATTCCCTTCTGAGAAATTCTGTGCTTCTTCGGTGCCAAGAGGGCTGCAGTTCATGTTGGGACCGGAACAGAATTTTCCAAGAAGAAACTTCAGTGAGCTGGGAATAATACCACTAGAAGAGGAAAAGCTGGTGTCTCTAGATGATCAGATAGAATAGCACTGGTCTTTAGTCTCCACAGCACTGGCAGTGTTAACAGTTTGCAGATTAAGAAGCTAGGGCTGGAATAAGTCAAGAGGTTACGATCACATCACCAGGAAATGATCCCACTAGACCTTAAACCCAAGGCTTCTATTTCCCACATCCCATTTCATTCCAAAAACAGTAGCATGTTGGAAACCAACAAATGTGAAGCAAATCTGTTACAATACTAGATGTTTAGATCAAATGATCTATTTATATAAAGCTGCCATTGGAATAGCTTAAAAGATCTGATAGGGCTTTGAGCAGAGGATGACTAACAGGCACGTGTCTATTAAATCAGCATTTTCCCCCCACACTGAGAGTGTCTGAGACATGAAGCAACAGCTGGCCACCAAAAAACTTACAGATACTCACAGATTTAATTAAGTGCCTGGAGCTAACAACTGAGGAACATCTGAGATGCTTCTTGCGGTTCTGCTAGATGATAACATTATTATTAATTTTATTTAGAAAGACAGGGATTTGTACATTTACAAAAAGGACTACTGAAAAATGTGAAACTATGATCTTGTAGCTGGTTTGTCTTCAAGGCTAAACTACATATGAAAGAATAAAGAGTTTTCTCAGAAGTGCATAGCAAGTATACATTATATTATAGATCAGGTTTGGGCCTGAGTCCATGACTTTTCTTTTTTTTTAAAAAAAAGATTTTTTTATTTATTTGACAGAGAGAGAGGGAACACAAGCAGAGGGAATGGTAGCGGGAGAAGCAGGCCTCCTGCCGAACAAGGAGCCCGATGTGGGGCTCAATCCCAGGACCCTGGGATCATGACCTGAGCGGAAGGGAGCCGCTTAATGACTGAGCCATCCAGGCGCCCCATGAGTCCATGACTTTTCATAGAAATTAGAGGTCAGGTGACATCAAAAGGTCTGAAGGGTACAAAAAAAAGTCTAAAGGGTTTGTCTTCTCTGAAAAATGTCTATTTGGGTCATCTGCTTTTTTTTTTTTTTTTTTGGTGTTCGATGTTGTGTAAGTTTTGTATATATTTTAGATATTAACCCCTTATCTGACATATCATTTACAAGTATCTCCTCCCATTCAGTAGGTTGTCTTTTTGTTTTGTTGATGGTTTCTTTTGTTTTGAAAAGCTTTTTATTTTTATATAGTCCCAATAGGACTATTTTTGATTTTGTTTCCCTTACCTTAGGAGACATATCTAGAAGATTGTTGCTGTGGTCCATATCAGAGAAATTCTGCCTATGTTCAAATCCCCTAGGGTTTTTGTGAGTCTCACACTGAGGTTTTTAATCCATTTTGAGTTTATTTTTGTGTATGGGGTGCGATGGCCAACAGACACATAAAATGGTGTTTAACATCCCTAATGATAATATCAGGGAAACGCAAATTAAAACCACGATGAAATATTACTGTATACTTGTCACAATGGGTTAAATAAAAAAGACAAGAAATAACAATTGTTGGCAAAGATGTGGAAGAAGAGGAACTCCCATATACTATTGCTGGAAGTAAATTGGTACAACCACTGTGGAAAACAGTATGCAGGTCCTCAAATTATCAAAAATAGAAATACCTTATGATTCAGTAATTCCATTACTGAATATTTACCCAAAGAAAGTGAAAACATGAATTTGAAAAAGGTACATGCATTCCTATATTTATTGCAGCATTTACAATAGCCAAGATATGGAAGCAGCCTGTGTCCATCAATAGAGAAATGGATAAGGAAGATGTCATACACACACAGACACACACACACACAGAGGAAACATTATGCAGTCATAAAACAGGACAAGATCCTGCCATTTGCAACACCATGGATGGACCTAGAGGGTATTATGCTAAGTGAAATAAGTCAGATTGAGAAAGATATACCACATGATTTCACTTATAAATGGCATCTAAAAAAACAAATGAATAAATGAAAAAAATCAGACCTATAAATACAGAGAGCAAACTGATGGTTGCCAAAAGAAGGGGTAGGGGATGGACAAAATGAGTGAAAAGGAGTGACAGAATGAGTAATTCCAGTTACAGAATGAGTAATTCACCAGAAAAAAAGGCACAGCATGAATAATACAGTCAATGATACCGTAATACCCTTGTAAGCTGACAGATGGGAGTTAAACTTGCAGTGAGGATAGAATAATGTATAAACTTGTGGAATCATTAGGTTGTACACCTGAAGCTAATGCAACATTGTTTCAACTACAGTAAAATTAAAAAAAAAATATGGTCTGGAGGGTTATTTTTGCTCTGGTAATCAGTGTATATCTTGTACATTCTTTCTTTTTTTTTTTTCCTTAAGATTTTTATTTGTTTGCCAGAGAGAGAGAGAGCACAGGCAGGGAGAGCAGCAGGCAGAGGGAGGAGCAGACTCCCTGCTGAGCAAGGAGCCCAATGTGGGACTCTATCCCAGGACCCTGGGATCATGACCTGAGCTGAAGGCAGACATTTAAATGACCGAGCCACCCAGGCATCCCTGTACATCATTTCTAACCCATGTAACTTGCCTATTTTAAGTTTAAATAATTAAAGGATGCCATTTTAATATATTTCTGTACTCTTCAAAATATTTTAAAAACCTCTTACACTTTCCTAAAACTGCATTTAATTCATTTTGAGACTTTCAGTCTATTGGAAATCATGTAGAAAGTACACAGTTCTTTTTTCCCAAACCTCTGCAGTGTACAGAACACTGTTCATATCTAGTTACTAATGAAGGGTCTGCCAGAAGCCAACATTATGATTTAGATACCTATAATGCTTGTTTTCAGAAGCTTTTGTCAGAAGCTCTTCTTAAGATATGTTGATTGATGCTTCAAGTTCTAGAATTTAAATCCATCCATTTACTCCATGTTAAGATGGTAATATGTAATGTGTAGTGTTTTAAACTGAAAAGTAGTTTATGGTTATTATTATGAGTATAATAGTTATTATTCAAATTTATTGAGAGGCCTGGCTAGAAAAGAATGGATGAAGGGATTATCTCAAAGGAAATGAAGAACAGGAGGCCAAGATTTAAGGTAATCTTTGCCGACCACTTCCACTTTATCAAATGGCAGAAACACATATAACCAACAACTGCACTGTTTGGGGAAAATAAAAATATACGATTAGATCATTAAGCAAAATGCATAGCAGAGCTCTAAAATGGTGAGATAATTAAGAAGCCAACCAGCTGAGAAAAGCGAGTTTTTCAATAGACTGAGCAAACCTGATGGCTGATTACTGAATTTGCAGCCTTTTAAAAAATATATTCTTTTCATCTTTATGTGGTGACAGCCATAATTTAATAAAAAGAGGAAAAAATACACAACTCTTTCAAATAAATGTCAAGCCATATTTAAAGATGTCATTTAATCTGTTGCCAGGGCATTAAAAAGTTCATTTTCCTGACACCTAAAGTGTTCTGGCAGAAATTAAAATTTTAACAGCCTTTCTCCAAAAATTTCTTGACAGAATATAACATTGTACAAATAATCCAATCCTGCCAAATATCTTTAAGGAAACAGCAAGGGTATTTAGATAATGTTTCTACTTAAACAGTTATTCTAATATGAAATGATTTTTAGTAGTAGTTGGGGACCTCACTGAGCAATGAGCAGAAAAACCACTTTGCATTAGAACTGTACTTCTTCTATTTTAAAATATCACTACCTATTTATTTCTGATGAATTTATGAGATAAAGTTTCTACTCCACATGCATGTTTATCCTCTTCATTATCTCAGTGTCATATATTATTTTGTCCTGCGTGTCACTCAGTAATTCATCCTAGTTTGCACTAATGAAGGGAGGTGGTCATTAAAAACAGCTAAGTGCTTTTCCCTCGATGTCCGCGCCGATCTGGCTCATCAGAGCCCAACTGCTCTGGTTCTGTGTGATCCAGCCACCCTTTCCTGGTCTCTTAATTCCGTATGGAACGATGTGTTCTTGTTTGTGCTTTGGAGAAGATAAGCCTGAGCAACATCTCAAAGGTTTAAAATTGATAATCTGAACAGTAGAGACCAAGGACTTGACTATTTTAACAAAGCAGATTAGCGGGGCTTCCGTAATAAGGTAAAACGGTGACTAATTGGAAGGATGGCTCTGGTGTCCTTTCCTGTGGCAACCTCGGCACCTTGCCATCCACCCACCCCCTGCACCCCCACCCCACATTGCTGCATTGCCTCTGACATGCACTTACACTTTTGAGTGCAGACAAAGCAAATATTTAATGTGCTTTTAAGTTATATATTTATTTAAAGCACATATGGAATCAACCCCCCCAAACTCCCTCTCCGACCTGGCCCTCCCTCCTTCTCTCTCTCTCTCTCTCTCTCTCTCTCTCTCTCTCACACACACATACACACACACACACACACACACACACACACACACCATGAAGTTCTTTCCACTTTAGGTCTTAAGCAGGGTTTACCTTATAACCATCCAGAAGTGAGTAACTAGTCTAGAAAATCTCTTCTCCCATGCCCCTAGCCTTTTCCCAGGTCTTGCTGTCTTGCCTATCATGTTGCAGTGCCCTCAACAGGCATGCCATTTTGAACTTTCAATAGGCACCATTTTTTTTTTTTTTTAAGATTTGACTTATTTATGAGAGAGAGAGAGAGAGAAAGAGAGAGCGCACAAGCAGAGGGAAAGGCAGGCAAAGGGAGAAACAGGCTCCCCATTGAGCAAGGAGCCCTATGCAGGACTCGATGATCCCAGGATCCTGGGATCATGACCTGACCCGAAGCCAGAGACTTAATTGTCTGAGCCATCCAGGCATCCCTCTAATCAGCACTGTTATCACCAGATCCCATCCAAATTTCCCATTTCTGTTCCTGAATTCCTCAAGATCTTGCTCTGTGTTCGTCTCACATGTAAGCTCATGCAATGGGGTAAAGAACCTACAATTGATTTGGAGAACATATAAATTCTCATATTCTCTTTTTCACAAAATGCTCCAAATCTTATTCTAGAACACTGATTAATAAGGCATTTCATCCAGATATTTTAATATCTTTCTCTGTGGAATTCTCTTACTTACTGCAATTAATCAGATGCTGCCTTGGGAGAACTATTTTCTTATTTTCTTTCTTTTTTTTTTTTTTTTTTAAAGATTTTTATTTATTTGACAGAGAGAAACACAGCAAGAGAGGGAACACAAGCGGGGGGAGTGGGAAAGGGAGAAGCAGGCTTCCCGCCACTGAGCCGGGAGCCGGATGTGGGGCTCTATCCCAGGACCCTGGAATCATGACCTGAGCTGAAGGCAGACACTTAACGACTGAGCCACCCAGGCGCCCATATTTTCTTACTTTTTTTAATTGCATGCATTCAGTTTGATAATTTCATGCCTTTACGCTTTATATTCTCTGAAGAAAAGTAAACTTCTTGCAGAAACCACTATTTATACTGTTGCACCCTCCATACAAAGCGGCGTGGTACCGTGAGAAGAGCAAGGGAGCAGGGAAAGGCCTGAACTCTAGACCCAGCTTTGTCTCTTCCCAGGCAAACTTGAACACCGCAAGTCCGGACTGGCCTTCCGAATCCTACTGTAACCAAAACAATGTGCCTGTGGGCCAGGGCTGTGTGTCAAGCTCTTAAGAAGCCTTGAGCACTTCTGCTAATTCTCTTTTGAAATGATGGCCCTACTCTAAGAAGAAGACTAAGACAGCCTGCCTGAGAATGAGAGGCCATGGGGAGCGGAGACAGATTTTCCAGCCGAGGCCTTACTTGACTAGCCAGGCTTCGGCGGACTCTGAAGTCGATTGTGCACGTGACTGAGCTCACGTGAGAGAACTCAGCTGAGTTGTGGGGAGTGTGGCCTCCATCAGCAGAGACACCCGGATGACTCCAGACCTTTGTGAAATAATAAAGTTGGGTTATTATAAACCATAAATTTTAGTATGATTTGTTCTTTTGAAGGTTATTTATTTATTTGGAGAGTGAGCATGAGTGGGGAGAGGGGCAGAGGGAGGAGAGGGAAAGAACCCCCAGCAGTCTTCCTGCTGAGCAAGGAGCCTTACTCGGGGCTTGATCTCAGGACTCTGAAATCATGGCCTGAGCTGAAATTAAGAGTCGGTTGCTTCAGCAACTGAGCTACCCAGGCACCTGTGTTATGATTTGTGATACAAAAGTAGAAGATTTTGTTTGTTTGTTTAATAGCATAATTCTTGGCTATAGGTGTCAACCATCACTGTCTCACCTTCCTTGCTAACTGTGCCGATTTGTCCTGAATGTATTCAACCTCCACTTCTACGTTAACAGCCCTTTATAGTATCATCTTCAGCTCTACTGTCTTCCCTAATCTCTAGCCTCATAGGATGGAAGTGCATTCAGATCATGACCAGGGGCCAGTAACCGGCCTTAAGGCAAAACTGCAAAGTATCAAAATCATACTTGAAGCTTTCTTCTTTTGTCTATAAATGAAAGAATTCATGACTTTATATATGAAACTCTACATTGTTAACATGCATGTGTAATATACTTTTATAGTGATATAAACATTATCAAGAATACAGAATATAAATATCACTATTTATAGTTATATATACATTATCAAGAATACAGGTACCAAATGTAGTTTTGTATGTCTCTTCATTTTTTTTTTAAGATTTTATTTATGTATTTGACAGAGAGAGAGAGATCACAAGTAGGCAGAGGCAGGCAGAGAGAGAGGGGGAAGCAGGTTCCCTGCTGAGCAGAGAGCCTGATGCGGGGCTTGATCCCAGGAACCTGAGATCATGAACTGAGCCAAAGGCAGAGGCTTTAACCCACTGAGCCACCCAGGTGCTCCTTGTACATCTCTTCAAATTTAATATGTTCGAAGAGAACTCATTGTTTTTCTGTATAATCTGGCTCTCTGCCCACAGCCATATTTTCTCATGTTTCACAATCGTTTCCTAATCCTTAATTTATTGCTTATATTTACTTATACATCTAAAATCTCCATTTCTACTATCACCAGTTTAGTCTGACTCTTATCACGTCATACCTGAATCACTGTATCTTTTATGAGGCACGAGGATAGAAAGAACAGGATCTTCAAATCAGATCTTACGTTAAGTTGGAGAAATAGGGAGCACTTTGAATGACACAATCAGGAAGCTATACCCTTTCCCTTTCTCCTAAACATGAAAAAGTGGGAGTAATGATTAACACTAGCAAAAATAAACTTTTATCAGGGATATATTTGAAAAGCAGTGCACTTAATAATAGCAAAGTACCTACTGTGTAATTTAGAATTGATGAATTTGGGAAGAAGAAATAAATAGAAGTAGGAATAATGATAGAGGTCTACTCCAAGAAAAACCAGTAGACTCATTTGGGGAAGATGGGTTTGTCTAGGAAAGGATTGGAACATAAATTTTGAAACATGTGATAGGACCAGATTTTCAAAGATTTTAAATACAGGGCTAAAGATGTTGGACACATTAAGATACTATAGACTAATAGATGATGTTAATTGAACAATTTTCTTTTTTTTTTTTTTTTAAAGATTTTATTTATTTATTTGACAGAGAGAGAGATCCCAAGTAGGCAGAGAGGCAGGCAGAGAGAGAGGGGGGAAGCAGGCTCCCTGCTGAGCAAAGAGCCCGATGTGGGGCTCCATCCCAGGACCCTGAGATCATGACCTGAGCCGAAGGCAGAGGCTTTAACCCACTGAGCCACCCAGGCACCCCCGAATAATTTTCTTATAAAATAATTTGATAATGCTGACTATAACCCCAGGATATAAGGAAAGACTTAATGTTTCTTGGGCCAGATGTTATTAAAGATTAACTTGAAGATATGATTCTTTTTTTTTAAAGGTAAAATTCTAATTAAATTCCTAATAAAACTGATACTGGGGGCGCCTGGGTGACTCAGTGGGTTAAAGCCTCTGCCTTCAGCTCAGGTCATGATATCAGGGTCCTGGGATGGAGCCCCATATTGGGCTCTCTGCTCAGCAGGGAGCCTGCTTCCCCCTCTCTCTGCTGCCACTCTGACTACTTGTGATTTCTCTCCTCTCTGCCAAATAAATAAATAAAATCTTAAAAAAAAAAAAAGGCAAATACTGATACTTTCCTAACATTTCCTCTTAGACATGTGGCCACTGAACCAAGTTTCATCACAGTCTCAATTTATATCCTTAAATTTCTTAATTAACAACTGGTCTTTCTTGGTATATGATGTCTGTTTCTCTAAAACAAGGCCATCTAATTTCTGTGGTTTTTAAAATTGTATTATATGCCCTCTCCTCTAATTCCTTTTAATCAACTTAGTTAACAAAGTGCATAGGCAATGAGATACATATTCAGATGCAGACATTTTCCAGTAGGGCTTTGTATTTCAGCTTTTTTCCCCTTTCGCAGAATCTATCTCCTAAGAAATAGAAAGAGGAAACAGCTCCATGGAGGACTCATGTAATAGTAGACAGCAAGGACTGTTGGAAGAGTTGATGGCTAATATACTATGGAAGACAGAGTTCACATTAAAAAAAAAAATAGGAGTCCTCAATGGGCTGCTGGGGAGAAAAGGAATTGCCTATTAGCAATTCAAAAAGAGCTTCCTATTATACAAATCTTTATATGTAGGTTAATTGCCTGCCAAGATTTCCTTTTAAATCAAAGTTAAAGTATGCAAGATCAATGCCATACAATGAAATGTCATTATTTTTGACTACCTCGAATGCTGCATAGAGCTTTTGTACTGATCTGATTCCACTTGGGAGCGATAAGTATTCTTTCTTATTTATTTATTTATTTGCTTATTTATTTATTTATTTATTTACTTATATCTCTTGGTACACACACACACACACACACACACACACACACACACATTTTTAACTCTGAAAGTTTGATAATAGAATGGGAAAAGAATTTCTATAAGGTTGTCCATGTTTAACAATGTGAGAATAAGTAATTTTACCAATTTTTTTCCTAAGTGAAATGTATTAAGTGACATCAAACAGAAACCAAGTAAACAGTGGACAAGCTGGCTCAGTTTAATGTCATTCTTAAAGATGCTATTTTATAAACATGTCCTGATAGTCTCCTCTCCTCTCTTTGTTCCTGTCAGCCCTGTTTTTCTTTAAGAGCTGGAAATAAGCCACATTTCTCCCCTTTTCTTCCTAGGCCAAACTTTCCCCAGAAATAAACGGCTTTTCGTCTATTAACCTATAACAAACCTGAAAAGAAAAGCATGTATGGCAGCTTCTTGTCTCTTTTGAAATGCACGTACTCTCATAGCCTATGTCTCATCTAGTTTTTATAATAATAATTCCCTCTCCTTTCATGTGCAAAACTTCATTAAATGAATTGCTAGTATAGACCACTAGGTCAGCTTACTGCCCCTTTATCTGTGAGTAGCTTTGGTTCTTTGTGATTTGCAGTATAAATGCTTAGTTATCAGGTTTCTTTTCTTTTTCTTTTTTTTTTTTAAGATTAGATAATACCCAAAAGTAATAGTTAGTGTCACATGCCTTATATAGTTATTTAGTTGTTTATTTTGAGGATTGTTGGTTTAGTTTAGAGATAATTTCAATTTGTTTCATAACAGATGGACTGGGTATATCACATATGCAGTACATCAAAACATCTTATCCCTTTAAAAAACAGACTATTGAGAGCAATCAACTGCTGCCAGAAAGAAAATATTGGTGGATTAACTGACAAATAATATTCCAGAGCTATAGAAAATCTACTTTCATTATTTTGTTTTTTAAAGCCAAGACTATTTCTACAACTGATGATTAGTGGAATGTGTTATTCTTTAGTTTTTGTCACATTGTGTCTTCTAAGTTTAAAATTCTATTTTTGAATTCTACATATGCATAGAAAACACAATGCTCAAAATTATTTTCTGAAATTGTAGGTCTTAAGATACATAGAAAAAACAAATATAAGATGTATACCAAAGCAAATATGCACAGAGATGAAAACAATATATAAGTAGCCATTCATCTGCTAGATGTTTATGTCATGGAGTAAAGGCCAATTATATAAGAATTGGGGAAAAAAAACTAAGAAATTATGAGGAAGAGAGCACATAAATCTGAGAATATTCAATTAGGCACTGAACAGAGAAGATTCTTTAAATTATTGTATTAAGAGCTATATGAGAGTTTATCACCAAACAATAAAGCAGAGTTGGATTTGGAATACTTCCTTCTAAGGCTTATTTGCCTGATCCCTTTAAGCAAGTCAAATACAACATTTAGTCCTAAATATTGCTTTAGGATCTAATTGTGTTTAGGTTAGGGAAAATCACACATACATGCACACACATTTTTTCAAGCATCTATGGACATATTCATGATTATGTGGAAGTATGCACTATGAATCTGTTAAATTAAGAATAAGATGGTCTCATAATAGCTATTTTAAGAAGAGAAGGCATGAGGCTCAGTCACTGCTTAGGTCAAACCTTGTCCAATACAGGAAAATTCAGTATCTTATCTTGTTTTCTTCCACAGGGAGGGTGAAACAGAAACTGCTGTCTCAAATTCCATTGACAGAATATTTTCAATTTGAGGAGACTGAGACAATCGCAACAATGTTGCTACTCTGAAAGGAAAAGTGCCCAAAATAGCTTGTTTGTCTCCAGTCCTATGCTCAGGAAGCTCTATACCAACTATGAGCGAGAATAATTTTCACTCATTAGGACTTCGGCTGTTTGTGTTTCTTAAATTTTGGCACTTAAAGTTAAATTTGAATTAAAAGAAGGAGGAGGAGGAGGAGGAGGAGGAGGAGAAACCCAATGCATATTTATCAATATTAGAAGGGTTTCAGTTATTTTGAAGTTTTCTGTCTGTATCTAAATCCTAAATCCTATGTCTCCTTATGTGCAAGTGCTGTCACAAATGTTTGGGAATTGCTTTTTTTAGGACTGCAAATTCAAGAAGTTTATGAACATGGCGCCTGGAGCTGAAGAGCATAGGGCCTGGTATGTTAGTTGAAGATAAAGTCCCGCTAAACAGGATTTTTTTTTAATAAATCAGTATCATCACTGTAATGTTACCCGGCTGCATAGAATATCTCTGTGCCTTCACGGGTTATCTTTCCACAAGACCAGCTAATCCTAAAGGCGACATAAAGTTTGCTAGATAAAAATGTGAAACCTGAAACTCCCATGCAATAACCAGTCATGAATTTGCAACTCTTGTGAAACCTCTCTGGACTGGATGCTGAACTTCTGTAAAAGAAATAATCTCATTTGGTCCTTGTGAATGAGTTGGTAGCTGATAAAACACAGCATGAATAAAAATGACTTAACTGGCAGATGAAAGAACAAAGAAATAAGCAAATGAAAACCAGATATAAAAATTTTCTACAGAAGAAATAGAAAACTTCAAGGAGACAGCTTCCAGAAATACAGATCTTCAAGAGATGCAAGCTATAATAAGGAGTCAGCTTCTAGGACACAGATTTACCAACAACTAAAATGTTCTTTACAAATTAAATTTTTAATTATTTTCTTTTTTAACATAATTGAACAGAGCACGATATTGAATCCAATGTACCAATGTGAATTTCTTGTTTTTGACATTTTTCGGAAAATAGTTGAAGATTCCCAGTATTGAAATGCCTTAGTGCTATAACATTACAGTTTTTAGTACCTAAGATTGTTTTTCACATGAGTTACTGGAGCAGGTTTTAATTGATTGTAAGAAGACAAGCACAGATTAGAATGATAACGGTGGGGATGGAGAGAGGGCGATTAATTTAGAGTATCTTTTGGAAATAGAGTCCGACAAGGCCTGCTGACGGTTTGGATGGGGGAGAGTAAGAGCATCCAGGATAAACTCAATACTTTTCACTGAAGTTACTGGATGAATGGGAGTGCTGAACTTTGGGATGGGAGAGATAGAGGAAGGGCCGGGTTGAGGTGGAGTGGAAGAAGAATCAAATATTGTGTTTTGGCCTCACAGTGTTTGTGATGCCTACTTTACATTCACGTGGAGATATCTGGAACACAGTTGGACATAAGATGATGGAGCTCAAACAAACAAAAAGGAGACAGAATAAAAAGGAAGGAAAGAAGGGAAGTAGAAAAGAAAGAAGGGTGGGAGGAATGGGAGAAGGAAAGAATGGAGGGAGAGAGGTTGGAAGGAGGTCAGTCCAGAGTTAGAGATAAAAAACCAGGAATTACACACATGTACAATGATAGTTATAAGCAGGCGACGACTATGTAAGAGCTTTTTTCAAGAAAGACTGTAAACAACAAGAAATCAAGCCCCAAACTTGTGGCCACTCCAACATTTAGATCCAAGAAGGGAAGAAGCATGGAAAGGAGACTGAGCGAGAGAAGGGGACAAGGTAGGAAGGCAGGACAACTAAGTGTGTATGGTGCAGTGGAAGCCAAGAGAAGCAAATGTTTTAAAAAGAAGTGGATAACTGTCAAATGATGCTAAGAATTCCATAAGGTGAGAAGTGACAATCGTATTTGATAATGTGTTGATGGCTGATGTTTTGAATAGAATTGGTTTCAATGCAGGGCTTAGTGGGTGCCCTGCCCTTAGTGGGTGCCCTGCCCTTAGTGGGTGCCCTGCCCTTAGTGGGTGAAATAGTGCCCATACCATTCCATACCCAATGGTATGGGCACACCTATCAAATATCAGGAGAGACTATAGTGAGGAAGGGGCAGGAGGTGCATAAACAGCTCTTAAGAAGTTTTGCTGGAAAGGGACCATGGAGAGAGACCTCATGCTAAGAGAGACTTTTGTTTCCCCTTTTTAAAGGGAGGATCCTAGAGCATGGCAAAAATGATCTTTTGAAAGAGAGATATTTTAAAAAAAACTTAAAAAAAATAAAAAAAAAGAAAGAGAGGTATTAATGATGTTGGAAAGAAATGACTGAAGACAACATATTCTCATGCAGGTAAAAGACGATCAGCCCAGAGCAAAGGTAGCTTTTCATACAAATTGTTGTACTGTTGCCTTAGGAAAGAAGGAAGGTAGAAAACATGGATGACATATGGATACAGCTGAGATCTATATGGAGGTACTTTGGCAGATTTGGCAACAGCAAGATGAAGATCGTTCCTACTGATTGCTTTTCAAAGTAGGAGAGTGTATACATCATTGCGCATGTGCCTCAGGCAGGGGCAACAGTGAAGGGTGGTTTTGGAGGCCTGAAGTGAGAGAGAAGAGTGGGAATATGGGAAATGAAACCAGAACAAAATGTGGGAGGACGGGCTGCCAATTTTCAGTACATATTTGCCCTACTCACAAAGCAATACCCGTAGTTCTAGTATGTGCAGGGAATGGATGATAGAATGATATGGGCACACCAAGGCAGCTGTGTTGTGGAGGAATATGATGCATGCAGAGATGGAAAAGGAGGAAGACATTTTTAAGAATAACTCAAAGCACTTTTTTAAGGATAGAGGATAGTTACTATTGAATTATTAAAAACAGTAGCAAGAGACCATAGCATAGGTCTTACATTGGTACCTTAATTCAGTGATAAAGTGAGGAATGATGTCTTTTTTGATCATACACTGGTGTTTTCAGCCACCGAATTTCCAGAATGTCCCATTCCGCCATTCTTAGCCCAGGGTGGCAGTCCATTGTAATAGCTCCTCCTAGTACTGTAGAGAGAACTGAAGACAACTGAAATTTTCACTATAATTTGTAGAGAAACTTATTTATATAAACCATATATGGTATTCTTCTAAATTAGTTTGAGGCATGACCTTTTGATAAGTGGAATTCATCACTGATGTAATCCCTAGGAGCATAAGAGGGACAGAGGGATATGTCATTATGGCCACAAGATGTAACTGAAAATCACTTAGTAAGAATTATTGTAATTGTTCTGTATGCTTAGCGATCATGTTTGCAAATGGATACTTCAGTTTGAGTTCACACAAAGTTATGACAAGATGAAAGAGAAATCAACAATAAAATGAAACTGTGGTTTCTGGAAGGCAAACCAACAAGTATCATTTTTCCCTTAACCTTTGTCCAAACTGGCTCCCCAGTTGGTGAGTCCACACATGAAGTTGTGTTACCTCCTACCTTAAGGCTGAACCGCTACAAAGCAGTCAAGAACACTGCACCAGAAGCCCGGCTTCCTTTTCTTCAGAATTCCCCCCGAAAGGGGGAAAACAAGGGAGAGCCCCCTGCAAAAGTGGTCAATTTCTTGTTTATAAACCAAGGTATTGATCCTCTGTGAAAATACCACAGAAACCATCCCAGAATGAGCACCCAGAAATCTGGCATAAGCCTACCAATGATCAAAATGGGTAACTTAATCTTTCCCTCGTGGCTTTGCCACATGGGTTGGACAAGCAGATCTTGGTCAAAGAAACCATTCCGTGTCTTCCTAGAAGAATAAAGCTTGCAGAACAAGTTACTCTTGGTAAAAAATAATTACAATTTTGGAGAGAATGCTATAAGCCACACAATTGCAAGGTCAGATGAATTGGCTGCTGCCTTAAACTTCTCTGGCTAGCACTTCAAGAGAAAGACATTAAAGAAGGAAGGATAGGAACAATATGCAGGAGATTATTTGAATAGGTTGTAATTTCAGGGAGAAAAATATTCCAAAAGTGGGTGGCACTGTTTTAAAACAGTGCCTTTCTGCTAATCAAATGTAAAAATAAACTTCAATGGCACGACAAAATAAAAGATCTCATATGAAACTTCAAACACAATGACCCGTTTCACTTCCCAATCAATATTTTCATGTGGTTTTCCCCAAGGCAATAATAAGAGGACCTTTGTTTTTGTTTCTTTTTTTTTTATCGAGAGAGTATATCATCAAACAAAATAATACAAAGACTAAGCAAATATTCAAAACTATTTTTAAAAGTTACAACTGGAAGACACATTACAGATCAAACTTCTCATTTTACAAACAAAAAAACCTGAGACTGAAAAATTAAGTGACTTGCTCAAGGTCACAAATTATGAACAGCTGTCAGCATCAGGCCTAACCTCGTCAACTCTGAAAAAGTTTCTTCCTTTCCCTTTGAAACATAATCTGCTCCACTCTTCCTGCTGGACTGTTTCTCTTTCTTACCTTTTCAGTGTCTACTTCTGACAAATTACTCAAGACCTTTCTTCTCTGTCCAGAAGTCACTGCCGTGTTCAGCCTGTCTCCCATCCTTGTCCCATAAATCATGGGTTTCAGGTAGTATTAATAGGTCTTTCTGGTGCCATTGCCCCTCTCTGATACGGTAAACTGGAAACTGAGAGATGTTCTTGTAGAATCCTGTAGTTTTTCTATTTTGAGGGACGCATGAATTTTGACAATCACTTTCCAAGAGGCGATTACTCTCTAACAACTCAAGGGAATAATGGAGATCCTGAGTGTAGTCTCTTAACTGCTATGTGTTGGTTATTTTTTTTTTTAAAGATTTTATTTATTTATTTGACAGAGAGAAAGAGATCACTAGTAGGCAGAGAGGCAGGCAGAGAGAGAGGGGGAAGCAGGCTCCCCGCTGAGCAGAGAGCCCCATGTGGGGCTCGATCCCAGGACCCTGAGATCATGACCTGAGCCGAAGGCAGAGGCTTAACCCACTGAACCACCCAGGTGCCCCTGTGTTGGTTATTCTTAATGGATAAGAAAATAGCCAGTATTCAGTGGTTAGAAGAAGAGGTTCTAAAATAGTCTGTGTGGTTTGAATCTAGGTTCCATTTTACTGGCAGTGATCTTGGGCAACTACTCCTTCAAAGGACAGTTTGAGGATTATGTGAAAATATTTATGTAAAACACATAGAATAAGCACATAACAAAAGGTGTCCCACTAATGACCATCTAAATGATGAATTCAGTCCATTCGGCCCATTGTCAGTACCTGTTCTATATCAACACTCCAAACAGGGATGCCTGGGTGGCTCAGTGGGTTAAGGGTCTGCTTTCAGCTCAGGTCATGTTCCCAGGATCCAAGGATCGAGTCCTCCATCTGGCTCCCTGCTCAGCGGGAAGTCTGCTTTTCTCTCTGCCTGCCACTCCCCCTGCTTGTGTGCTCTCTCTCTCTCTCTCTCATAAATAAATAAATAAAACCTTGAACAAACAACACTCCAAACACTCGACACTGTTTACGTCTCTGAGTGTAATTCTGTCCTCTTTTCACTTCTGTGAACCCCCACTCTCCACAGCACTTTATATATTAGACCATCATTTTCTACCCTTTCTACCCTTTTCCTGATGACGTAATTTATTTCAAAGCTTGCAACCATCCCAGTATGCCAGGGATTCTGATGTATATTTCTAGTATTTAACTAATTCCAGAGATAGGTATAGACCTAATTTCAAACTGCCTGCTGTATATTTTTATTTTAATGCCTGAGACCAGAAAACAGAACTCATTATATTTTCCTGGAACTAACTTCCCTGAATTTTCTATCTTCAGAAATTTCATCTCCATCTATGCTACTGAATTTCTCAAAGGCTTCTTTGATTCTTCCTTCCAGCATGACTTGAATGACAATTCATCCCTGTTTGCTTGGGACAGTTCCAATTTACACCTGCCATTTCATCTCCATTATTAATAGAAGTCTCTTTTACTTTCAAAAGTGTTATGATGTGGGTGATAAATTATATGATTATCCTAATCATGTTAGGCATTCAATCTACTTCACAATTGTCATCCGTCTTGATATTTCATTCTGTCCTCTGTAGTGTAGGCATTTTTTTCCCTTTCTGGACAATATCAACAGTCTCTTTAAAGATTTACAAATGGCTACTAAAATGATCGTCCTAAACACAAGCCTGGTATTGTTATTCACCTTCATAAAAATTTTCATTCTTCCTCAGTTTTCTATAATACAGAGTCTAACACTCTTCTATTTCCCATTTGCTCATCCCCCATCCCTGCTATCTTTAGGTTAAAGCAGGGTAATGATTTTACATTAGAGAATGTAAGTTAAATAAAGAGTAGACATATTGTTTTTCTTATTGCTATTTTTCTCTCTCCTACCCAATTTACTATTAATAAATATTTTGGTCAAGGCTAGAAATATTCAAATGATTTTCTTTGCTACTCACAGGAGAAAATATGCTCTCCAAAAAGTGAATTTTGTGAAAATTCCATTATTGAAATTTTCTTTCTTTTATCTAAAACTATATATTTAGGACTTACATTTTCTCCATTTTTAAAAGCAACTGAAATCTTAAAGCTGTAGCTTGTAAAATTTAATATAACCTTTTAAATTATCTACATTTTACAAACTTACAGACAGTATAATTACTCTCCTCTTTTTTTAAAGTTTTTATTTAAATTCCAGTTAGTTAACATACAGTGTAATATTAGTTTCAGGCGTACAAAATATAGTGTAGTGATTCGACACTTCCACATAACACCTGGTGCTCGTCATAACAAGTGCCCTCCTTAATCCTCATCACCTATGTTACCCATCCCCCTACCCACCACCCCTCAGGTAACTATCAGTTTGTTCTCTGTACTTAAGAGTCTATTTCTAAAACTATATTTGGGTGGACCAATATCTCATTAAACCTATGTCCAAATTCAATTGCCATTATCTCTAGAGAGCCATGCATGTGGAGTAGATTAAGTGCAGTCCTTACTCTCTAACATTTACAATACAGGACTAAGGATGAACATTAACAGAAAATACAAAGATCAATAAAAATACTAAAATGTAGAATCAGTAAAATATCGTGTGTGTGTGTGTGTATGTGTGTATATATATATTAATATAATACATATTATATTAATTCCATACTCCAAAATATAAACCTGAATATTTTTGTACTTTTATTCTTACCATTTTAGGTACCTTTTAGGTATTTATATCTAAGCTATACATAACTTATATACATAAGTTGGATTTTAGAGGTTATTGACCAGGCACTTATACATGAATTATGTTAACTATACAAAATTGCCTTTTTTAACAAGGTTAGTTGAATATCAAGTTTCCTATGGTTTGATTTAATCACAAATGAGAACTGGCTAAGAGCATTTAAATAATTTTATTCATGCATATCCAGTGAATTAATTTATGACAAAGGAGCCAGGAATATACAACCAGGAAAGGGCAGTCTCTTCAATAAAAGGTGCTGAAAAAACTGGACAGCCACATGCCAAAAAATGGAACTGGAATGCTATCTTATACCACACATAAAAACTAACTCAACTACTTGTGGAGCATAAGGAATAACATGGAGGACATTAGGAGAGGGAAAGGAAAAGTGAATGGGG
>CM053603.1:158176100-158186100 GCA_028646535.1 Procyon lotor | reverse complement strand
ATATGGCCAAAAATATGTTTGCACTGGATCTAGTAGTACTTTTATCTATCTATCTATTTATCTATCTATTATTTTTTATAAAGACTTTATTTATTTATTTGACACAGAGAGAGAGAGATCACTAGTAGGCAGAGAAGCAGACAGAGAGGACCCTGAGATCCTGACCTGAGCTGAAGGCAGAGGCTTTAACCCACTGAGCCACCCAGGCACCCCTCTAGTAGTACTTTTAGAACAGAATTGGTTGACAGGACCATTGACCCTATAAGGCACATACTGTGTAATGCAGTAGACAGACCCAGGAGAATACCACAAATGACAATACCATGATTTTGAAAGGACAATGGGTAGAGTGATGGTATATATAGCAATATGGTTACATGTACATAGATAAATAGATGCCAAATAGAATAATTCTTCAGATTCGATCTGAAATTCTCTTTATGACTATATTTATTTTGTAACTGATTGTTTTGGCCTTATGTGGACATAGGCTTTCCATGCCTAGCTTAAAGGGTTTAAAGTTTTATTCATACTAAAAAGTATAAATAAACAGTAAAAACTCTGAACTTTTTAGATAACATCATACAGACACATAATTTGAGGTCCCATTGAACCTAATAACTTCTGCATCCTTCGGAGAGTAGGATCATCTCACTGAAACCACTCATGGCGAGACAGCGTCCTGACCAATGAGTGTTTGCCATCACTGTGAGTCTCCCTGCAAATACTGCACTTCCCTTTCAGGGTCCAGTAGTCTGATTTTTCTTCTTCTTAAGATTTTATTTATTTTAGAGAGAGAGAGAGAGCGCGCATGAGCGAGAGAGAGGGGCAGAGGGGGAGAAAGGGAGGGAGAAGGTCAAGCAGACTCTGTGCCAAGCACAATGAGGGGCTGGATCCCAATACCCTGAGATCACGACCTGAGCTAAAACCAAGAGTCAACCCCTTAATTGACTGAACCACCCAAGTGCCCAAGTACTTTGATTTTTAAAGGGTTGAGATTAAAGAGTAAGATCCTAGGACTTCTGTAGTAATGTTCTAATTCTCAGAATATATTTTTTTTTATTTCAAAGAAGAGACTTTATTTTTGGCGTAGCCCTTTGTATGTGACTTTTTAGTTCTCTGATAATTCTACATTTGGCATCAAGCTGTGTCTCTCTGAAGTTCCGTAGCTCACGACTGTGTAGTACGTTAGCAGGCACTGTAGCTACATGTATCTTCAGCAATGAGTTTTAGAGAAAAGGAGGTGAAGTTAAAAGTTATAGGACACGAGTTTAAGGTCAAGTTTATTTAATGTAGGCAAAATGGAATGTGATTATGGATATGTTATTTAAACTTTTTTCTTTAAAGATTTTATTTATTTATTCAACAGAGAGAAGAGAGATCACAAGTAGGCAGAGAGGCAGGCAGAGAGAGAGAGGAAAGCAGGCTCCCTGCTGAGCAGAGAGCCCAATATGGGGCTTGATCCTAGGACCCTGAGATCATGATCTGAGCCGAAGGCAGAGGCTTCAACCTACTGGGCCACCCAGGTGCCCCATGTTATTTAAACTTTTATAGTTTAGTTTCCCTATCTGAAAATGAAGATGATAATAATCACACATATCCATAAGGTTATTATTTTGACAAAGAAATGACCAATAAGAATTGTACTCATACCTTTTATGAACCATAATTTGCAAAGTAAACCCTCCTGATGCTTTGAGAAAACAGTTATAGCAAATTGACAGTTTGACAATTAAAATTATTTTGAAAATTATTTTCATATCACAGCTAATGTACTATGTAGCAATATAAGACCATGAAAGGAAAATGAGTAAGAATCTGTTCTTTTTAGATGGCAGTTATTAGAACTCAGAATATGGCAAGTGTGAATGAAATTTAAGTAATTAATAAAAATAAAAATAAGATATCTTGGTTTTCAATCCATTATACAATATATACAGCACCATTCCCATGCAATGACTTGTTGTAATAACATTTTACCTAAGAGAGAAAATTCCATTGTAGGTTTTATCATGGAATTGATTGATTTATTTATCACAGACCAAAGAGTTACATTTTAATAAACTTCATTCAAAATTTATTAGCATGTCAAATCTTCAAAAGAACTGAGCCATTCTCGTTTCAATAGTTAAAAATCATTTTGACAATTCAATGAATTCCTAATGCAGTTTGAAATTTTAATCTGTGAAGAATTTCTCAGAGAATTTCCTTAATATTTCACTATCGAAAGCCATTTGGCATTTATAGTAACACTGAAATGCAACATAAAATGATCCATAGCAGTAGTTATGATAAGATAGGCTCAAAATATATCTTATTTATACTTTCTCTCCCTTGCAATAAAAAATAAAGGGTTGAAAAGTCTTAGTATTACTTGGGAATGCTATTTGAATTGACATAAGGTGTTCTAGGGAAGATCATGGTAAAAATAGCAAATAGAAGCACCCAAGAATCATAGTGGATCATTTTACCTAACAGCAGTGAACACAACAGAGGATTGGACATGTCGGTGGTGAGAGATGAGAGGAACCAGAAAGGTTGGAGTAAACTGTTGGCAAACTTGGGAAACTGATTAAATCAGGATTTGTGTATGGTTAGAAAACAGTGAAAAGGACAGAAATATTGCGGCTAAGGAAATGATGGATATAGTAATGCTGTTAAGAAAAGAAAAACAAAAGCCAAGAAAGGATGTGAAATGAGCTTGTAGGTATGTCAAGAGAAGGGTATTTTAAAATCCACAAACCTAAGAGAGAGGACATAAAAACAGTGCCTATAATAGAATATAATGCAAACACTAGTCAATTAGCTTAGAGGCTCTTGACTTGAAGAGATACGTGTGCAGAATTGGAGGAAAATAAAAAAATAAACCTTTTGGTTCTTTTTAAAAAAAGATTTTATTTATTTGAAAGAGAGAGAGTGCTCGAGTTTGGGGGAGGGGCAAAGGGATACTCCAACCAGGGTTCCATCCCAGGACCTTGAGATCATGACCTGAACACTAGATATACGCTTAACCGACTGAGCCACCCAGGCATCCCTAAACATATTTGGTTCTTAAAAAACACTAGTTTGATATTAAATAGAGGTGAGAACTAAAAAACAAATCCGGGAATCTTTACAAGAGAGAACATAGTTAAAATCATGGGGATTATTGACAATTATGATGGAGTATGTATATATTAAGGAAAGTGACTGTTACAGCCTGCCACGACTTCTATCACAAACAGCAGGCACAGGAGACCTGATGGGAAAGGAATGGACTGTACGAAGAGGGCTATGCTTGGGTAGAGTCTTATTATAAAGAGGGTATCTTCTTAACAGGCAATAGAGGTGTCTGATAAATGTAATACCATTGGCAAGAAAGGGAAGGGAAATACCAAATGCAGCCCCGAAGGGGTGGGGAATTGATTTCCATTGTAGGAAGGTCACTATAACCTGAACATCTGGATAAAGTGGAGGAACTGTGAAGATGCTGTCATGGTTATGATAGAAACATAGGTGTATAGAAAAAACAAAACCCAGACCCAAACAACACCTTGCAGCTTGTGCAGAACTGAATGCTTCAGCACTTTGCAGGAGAAGGAAATGAAAGGGCAGGGAATGAGAGACTCTGTGAACTCAGATCCCTAGTACCGTGGGAAGAGACGAGAAGGTTGGGGATATTCGATGAAGCATCTCAAGAGGTTGGATGTAGATAAGATCTCAGTTTTGGCAGATGACCTAGAATTTTGTTGTTGTCGTTTGCTTCTTTTAATTAAATATTTGAAAGCCACCTGGCCCGTAAGAGCAAATTTTAGATCAGAAAAGAGTGGAGTAGCTTAAATGTGAGGAGAATGAGGGGCTGAGGCTGTGTGTATGTCCAGTTAAAATGCTTTCACAGTTTGATCTTCCTGGTCACATAAAAATATGGCAGTAAGATGAATTAATTTTGACAGAAAGTCACAAATTAAGTAAACTTCAGCAAACACTTAAATACCCTCAAAATATCTAGTTGTTACAAGGCTCTTTTTTTTTTTTTTTTTTTTTAATTTGGCAGAGAGAGAGATCACAAGTAGGCAGAGAGGGAGAAGCCGGCTTCCCCCAGAGGGCCCCATGTAGGGCTCGATCCCATGACCCTGGGATCATGACCTGAGCCGAGGGCAGAGGCTTTAACCCACTGAGCCTCCCAAGTGCCCCGTGATGAGGCTCTTTTAAGAATCAAATGAATTAAGTGAAATAATGCATATATTTCTATATATACTTTCTATAGTATACATATGCCATATGTACACACAAACACATGTATTCTTATAAGAATATATGAGTATATTCTTTACCTATAATATTCTGGAAATAAGAAAACAACTATATAAGAAGATATATAAAGTGCTATGTTTTATTCATTATTCATTTTAATATTGTTGATGAGACACAATTTAACATGCTTAATATCATCCTTAGTAAAGTAAATGAAATTATTGTTGGACCTCCTATTCTTGATAGAAATGCCATCCACAAAAATTAAACTTATCATCATCTTTAAGGATAGTAATAGGCAGGTACTAGTGAATATTAAAATAAAATAGAATATTTAAAAATTGGAATCACAATCCTAGTCAGTCATCTTAACAAATCCTCTAGTATGCATTTTCCAGTATATAAATTCTCTTCTGTTAGCACAATGCACATCTTATGGTGACACAAAATGAGGTTTTACCTACATTAATTATTCCTAGAAGAACTTCTGGGACCTGCATCAGAAGAATATCATTTCTATCTGTAATAGTTAACATAATATGAAACAATGCTTCAGGGTTTATATTAGTGTTTTAAAGCAGAATGATTTCCATTTTCAGCATCATAGATCCCCATATTCTTTTCAGGACCCCATTGGATAAATATTTTATGATCTAGTGAGAGGGTAGATGAAAAGAAATACATATGCAGAAATACCTTAAAACTATTTAACCTTTTTCAAATATGACATTTAATATGCCCATTGTATGAAGTCCAAGATATGAAGTAGGAAGTAAAATTCTTACAATTCCAATCACTGTTAACAACTATACATCTACACATATGTCCTTCCAATATTTGTTCTAACCTAAGCACAGTCATATATTTTGATTTATATGGTGGGGACTTCACTAAATAAAAAGTTATACATGCTCTTTCTTGCATAACATTATATCCGTTTTTCTGATACTATTAAGAAAAGAGAAAGCTTCATAAACATCACTTTACTTGCTGTAGAACTCTACTAGAATTATGTTCCAATTTATTTAACTAACCTTCTGTCATTAGATACCAGACCATCTGTCTGTCATTTATTCAAAATATTCCCTGATGACCAAAGAGGAAAAAAATTTTCTGTGAAAAACAGACTAAAAAATGTATCTAATAAAATCATAATTTATTCAAATACATTATACATATAAGAATGCTTCTAGTTTACAAAACTTTGGAGGCATTTTGGAAGACTTAAAGTATATACACATTGGTTGTGTTTGCTATGATTATTAGTCAATAGACTCCAAAGGTTACTGCTAAATTTGCAGTTCAGGATCTAGAACCATTCATTAGCTGTCTTGCTGCAATGATCAATACTATCTTTCAGTTGGGAAACATTTCACCATCTGTGATATTGGATAAACCTTTCCCAGTATACTCTAGTTCTGGAGAAACATCAGAGAAGGATCAGCACATTGGACAGAGAAGATTCACTCAGACCAACTTTAATAAGGGATCATACACATCCAATTTGACAAAAAATCCTCACTTGTTTATGAAACAAAAATGAGCAACTTCACCTTAAATTCAAAACAAGCATCCAAATAAACAAGCAGGCAAAGAGTTGGACAAATTAACCATGACCCATGCAATCCGTACTGAGATATTGTGTATTGACTATTCCATAACACCCAACAAACGTTCAGAGACTAGGGAAACCTGATACTAGCCAAATGATGATAATAAAACTTGAACCAAGGACCCTCTATTTAAATGTCAGCTCTACCACTTCCTAGCAATGTGTTTCTGGGCTATGTTACCTAATCTCTCTGTGCCTCATATTCTCCATCTGTAAAATGTGAAAAACCTCCTGGGTTTACTGTAGAATTTAAACAAATTACAATAGATTAATTATCTACACCAGGACTTGCCCAGAATGAGCATTTAATAAGTCTTTAAAATCATACATAGTTAGCAATTACCAGCTAGTATTCAGAAAGGAAACGATTTTTATTTTCTGTATATTATTAGATTTCAATGATTAATCATGCTCTGCCAAATTTCTATCTGACAGTGAAAGAATAAGATTTAAAAAAACCTCTTCTTCAATTATTTAATTTCTATAGTTTGAAGAATCAAGACTTGTCGCCCCTATTCTGTTTCTTCCTTCCAGTTCTGTATACCCTTTCCGTTACATTGTCTTTTGTCCTGAAAATAAACTAAATAGGTAATAAGCTATCCTGTGATTAAAAGAAAAATGAATTCCAGGGGCACCTGGGTGGCTCAGTGGGTTAAAGCCTCTGCCTGTGGCTCAGGTCATGATCTCAGGGTCCTGGAATTGAGTCTCGCATCGGGCTCTCTGCTCAGCAGGGAGCCTGCTTCCCCCTCTCTCTGCCTGCCTCTCTGCCTACTTGTGACTTCTCTCTAATAAATAAATAAAATCTTAAAAAAAATGAATTCCAGTAAAATCGTGTGTATTTCAATATGCATTAAAGTCATATAATGAAGGCATAATGAAATAATCAGATGTTTGCACTGATTATTCATAGAGAAACACTGTGAATATGACAATTATTGAATAACGACACAAAATGAAAACTCCGTGATGTGATGATCTATGCAAAATAAAGTAAATCTTATCTCCTTTTACAAGGTAATTTTGAAGTAAGAATTACTTAAAAAAAAAAAAAAAAGAATTAACTTCTATACTTGGATAGTTAAAGCCAGAATTTTGCCTATAGGAGTTCTCAGTGGGATATTTGAAAGTTCTTATTTGGGAGAACCACCCTAAGCATAGCAGGCTCTGTAGCATCTCTGGTTTCTACCAACTAAGTCCTGAAGGCAATGCCTCCTTCATAGTTACAAAAACCAAATGTCCATGCAGTTTTTCAAACTGGTTCTGTTTATTTCTTGTTGTTACCCACCAGAGAGCCTTTTAAATATTTTTATCCTAGTGGTGTTTCCTCAATGGAATTTTAACAGCATAGATACAGTGTACTTTATACATACAAAAGTACTATTTTTTTTTCATCATACGATCAAATTTTCTCCCTCTTGGGGTCAAAATTTTCCCCATAAAGGACATCTGTCTTAAGAGGACTAGAACATCCCCATTGAAAACCACAGCTTGTGCTGAGAAAGAGAGTATGCCATGTTGCCAGAGTCCAGTCTGGGCTGCCCAGTAGGGTCTTCTGATCAATAACACATCCCAGGTCTGCAGCTCCTCTGACCACGTGATTACAAAGAGAAAGGTGACATGCTATAATTTTGTGCGCATACATTAACAGACTGGTTCTATATTGATGTCAGATCAATATAGATCTGATATAGATCTGATATAGATCAATATAGACCTTTTGCTCAAACCCTTCCACTGGCTTCCCACTTTATTTAGATTCAAATCTCAAACCTTGACATTGGCCTACTCAGCCCTACATGATGCTTTCCTCCTTCACTCTCCCTCTCATCTCTGGGCACACTCCCACGAACAAGCCACGCACACTCAGTAGTCGGTGCTTTACATTTACCGTGCCCTCTTTTTGGAACATTCTTCCCTCTGACAGGAGCAGAGCTTACTTGCTTACTTCTCCCAGGTCTGTTAATTTTTTTGACGAGTGAATATATACTGTCTAAACGTATATTTTGAAATCAAAGGTGATTGATTATGCACATTATAGCATGCGTACATTTACTTTGAGGACTGCCAGAATACCTTAAAATACTTATAAACTGAAAATGACTACATATCTAGCACTCCATAAAATTTGCCTTAAAAACATCAAGATTGTTTTTAATAGGAAAAAAAAAAAAACACCCTGATGATTTCAGGTTGACAGAAGAACGCAGGCTCATTGCATTGAGCATAAATGAAAAGGTGTTTCATATTTTTCCACCTGTAGATATTTTCATTTTCTATTTATATAACATTACATGAATGTGACTGTGAAACACGGACATTGTCCTTTATTCTTGAGATTGCAATAGACTTTTTACAGGTGTTTTCCAAACAGGATCCAAAAATGACACCAAAGATCTAAGTTGCTGATTCACTCACACTGGATCCTTGTGTTGCCAAGCAGAACTCATAATACTCAAGTTTATTGGGTGCACATTTACCCCGGTTATATATTGAATTACTTATTCAGAAAAGCTTGGTGTGTGCTGATCAGTTCTCCAAATTATGTCACCAAATGTAAATTTATGTCAAAATAGGGTAAATGTGAGTTCTAAGCCAAACTATTAAATTAGAAAAATACTGCAATCAGTTAAAATAAATTCAACAGTTTGCATTATTTCCTATACATAAAAACCCAAGTGTTAAAATATTTTTCCAAGTTTTTCTATCAATTTCCTGAGTCACTCTATAAGAAATACATCTGTAACAACCCCCACTACACACACACACACACACACACACCCCAGACTGCATATTTAACAACTGATAATATCAAAGAAACATATGTTCTAATTGCATTTCTTTTGACAAACATCTGATAAATTTTTGTATATGAATCCCCAAAACTACCCCCACATTTTAGGTTATATAAAAGTTATTATGTGAAAACATGTTACTCAAATCCCTTTAACACGCTAAAATTTTGCACCTCTACTTCTAAGCCTTCACTTCACAAACCTCAAGGCAAACTTTCATAATAAGAGTATTTTCAGTTTTTCTCAAGTTTGATAAGTGAGAACTTGATTTCAAAGCATTTATGTTAGAATGCTATCTGTCAGTTTATACGGTATGGGTCTCATGTGGGCAAAAAGTGTCAATTCTAAATAGTAAAAGTAAATGTTTCTTCAAATAAGTATATTATACTAGATGGGGACATAATGTAATGAAAGAGCAGAGCAAGGCTAACTCCGTTTTGTGCTACACCCGCCATCTTGTGTATAACCCCCATGTCAGAATATTGCCCAGCCCGCCCTTGAGTTAGAGTTAGCCAATAGGAATGCAGAACCCCTAACCGCCAAAGAACGTAAACCCCGCCTTTTGCCCGCCAAATTTGTGCGCCAGTTCTGAGCAGAGTGATAGGCTAGCTCAAACAGCTACCATAGGGTAAACTGTAATTCAATTGGCCACCTGTGTGTGGCCTAACATGACTATGCAATTTTCTGTGTATGTTACAACCTCATTGGCCACTGGCCCCTATAAAACTGTGGCACTTTCTGAAACTCGCTCTCTTTCTCTACATCACGCCACTGCGTCGGTGAGTGTGGGTGACTGAGCTCCAGCTAGCTCGAATAAAGGCTCTTTTGCTTTTGCATCGGACTCGGCTCCCTGGTGGTCTTCGGGGATTTCAAAATCTGGGCATAACATTAACTCCTTTTTTAAAAAATCAGTATTAAAATTTTGGCTAATTATTGTCTAAGTCTATAAATGGATGAGTTTCATTTAGTAAGTCAATGATTTGGTAAAGATAATTCTAACATATCCTTTTAGTTTTCCTTAAGTTTTCTGAATCCACTCATCTTGTAATAAATAATTTTAATTTTATAAATACAATTTTACAAAAGGAAGGAAATAGGGCTGTTATCAATTACTGCTTGCTGAATATTATTGACTCCATACCAGAGCACAGATTAAAAGCTAAGGAAACATATCCACCCACATTTAAATTTGAGATAATGAAGAAATTTCAAAATGGGTTTCTAGTCAAAAGTTAATCACTTAGTTTTTTTTTGTTGTTGTTAAAAATTTATCACTTGTAAATTACACTTTTTTAACTCAGTGGCTAATTTTTAAATCTTTTTTTTTTTTAAAGATTTTATTTATTTGACAGCGAGAAACACA
>CM053603.1:158137869-158176000 GCA_028646535.1 Procyon lotor | reverse complement strand
TTTTTTTTTTTAAAACAAGTACCCTAATATCTGTTAATTATTAATTCATTATTTTTTAAAAAAGATTTTATTTATTTATTTGACAGAGAGAGACACAACGAGAGAGGGAACACAAGCAGGGGGAGTAGAAGAAGGAGAAGTGGGCTCCCTGCTGAGCAGGGAGCCGAGTGCGGGGCTTGATCCCAGGACTATGGGATCATGACCTCAGCTGAAGGCAGACGCTTAACAGCTAAGCCATCCAGGTGCCCCCAATTAATTATTTATATACTTATTAAGGACCAGTCTCTGAAATGTGTGCTAAATTGGGTTTTAATATGAAGATGCTACAGTTTGCCATAATTCAAAAGCTAAAAGTATAAGAATTGATATTTATGTTCCTTTTACATGTTCCTAATTGAAGCACTCAGAATTTTCTGAGAGTAGATATTATAAATGTGAATTGAGTCTGCTTTGTTCCTCATGAGGAATGTTTAACAATAGAGGAGGGAAAATTAAGATCTTTAGGAAACAGCTAATGTTGCATAGATGAACATTTTAGATAATGAAGAGGAAGAGTATCCCTATGTATCCCTTATGTTAGGGGTATTCTAATCAGTTAAGTTCCTGAAAGAATTTCAGTGACTTTGAATACTCGCACAGCTTCGATGTGGGTTTATAAACATAAGTATAGGCCCATCATGAGTCAGTGATCAGTGAACTAGAGTATACTTTTTAATCATGAATATCAGAAAAAGGAGACGGGTGATAAATATAGGTACTCTGCAAATAAAACCAAGAGATCTTCGATAATTTCTAGCATATAAAATGAAAATATATGCAATAAAAATAAAATGAATTCTTGGCAAAGACTAAACATTCAAATTTTTCTAATTTTTTTCTAGATTTAATCCTGGCATCATCTATGAGAATCTTATGTGATCTTTCAAGTAACTTTTCAGAGAGAAATACTCAGAAATCTTCTATGTGTGTGTGCATGGGCATGCAATGCATGCAGCATATCATTTAATTGATTACCAATTTATATTTGTTAACCATATCTTGACTTTTTTTCCTTTTACAGTTATTTGATATGAAATAACACCTATTTATATGAAAAAACACACTTGTTTTGTATTAAGTTTTGAGAGTGTACATCTCAAAATACAAAGTAATTGTTTTTCTCAGGTCTTATCCCACATATGAATTTATGTGAGAATTAGAGAATTTATATTCTCTACACAAATAAGATTAAATTTGTAGTTTGATTTGTATTATATTTTTTCAGCCTAGAGAAAATTTCTTATTGCATTAAAATATATTCTAATTATTTTTGTCTTTTGCCAATGCATCTTTTGACGTTACAGATTGTAATAAATATCTATCACCCTTTCTTTCACTGACATCTTTCTGTTACATTTTCCCACTGCATGTAGTGATCTGGGTTCTGTATCAACCAAGCAATGTGCTCTCAGGAAACAGCTATCTTCTTCTCGGTAAATATTACAGAGGTGAATGTGCAACAGATAAAGAGGCATTTTGAGGAAAAGAAAAAATTAATAATCACACCAATAAACAATTATGATTGACACAATCAGAATCACCAGTGTTAGAACATTTATGTTCCAAAATTTTCTGATCCGTGTGGTAAACTTTCACAACTTGTGAGAGAGAACAAATTATCTCCATTTAACAGATAGAGCAACCCAGAGAGATCATGTGAGTTCTCACAGCCTCTAGGGGGAAAGATGGGATTTGGACTTTGGTACTCTGTCTCCAGGGTACCTGCTCTTAAAGACTCCAAATGACATTAATACTTTGGAAACATCCCGGAGATTTCTTAAGTCCTTTCCCCAAAATTAAATTTGGGTTTGGACAGACCTTTGCTTTACTTTAACTTATGTATTACTTCTCACGGGAAATGATTTTGGTAACTATTTTCATAATGACTTCATTTATTGAAGAAGTCAGTGACTGATGACATTTCAGATGGAGCTCATAGCCTTCTCACCCATAAACTTTGTTCAGGTTATTCTGCCACTCTAGGATGATTTAACCATAAATGGTTCAGGGAAGGGGCGCCTGGTGGCTTGGTTGGTTAAATGTCCAACTCCTGATTTCAGCCTAGGTCTGATCTCAGGATCATGAGATGAACCTTGGCTCGGACTCTGCACTGAGCATGGAGCCTGCTTAAGACTCCTTCTCCCTCTCCCTCTGCCCCTCCCCTGCTTGTACTCTCTCACATGAACAATCTCTCTTTCCCCCATTGAGAGAGAGAGAGAGAGAAAGGGGTTCAGGTTAATTGGCTTGTAATTGTCTTCAAAGTTTTGCTCGTCTCTCTCAATCTACTTCTCAATATACTGTCTTTTATTAAAGAACCACCATTCTTTCCCCATCTCTCTTTCTCTCTGATTGTAACAAGGCTAGAGATTCTAATGCTAATCATTTCGTGGATTTTTTTCTTCATGGGAAAAATAAGAGATGAACCAAGACCATAGTACTTTTGAGCCTGCTCAGCATTTTCTTACATTAATTAAACAACACCAAAGTGACATATAGTGTGAAAAGCTTAATGGTGAGAGTGTTAAACAGATTCATAGAAAAAAATGTGGCTACATTGGCAGGGATTTTGGACAAGTTACAGCAATGATATATTCATCACCACATTTCCTTAGGCACACTGTTCTGCTTCATTACACTGTCCAAAACTAACTGAGCTCTAGCACATAAAAAATTTTAACACTTCTGTAACCTAAGAACAATTTCAAATGGAAAATAATGGGTGGTTGGTTTCTAAGGAGGACTAGTGAAAAGTAAAATTTTTAACCTGTTTCTTTTTGAAAATAAGTTTTCAAAGATATTATGTTCTTAGGTGTGGCTTTATTATACCCTTGGGCTAAATTTTTATGACTTCAGATCTCTAATTTTAAAATCAAAGTCAGTTGGAAAATAGTAGTCAACTGACAGAAATAAGCTACATAGCCAAATTTGTTGGCTCACATTTGTACCATTAGATAAGGGAAAAAAAATCTTATAGTCTCCCTTTCTTTTAGTCTCTCTTCAAATTTCTTCATAAATATGTCAGAATCAAAACATTGCATTTGAAATAATTGCAGAGGAGTTGGTTACAATCATCATGGTAGAACCATTTAGGGTGATTTTTCTATGGAAAAGGCCAGGATGAATGTTGGATTTACCACAACCGGGGTCTCATTCTGTTCATCCTGTTGGATTACTCACCATTTTATAATAACTGTACACATTTAATTCCTATTACTTGTATCAAAATGAAATCAAAGTTGTTGTTGCTAATTATTTTGACCTGCTGCTTCTGTAGAATTTTAACCTTTCAACGTGGAACTGTTTGAGAATGGATTACCTGGAAAATTGCTTTTCTATTTGTGTGTGTGACAGCTGAGTTCAGCTGTTTTCTTAAGCATCTACAGGACAGCTGAGCACTTTCTCCTGGTCCCCAGATTTGAGACTAAAGGGTCTTGAGGCGACAAAGTGCATTGGAATGCATAGGGTCAAGGAATTTACTTTCTCTTCATCTGCTACGGCTTTAAGTTATTGACCTTTGTGGCACAACTATGGGCAGAATTATCTTCTCTAACTCTTGTCTTCCCACCTTCTCTACATATATATTAACAACTATCTCCCACATAGTCGTGCGTTAGAGGCTCCGTGCAAAATACAGAAAAGGCAAGGTCCAATTGAAACAGCAGTCTTACAAACTTAACTAAGGGTGAAGTGCTTATCTGTCGTCTGGTATTTGTATTCATCCTCAGGCAACAGGCAAGCAATCTAGAGAAATGGGATGAAACAAAGTTGCTTTTATGTTGCCACAGTCCTCCAGCTCCTTGGGAGTAGATAAAATGGTTTAGTGTGGGCCACTGAAGGCAGGTCCTACTCTGTTATCAGTTAAACTTGGTTTTCTTTTTTTTAAAGATTTTATTTATTTGACAGAGTGAAACACAGCGAGAGAGGGAACACAAGCAGAGGGAATGGTAGCAGGAGAAGCAGGCTTCCTGTCGAGCAGGGAGCCCGATGCGGGGGGCTCGATCCCAGGCCCCTGGGATCTGACCTGGGCCGAAGGCAGATGCTTAACGACTGAGCCACCCAGGCACCCCAAACTTGGTTTTCTAAACAATCAAGTATTGGCCAAATAGGAAGAGACAAAGCTAGAACAGGCCTGTGGTGCTACACTGATAATTTCATTGTCTATAAAACCTATATGTACCATGACATTTAATGAGCCAGAGTTCAATGAAATTCTTGGTGTTTAAAAAATATTATCATTTTAAGTATAATTAAAATAATTGATTATTTTAAAAATATTATTTAAGCTTCAGTTCAAATGTATCTTTGAATGGCTTTAGCTCAAATGTATCTTAAAGTAACAAGGCCATAAAATAGATTTGTGTAGTCAAATTCATTTTATTTCAGTTCAGTTCTTGCAATAGCTATTAAAGAAGGCTCACTGTATCTTTCTTCTATTAAAAAGTAATAGCTTAAATATCCCAATTACTCTACATCACCTTGAGTTGAATGGGAAGTGCTTGAATTGTCCCACTGAAATCGTGGTCATTTATTTCAGCTCTACTTTACAAAAAATTAATGATAGAGAACACACCAGTCTTCCAAAAAATGCCATACCACAAGTGACCATGGGCACGAACACGATATTGTTCTCCATAAAATGAAATGTGGTATACTTTCCAGAGTTTCACTGTGATACACTGCATATTTTTAAAGAATTATGATAATTCTCTTGAGAAATCACCTCTAGTGCAGGTGGTCTCTACCCTCAGACTCCAGCGGATAGTTCACAAGGTTGCAGAAAGAAAGGTCTGCTCTGCAAAGGGAATAGTTTCCGTTATAGTTATGACACCCAGTTCTGCCTTTTTATCTTCAAAGAAGCACATTATGCTTTCTCTGATAGGGACCAATCACCGCTATGGCTGCTCACTGGCAAATCCTACCAGTTTCTCAAGTTTCCCAGTTGTCTGCATTTTCCTGTCAGTTTCAGCCTCTTGCGGTTTATCTGGGATACTAATCTTTGACTGGAAGTAACTTACCACTGATACTTTAGTTCACCATAAATCTATCGATTTTTTGGTATCAACCTCACTATCTAATCAACATTACAAGAATATTTTTCTCTTTGAGTATACAAAGGGAAAAAGAAATAGTAAAGACTCTTGTAACTTTGTATGGTGGATGAAAGCTAGAGGCTCTTTTAACTTAATGGTGTTTTTTACAAGAGGTTTTCTCAAAAATTCATAAAATGTGAAGAGTTGGGGAAGAGCAGAGATGAATAAATGGTGAAACATTGTTTTTTAGTTTTTTAGTTAAATCAGCTTATAATTTTTAAAAAAATTATAATATATAATATATAAATTATATTATATATTAATATAATATAATATATAATATTATATATTAATAATATATAAAATAATATTTTATATTATAAATATAACACAAAATAATATAAATATATAAAATATATAATTATATATTATAATAATACATATTAATATAATATATAACAATATATATTAATATAATATATAATATATATATAACAGATATATATATCTGTTAGCACAGAGTTCAAGAAATATCAATTTAGTACAGTTTGAGAAGTTGCAGGAGGATATATGTGAAGGACAATTTTCTAAAAATTTCTAATTTTTAGAAAAATTATAAGCCGATTTAAATAGCTCATAGTTTTACAAAACTAGTGCTCTTAAAGGAGAGTTAAAAACTGTTTTTGCAATAATAAGCTCTTGGGGGATTGTGTCATATGTGAAATTGTCAATAAAGTGGCAAAGATGAATTTAAAATTGTAGAAAGAGTAATGGTAGCAAATTTTGTGTTAAGCTTTTAAAAATTCATTTTAAATGACTGCAGAGCACTTCTGAAGGACCTTGCCCTAAATAATCCTAATATTTCAAAATTTTACTGTAAGGCACATTTGACCTGTAGCTACTAGTAGAAGAAGAGGAGTAGATGGTCAAAATTAACTCTGAAGAGTTCACTTGAACATCTTCAGATGGGAGGTTAAAATAAAATATCAAAATAAGAAACGCATCAGGGGCACCTGGGTTGTTCAGTGGATTAAGTATCTGCCTTCACCTCAGGTCGTGATCCCATGGGATCTAGCCCCACTTTGGGCTCCCTGCCCAGTGGGGAGCCTGCTTCTCCCTCTTCCTCTCCTCCAGTCTGTGCTCTCTCTCTTGTTGGCTCATTCTCTCAAATAAATAAAAAAAAAAAAAATCTTATTTAAAAAAAAGAAAGAAAGAACTGCATCATGGTATATTTGAGGGTGGGGGGTTGTTTTTCCCCCTGAGGATAGAAGTTTTGACAATCTTAAAGGGAAGTTGCAGTGTGCATGCAAGCATGTCTATTTAGCAATGAGTTCCATAAATGAACAGGACAAATTAAGCTTAAGGGTTTTCAGCCACAGCAAGTTGTTCCTGGAAATATGTGTGTTAGGTTTACAAGTTTAAGGACACAAAGTTCACACTTGGAGCATTTTATGAAGATTCTGGGAATTATCTGATTAAGTTAGAGATTTAATAATGTGATCCAGCTCTCTCTTTTCTTTATCCATAATCCTTTTTTTTCTTTCATTACAGTTATGTAGAAATCTATCTGCAGATTGGATAGAAACATGAGATTACCAGCACATTTCTTGAAATAAGAAATTACAGAATAGAAAAGACAATGTTGATGCTTAGAGGTGGCAATAAAGAGATGATATACATAGATTCACAGTTCGAGGCCTCACCTTGTTGAAAAGATACTAGAAACTTTATTTCCCTATAATACATTGAAAGCCTGCCTTTCTAATTTTGGGGGAAAGAATAAATGATACAAATATGGCACTTATTGTGTTCAGTTCCACTTGTATGAATCTGAAGAATAGGAAATCACTTCCTTAATAAAATTCTTTCCAAGTCATTGTTGCATGCTTCATTTCATTCTAGCAATGATTTCCTTTCTGGGTTCTCTCCTGCTTAGACTATTATTTAACACATGCTATTTTAAGAAGTTCAAATTCTTTCCCTAGTAGAATCTATTACTAAAGTTTTTGTAGTTGTGGTTGTTGTTGTCAGTTTTAGTTTCTATATGGTTTGTTTAGAACAGATAAACGTACTAATAACGCACTCATTTTTTTTCTTTGCAAAATGGTAAGTAGGTATTTATTATGATGCTGCCTTATTGTTATCTACTTTAAAGACTGAAGAAGATAAAGATAAAAACATTTTATAAACTAAAATAAAATAACCATTAAGCTATATATGCCATTAACCAACCATCGATGTGCCCTGAAGTTATTGCACACCTATTAACAACATTCTATTTCTTTTCCTTGTCATATTGTTGTTGGAGTTCTATAACATAGAGACTTACTTTTTCTTTATAAAAATATTTGCTAAATTAGTCTAAAGGATCTAATCAATCACCCTATCTATGCTATGACTATGATCTAGTCTTTTTCATGGATAAGATGACTGCTTTATAAAAGAAAAAACAAGGAGCATCTGGCTGGCCCAGGTGGTTAAGCCTTTGCCTTTCTCTTGGGTCATGATCCCAGAGTACTGGGATCAAGTCCCAGGCCAGGCTCCCTGCTTAGCAGGAGAGTCTGCCTCTCCCTTTGTCCCTCCCCCAGCTACCCCCAGTTCATGGTGCTCTGTCTCTCCTTGTCTCTCGCTCTCGCTCTCTCAAATAAATAAATGAAATCTTAAAAACAAAATAAAACTGATGTTTATTTTAAACAATAGTAAGAAAAGCCTTAAAGAGCTTTTTAAATATAAGTAGAGATTTTACATAGTAATAATACCTAATGAAAACTCTTCTTAACTTGGAGCATTTCTCTTTCATTGAATTTCTTTACAAACATTGTTTAATCAAAAAATATTTGTTGGATAACTGCCTCTCCTACATTCTATATTAAAGCTGAGGAAAGAAACAATAATTAGAGAAAGAGAGAGCTCCTGGATTGTTGGAGGTTATATTCTATTTAGCAGAGAAAGAAACATAGAAATAAATATATTAAACAAAATTAGACAGTAAGTGCTATAAAAAACAACACTAAAAAACTGGAAATTAGAGGGCACATAGTTCTTACTAATCTAAGAAGGCCTATATGAGTTCTTGTTTTGAATCCTAATGTATATAAATGTGTAGAGTTTTTCTCACCAAATGTTACATTCAAGTATTTTTTTCTATGCATTATGTCTTAAAACTCACTTTAAAAAAAAATTATTTTTTAGTAATCTCTATACCCAACATGGGGCTCGAACCCACAACCCTGAGATCAAGAGTTGCATACTCCATTGACAGAGCCAGCCAGGCACCCCTCTTAAAAGTCACTTTTAATGGTCAAAACTGATTATGTTTTATGGCATCTACTACATTTACCTTTCTTTCTATGTTCTACATTTATTATTTTCAGTTTATTATTGCAAACTTTGCAATAATAGTTTGATGGATGTTTTTGCACATAAATACTTTTTTGTCAAAGAATAAGATCATCTTCAATAATTGCACCTATTCTAAAGAATTTAATTAAATGATAATTTAATTTAATGATTTAATTTAATTAAATGAATTTAATTAAATGATAATTAATTAAATGATAGTTAAATTATATATACTATATCATTTATATATACATATGATATATATTATATATATACATATGATATATATTATATAATATATATATTATATTAATATATATAATATATATACTAATTTATACTCTCAAATTTGGTATTTTTGAAGAGTCCATTTATTTAAGTAAATGTCCATTGTGTTTCTACAAAGTGTCCAGAAATCTACTAAATGTTAAAAATGATACAAGGAATAACATTCTTGAACCCACAACTCAAAAAATAGATGAAATTATGAACAGATGCAGAACATTAGATACATACTAAAATATATCATCAAATTCTGCTTACTGAAAAAAAAATTTAAGGGCACTAAAGTCTCTCAAGGAACACAACTAAAATCCATATTGAAGTAGAGGAATGGTTTTAACAATCTCTGAAGCTGTCTTATGCTTTCAGAAGTCCATGAAAAGAATAGACAAAACAATTACAGTTTCCGACAAAGGCAACAATGAATATAAGTGTTCTTAGACATTCAGATCTGAACCTAGACTTGTGAATTGACATTCTCTGGAAATCAAAAATTCCGATTCAGATTTCTCACCTTAACTTTCATTGCAACATTCATGTAACTCTCAGTTCATTAGAAAATGCAATATCCCTCTAAATATAGGTCATAAATTCCCTCAGAAGAGATCTATTTAGTTAAATATAAGCTTTCTATCTCAATTTACTCATTGTTGGGAATTAACTGATCCATATTCTCTTTGCTGGGACATTCTCATCAAATTGCCTCCACTCTCCTTACCCAAAACTTTGTAAAACAAGGGTGTGCTCGGATTATTCAGTTTTGTATTACCCAGTGGTTTATCTAAAAAGTAAAAGGTTGAAACGTAAGAGTTTAGGACTTTGTATTGCCCTGTTTGTTTGTTTGTATTTTATTTTGTTTTGTTTTTTGTTTTTGGTTTTCTTTCTCTTCTTTCTTTTTTCTCTCTCTCCCTCCCTTCCTTCCTCCCTTCCTTCCTTCCATACATCTATCCTTCCTTTCTTTCTTTTTTCAAAAACTACCATAGCGAAGACCACAATAGTGATCATAATACAGAAAATTACAGTGTAGTAACCTCCTGAGAAATCATATAATCTAAAAACAGAAACCTTCACCTCTACAGTAAGAATAATTATTTTATTATAATTCCATCTCCCTTTTTTTCTTGAACCCATCCTCATCCCCAATTTTTTCCAAGCATTTTTTCCTTAAAAGTGTTTTTTTAAACTTTAAAAATTCTCAAAATTGCTATTTGTAGTTTGCTAGTAGTCCTATAAAGATATTTAATCACGTCCAACCAGAAAGACATTGAGAGTATCTACATAAAAGAGTAGCATCTTGAATATCCTCTGATTGGTTTTGAGGATACTGTTTTAAAAGTGGACCCAAAGCTTTCTCAGGACTTGATGTATGGGTTTTCCACCCATACACACCCTTTGTAAAACAAGGGTGTGCTCGGATTAGCTAATCCGAGAAGCTCAGAGCTAAATTAGCTTCTTCTCTGAAGGAGCTTTGTAGAATGGAGAGTATCCTGAATTAGACCTCTAATTATAGAACCAGACCTCTGGTTATACAGTTGTGTCTGTAAGCTAACTGGAGCCAATTCTGGAGCCAATCATTCAAATTTTTGGTATATCAATTTCCTCTTCACTAAATAGAAGTAATTGTATCTATCCTTGCTAATCATGTCTTATATTGTCTTGTAATGGATATGAAAATATTATGAACTTATAAGGCCAGACAGGCAAAAATTATAACAAATATCATGGACTAGAGTGATGGGATTTAAGTCTAAGGTGTGTAGTAAAATGGGTGAATCTTGGACTTTGGGGAGAAATGAATTCCTCCTTTAGCACTCTCCACTGGGGATACAAAATTTAGACTCCATAGTTGCACCTTAGAACACTGCGGGAAAACATTAAAGTAACCTGCATGTCCAGAGGAGAAAGGATCAGTAAAACCAATCACTTATGGGGCGCCTGGGTGGCTCAGTGGGTTAAAGCCTCTGCCTTCAGCTCCGGTCATGATCTCAGGGTCCTGGGAAATAGCCCCACATCGGGCTCTCTGCTCAGTGGGGAGCCTGCTTCCCCTTCTCTCTGCCTGCCTCTCTGCCTCCTTGTGATCTCTCTCTGTCAAATAAATAAATAAAATCTTAAAAAAAAAACAAAACCACCAATCACTTATTTGTAAATATCAGACCTATAGGTAAGCCTTTTCTGAATCACCAGAAGCAGAAAGAAGAGGGAGATTAAAGGGGGAAAAAAGGAATAAGAGAAAGAAAGACAAAACATGAGTCATAAGTGATCCCTGAGAAATGTGACCGGAAGCTGAGTAGTTAAATCGATAACTTTCCCAACTTGGGTGGCTTCCAGTTCCCATTGATCTAGCCATCAGAGCATTCCAACTCCTACTCAAGTCAGTAAAACAGAGCCATAAATTGGCCAAAGATACGATTGAAGCAGAAGACATAAGCTTAGCAATTAGCTTTAAGGTTACTAAGAATCTTCTGGAGGAAGTTCCAGGGAAATAAGCTCATTGGCATGCCTCCTCTGAGCATTCAATGACATATAAGAGAAGTATTCCTCTTCTCCAAACAGATTTCTGGGTCTGTTTCTTTATCTCCTTTTTTGAAAAGAGACTTAGAGGAAAGGAAAACTTCTACTTTTAAATTGGAAAAGAGGACTATATCTACGTGTAAGCTTTCTACACACACACACACACAACACACACACACACACACACACACTCACATACACGCACACATGCACGCGCACATGCACACGTGTGGGACCTCTGGTGGCCAATCAGATGGTAAAAGGGAGAAAGGGCAGTGGGTCTGGCCAATTAGCTCAGAGCGAAACAAATGTCAAATCCATCTCTCTCTCCTCCAATAATACCAGAAACAATTCAGTTCTAAAACTACAATAGTAATTTAAACACTATATGCCTTAAGTACCTAAACAAATTTAATAGTGAAATTGTGGAGGTCTTGCATTTTCCTGGGGAGAGAATAAAGAACTAAAGGGCTCTGCAGAGAGATACATTCATTTATCAACCTGCAACTCCCAACTGAAAAACGGCATCAACTCCTAAGTTATTCAAATCCAAGCTCTTATGACATTTGCTACTTCTCATTTTCCTTTCCTGTTACCCTCAAAACAAAATGCAGATATGCAGGAATTTTATTAAACAGCTAGCTCCTGAACATCCACAATGACATTTGTCCAACAGACTGGAACTTTATGAAGAGGGAATGTTAATTTACATACATGGCCTTTGGATCTATCTACTCAGTCTTCACAAGTCTCAGGAATTGTAAGAGTTAATGAGGAAAGCCAAGCAAAAGTCTTGCAATGAAATCCAGAACAATATTGCAGATGTGAGGAGCCCGCAGAAGGTGGAGCCCATTTATTCTGCATGCATATTTAATGTGTAAAATTATTTTTAAGTCTTAAAACAACCTCCTGGAAATGCTGTGAACTGCAGAGCTAAGCAGATCGGATGCATTCTTAAATATAAAAAAGAAAGATAAAAAAAAAATGCACCAAGAGTTAAAAAAAAAATCCTGGTTACTCACGATTCTTTTCACCTCTCCACCTTGACCCAGCTTTCATTCTGCCCGAGACACCCACAGGAGAAGTTATTTCTGCCGTGGAGAGCAGCAGCATCAGTAACAGCACAGCCATTCCAGGTAAAAATAACCTCTATGGAGAGTCCTGTCACAGACGAACCTGAGGCTTTTCCTGGGACTAGAAACCTGGAGCCAATCCTGTCATTTCACCCAGCAGAAAGGCAAAAATGCTGTTTTCCCCATCAATTTTCAAAAAGCAGGTACGTTCTCATCCATCTGAATTATGCAGGAATGTTAAAAAAAATTAGAAGGGACGTAAACCCTTCCTCTATCCATAAGCAAAATGTCAGGAGAGATAAGCTGACAATTTTCTCTGGTGTCTCTGCGGCTACCAGTTCCTAACCTGCTCCTGCCAACTCTCACTTCTTCCAAATGTTTGTCAACATTTTTCATAACATGATAACAAGAAGAAGCTGAGATTTCAGCATTTTCCCACCTACCCATTCCTGTACTGCAGATTATAGTACTTGACGAACCTGAATATTTAATTTTGGCACAGCAAACACACCTCGTTTCAAACAGAGGTGGTTGTTAAGGAAAGGGGGGAGGAAAACACTTGTTCTCAAAACTCTATCCAGCATCTTAGAGAAGGGATTAGATATATAAATATCTGCTGGCAAGACATGATAAAAATACCTCTGGAAAAAAGGAGTGATAAACAACCATCTTTCCTATTTAGCTTGTACTATGTGTTTTTTTTTTTTTTTTTTAATTCAGAGAATAATGTCAAGAGACAATTGGCCAAAAATATCCCAAATCCATGAAGCAGGGCAAAATGTAATGTGCACTGACTGCATATTCAAGGATCGTCTGCATTGTATCATACACCCTGGTTTGCTTTGGAAATACATGTTGGTAAATTCTCTCTCTCCTGTTTCCTGCAGAATGGTTTTTATCACCTCATAAGCTGAGCTTATTTTTCAACAAATTATACTTCTCTGTTTTACAATTAAGTCTATTAGCCGTGGAAAAATTGCAATATTGTCTGGATTATTTTGCAACTACGCTGCAATGACATAAGAAGCTCGCCTTCGCTATGGGGCCAAACTTATTTTTTTAATAATAAAAATAATTTTATGCCTCTGAGAACATTACAGAATAATAATCTATATACATTTATCTTAACAAGCATTTAAAGCTATTTTGGGATACTGCTAACCACATAATATTCTACAACTTGACCTACATCTGCAGTGAAATAGTTCCAACAGCTGCCCAAACATGTTTCTAGAACACATACCTGAGACTATGCTGTTTATTGTTATCCCCTGCACAGCAGCAAAGGAGAAGGAAGAAAATAAGTCTACAGCAGCCAAGTAGATAACATAAATTGAGGAAGCAGGTGGAGAGGAAGACAAGAGGGGGAAGTGAGGATTGGGGCATGTGCAGAGAAACTCCCCTGAAAGATGGTGGCCGCCCCTCAACTTCAGCTGCCTATTGCCCCCTCCTGGAGTGCCAGGTGTTTCAAAATTTAAATGAGAAGACAGAAATTCAGATTATTATGAGGAATCTTTGCAGTTTTAAAGCAAAAATGACACGACTCTAAACATTTTAACTAGTTATAGAGACAGAGCATTCTGAATCGGGTTCTAACTTAAATTTTCCAGACTCCTTGATTTAAGAAATACTTTGAATTTCTATAACATATCAATATATCGTCAATAGGAAATATCCATAAACTAAACTCACAGTTTAGAGGGAGAGTCATATTTTTAAAGCAATTTTTAAAGATTTATCTGTTTGAGAGAGAGAAAGCAGAGAGAGAGAGGAAGCGAGAGGAAGAAGGAGGCTCCCCGGTAAACAGAGTGACCGACATAGGGCTCAATCCCATGACCCTGGGATCATGACCTGAGCTGGAGGAAGACGCTGAACCACCTGAGCCACCCAGGAGCCTCTAGGAGAGACATATTAAAAAGAAAAAAATTTCATGCATTATATATGATAAATGCAGTAAAAACCCATATGCGATTTCTGTGGGATCACAGAAAACAGTCTGCCTGACTGGGGGCATTAAGGAAGGCTTTTTATTTTTCTCATTCTTGTTAAGAGCCATAAAATTTAGCCATACTAGGAAACTCCCTCTTCTCCAAAAGAACATGAAATTCCAGACTTTCAAGCTTTTTTTTTTTTTACATATTATCTTTCTATTTGCAATATCTTTTCCCATCACTACTTTGTATAATTTTATTAATGCTTAATAACTTAATGCAAGTGTATCTTCTCAGACTTTCTCAGGTACAACTATCCATTTCTCTCATGACTTATTCCCCTGGAAGTAGAGATCTCAGCAATTATTTTAAAGGTTAAATGCATGTGTGTGTGTGTGTGTGTGTGTGTATGTTTTCAATACAAGGTGTATATCTTATTGTGGGCCTGACTGTATTATATTGTCTTTATATCCCTAAATTCAGTAATGATTGCTGTACACAGAAGAAACTCACTAAAAGTTTGAACTGATGGTATAATTTCCTATGTTATGGATTTTAATTTGAGTTGATAAGTTTTAAAATTGAGACATAACTTTTTTAAAAAATTATTTTTTATTATGTTCAGTTAGCCAACATATAGTACATCATCAGTTTTTGATGTAGTGTTCAACGATTCATTAGTTGCGTAAAACACCCAGTGCTCATCACCACACGTGCCCTCCTTAACTCTTTAAAATAGCCAGGATAACTCCTTTCTTGCTCAGGGCATGTGTTTGTTTATATATTGTCACTTGCTTTCCCTGGGCACTAGTATTACGAGACATTACAGATAAATAGAAAACTGTACTTAAATTTATTCTCTTTCAGTTAAATTCAATTCTAGGGGTGCCTGGGTGGTTCAGTCAGTTAAGCATCTGACTCTTGATTTTGGTTCAGGTCATGATCTCAGGGTTGTGAGATCGAGCCCCACGCCGGCTTCAGAGTCTCCCTCTTTGTCTCTGTGGCCCACCTCTTTAAAAATAAAAATAAAAAATAAATAAAGTCAATTCTAACCATAAAATGAAAGCACATCTTAGTCTCTTAGGATCTATGTGGCACTAGAAAAGCTTAAAACTTACATTCCGTATTAATGTTTAGGTGGGAAGAATCAGATCCTCACAAGGGAGCACTTATGAATATGCGATACACATTTATTTATATGCTATGCTATCTTTTGCTTTCCTTGGCCATTAGTATTATAAGATGTCACAGATAAGGAAATCCTAGTTACATTCTAAGACCAGCTTTCAAATATGCAAACTTTTAAACAGAAAGGCACTGAAGATTATCAGCAGATGGGACCAGTCTGCTCTAAAATTACAAATTGGTACAAAGCCAGTTATTTGGCAGTCACATCCTAAATTCCACATGTCCGCAGCTATTTCAACTTAAGACATCGAATAGGCAAAGTGCATTTCTGCACCTTCTCTTCCTTCCTTCTCCAAGCACTGCCTCCACTTGGCTGTGCAAACACACATTCTGATCGGAACCAATGGAGTTGAGCAGTCTCATTCTTCCTAAGTGAAAGTGATCAGTCATCTAATCAAATAAATCAATCCTGACTCAAGGAAGTTAATGGGAGCAGTCAAAAGACTCCTATCATTCATTCATTCAACAAATGTTTTCTGAGCATCCAACATGTGTCAGGTGCTAGGCTCACTACTGAGGAGTTACAATAAATCGATGAATGCGGTCACTGCTCTCATGGAGCTAATATTCTAGTTAGTGGAAATAGATGACAGATATAATCCCACCAGCAGATACGTAATTTTACTTTATTTCATTTTTAAGATATATATTTTTATTTTTTTAAAGATTTTATTCATTATTTATTTGACAGAGAGATCACAAGTAGGCAGAGAGGCAGACAGAGGGAGAGGGGGAAGCAGGCTCCCTGCTGAGCAGAGAGCCCGATGCGGGGCTCGATCCCAGGAGCCTGAGATCATGACCTGAGCGGAAGGCAGAGGTTTAACCCTCTGAGCCACTGAGGTGCACCAAGATATATATTTTTAAAATGCTTCTGCAATGAAGTGAAAGATTTCAAAAGGAGATTATAACAGGGGAACTTAAATTAAAGGTTCTTTGAAGAAGTAATGCATGAGCTGAGAGAGGAGGAAATAGGCACATACAAAGCAAAAGCGGGAAAAGCAGAAAATAGGTCCAGCCAGACAGAAAGCTAATGCAAAAATTTATCAGGCATAAAGACCTTGGCACATATTAGGATGAAAGAATAGCTAGGGAGGTAGGGGAAGACATTTTCAGTTTGGGTCCTGGAAGCTACATTGCAACAGATTCTTAACGACATTCTAAGGTTTTCAGAAGAAATGGATCTTTGCATTAGAAGGTTATTCTCCTTTCAATAGAGAAAATAAGTTGGTGGGTGTCAAGATGGAAGAGGGAGGACTGGTTAGGAGACCAACACCTTGGTGAGTGATAGCAGTGATAGAAATAAAGAAAAACTAGTAGAAAATAAATAGATTAGAAACACATTCTGAAGGCAGGATCAACAAAACTGGCTAGTGAATTGCACGTAGAGAGTGTGGGGAAAGGGGTTCCAAGATTGCTACTGTTTTCTGGGATGGACTTCTTGGGGTGGAGCTGTCTAAGCAGACTTGAGGATCAAAGGTGAAGAGAATCTTTGAACTTCTCCTCCTCTCCTCCACTTTCTAATTTTGTTAAATAACTTTCCAACACGTCACTATCATTTCAAACCAAGTAGGGAAGGAATACTGAAAGTTGTATGAGAAGAAGAAAAATACACACCAATATAAAAAACAAGACCTTACCTCTAGTGAGAAATGACATATTTGTCCACAACATATAAGGGTCTTAGTTCTTATACAAGGCAGATTTGAATTAAATAAAAGCACAATGGCTACAATGTGATAAATGGATCTGAAGGGGGCAGAGTTATTACTGGAAAACCAGTTAAAGGCTATTGTAGCAGTTCAGGCAAGATAAGATAATGGCCTCAGGTTTCTGGCTGTAGAGATGCACAGATGCACAGAGTTGAAAGAAATAAAATCAATAAGTCATGCAGTTGCTTTATGGTTGGGAAACATGTGTCCATAATCATCAGTTATAGACAGTATGGCCCAACCATGAGTAATACTAGGGGTTGTTTCAACTATAAATCAACAATAGTATCGATATTATGTAAGATAACCCCGTACCATATTTTACAGGATAGCACACTTGTCTAGAGGCTAATAGCACAACTCGATTTGGGTTTGTGTTTTATTTTGTTTGTTTGACTAGAAAAGTATTTTTGAAAATTTCCATTTGCATCTGTTTGGTCAGGCATAGAATCACAGTTCCTAATTGTTTCTAATTTTTCACTCCAGCTAGATGGCCATGCACAGTTAGGCTATGGGTCTAGTTTCAGAACATATTTTATAACCAGATTATTACAAAGACTTGACACTATCTTATTTAAAATCCTCTATTTTTTTAAAATTACCTTTCCAAGAGTTGTTGAGATATAACTAGCATATAACATTATGTAAGTTTAAGGCATACAATATGTTGATTTGATACACTTATATATTACAAAAAGATCAGCACCCTTGAATTAGCTGACACCTGCATAATGTCACATAATACTATTTCTTTTTTCTTTTTTTTTAAGATTTTATTTATTTGACAGAGAGAAAAACAGCGAGAGAGGGAACACAAGCAGAGGGAGTGGTAGCGGGAGAAGCAGGCTTCCTGCAGAGCAGAGAGCCCGATGCGGGGCTCAATCCCAGGACCCTGGGATCATGACCGGATCCGAAGGCAGACGCTTAACGACTGAGCCACCCAGGCGCCCACATAATACTATTTCTTTTTGGTGGTGAGAACATGTAAGATTTTCTCTCCTAGCAAATTTCAAGTCTATAATAAAGTATTACGAACTATAATCACTATGCTGTACATCAGATCCCTGGAACTTATGCACCTTATAACTGGAAGTTTGTCTTCTTTGCCCAACATCTCTCTTTCCCTCTCCTGCCTCTGGTAACCATCATTCTAGTCTCTGCTTCCATGAGCTTGATAAAATGCCCTATTTCTAAGGGATCTCTGCCTATCAGGTCCTGAAGACAGCATCCGACACATGCAGAACCTCAATATCTTATGTAAGTGATCCATTGGTATGACTTTCCCCTGAGAAGAACATCAACATGGAATACAAATTGTGAGTGGTGGTGTTCTTTTTTCTTTTTTACTTTCTTCAGGAAGCCCTAAATCCATCCCTGGCACCTGCTTTTTAGAAGGAGCCCAGTAAACTTCTTTCTATGTCTTGTGAAAGAGGATTCCCTATTTCTTAAGAGTATTCCACCCACTGCTTTTTTGGTATCACATTACAATAATCAGTGGTATCATAGAACATTATAGAAGGACAAGAACTTAAAACTCAACCTCAATTAATTTTTTGTCACCTGAATTTATATCACCTATTAGATCTATAAAGATTATGTGAGCTAAAAATACTTTTGCAAAAATGATTTCACTGTGTCCCTAATGCCATGATCAATAAGAAAATATTTAGGTATGACAGTGTATCATTCTTTCTACCAGTAATTGGAACAGCTATTTATACATAGTCTCAATAATTGTTCAATTGGATGAATACATTAACAAACAAATAAAAAGAACTGTTTTATGCAAGTAATATTAACACCAATTTTTTTTAAGATTATATTTATTTGACAGAGAGAGAGAGATCACAAGTAGATAGAGAGGCAGGCAGGGCGGGGGAAGGAGAAGCAGGCTCCCTGCCGAGCAGAAAGCCTGGTGTGGGGCTCAATCCCAGGACCCTGAGATCATGACCTGAGCTGAAGGCAGAGGCTTTAAATTAAAGAAACATTTAGTGCTGAAGGAGTCTGGGAAACAGATTAGGTCTCAAGGAAATGTGTACAAGAAGGTTTGACATGAGCAGCACTAAATTGAAGATTCACCAAAGACAAATGATGACCAGTGTTAGAATACATAGTACAGGAGTGAAAAAGTGTGAAAAAGAGACTTGGATGTGCACTTTGTAAGGCCATGTGAAGAGGGCCTCCTGTGACTGTGACCTTGACTTTGAAAGTCACTCCTGTGACTTTCCTACCATTTGTAGGAAAGCCATAGAGAAAGGCAGGTCAGTGTCATATAACATACAATGCTGATTCAAGTCAAGCAGAGAAAGTCAATTATCCTGTGGTTTCACTTACTTGTGGAACATAAGGAATAGCATGGAGGACATTAGGAGAAGGGGGAAAATCGGAGGGGGAGACGAATCATGAGAGACTGTGGACTCTGAGAAACAAACTGAGGGTTTTAGAAGGGAGGGGGGATGGTCTAGCCCAGTGATGGGTGTTAAGGAGGGCATGGATTGCATGGGGCACTGGGGGTTATATGTAGACAATGAATCTTGGAATACGACATCAAAAACTAATGATGTACTGTATGATGATTAACATAACATAATAATAATTAAAAAAAAAAACACCAAGGAGCATGGACTTACATCTGAGAATGAGGAGAAAATGTTAAAAATTCTGAGCAAGGCAGTTTGAAAAAGAAGGCCACTAGTATCATAAATGGAAAGGTAGTGTCCCAGCAAATTGATAGATCCTTAATGTTTAATTAGACAAACAAGATGATCTCTTTGTCATGTATTTTTAATTTTTTTTTTTTTAAACATGAAGCTTGCACTCACAACCCTGAGATCAAGACCTGAGCTGAGATCAAGAGTCTAACGCTTTAACCAACTGAGCCACCCAGGAGCCCCTTTTTTAAATTTTAGGGTTTTTTTTCTTTGTCATGTATTTAATCATGTGGCCATAGAATCACAGATTTCCCTTCCCTGAGTATTACAAGTTCCACCCTCTGTTGGGTAACAAGTCAGGTTTTCAAGGAGATTTCTCAGGTTGTGTCTGTATAAATGAAGATCTACAATTTGGAGCGAATAAGAAACTAAAGAGTGTCTTTAACTTCGTTTGTGTCTGGTGAGCTCCACTCCCCGAAATGTGGGGCCTTCTTGCACAGAGTTTTAGTGAAAGTGCAAAGGGCTTATTCCAAGTCTGTGGTTTGATTTACTAAAAATGTAATGCTATGAGAGGGTCCGGACCCATTAGCTGGGAATTGATGACAAGGAATTGATGTTTGCCTTGACACTTCTCTGGCAAATGCATGGGAAAAGGAGACTGCAGATCATCATCGTGCCAGAGGCCTAATCACGCCATGGTCATATCGTATCTGGCATTTAAGTTTGAATATCACTAATTAAGATTTTTCTTAAATAGAGTAATTTTTAGCAAGACTAACTTTTGGAAGACTAACCTTTTGAGTCTGGCCTTACTATCATTCCAGGATGACATAATGGGGAGAGCGCTGACTATCCATCAGATACACAGTATTTCCAATTCTCATCCATCAAATGTACTACTGGCCTTCTAATAAACCATTGAAAAGCATGACAGCATTGACAAAAATGAAGATTTCTGCTAGAACTTAAAAATATATCCTCACAAATACCAAACTAAAAACCATGTGCTTTTTGCATGACATCAGATTTTATTTTACTCACTCTAAAAAAGTATCAGTATTTTCCTACCTGAACAGGTGTTGCAGAAATCACAACTTTCTGCACTTTTAGTATAGTAACAGTCAAAGCTCTAATTTTTATCACCGAGAGAAGAATTGAGAGGTTTATATACACAGGAATATTGAGTCATGAATATTCATAAGAAAAGAGAATGCTTTATTCGATTTCATTTTCCAGTTAAAAGAGAATAAACTAGAAAATCTTCAACTCTTGTCAGTAAAACCTCTCTGTAATACGTCTTGCCAATAAATGTTTAAGCTAGCATTCGAAATTTAGTTAATCAGACTCCAAAAAACTTAGAAAAATGTAATAAAAACACAAATGAATCATGTTCTCTTTCCATGAATAGCTGAGGCTCTTATACTATCTGAGTGTTGTCAGTGGTCTCACACAGAACTGTGAATGTGTCCACCGGTCAAAATCGTGGGCACTCCTGGAAAATCTGTGGTAGAATTTGCAAAGATGAACACAACAGCTGCTGCCAATCCTACATGTCGCTCCTGTGATCCTCCCCACGGAGACGTCGAGTTTGTTTCAACCCGACTTGAAGCTGGACTAACTTTGGGGCTTATTTTGACCAATGGATTGCAGCGAAAGTGACCTGCCTAACTTCTGAGGTTGTGCCTCTGCTTTTGTTCTGGAACTTGGCCTTAGGACTGCCACAAAAGACTCTTACTGGAGTCTGAGGGCCCACGAGAAGATGAGTGAAGTATCATGGCCGACGGCTCGCACCAGCTGCTAGACTTAAGAGCAAGGAAGGCCCCGTGGACCTCCCCGCCGCCCAGCTCTTAGCAGCGGTATGCGTTCTGCATTGGGACTATTTGAGTTAAAGCCATAGATGATCAACTCCGTGTTTTCACTTGACCTCCTTTTGGCCTTCATTTTCTGCTCTGTAAATGAGGGTAACAGTGCTATCTACTTGTAGGTGGTTGAGAATATTAAAGCATTAAATGAGTGAATGCAATGAAATATCTTAAAACATTACGGGGGACCAACCAAGTATTAATAAAATGCTAGGAAGCAATATCATTATTGCTGTTATTGTTGCTGTTGTGGCAATTTTCATTTGTGTTTTAAAGAAAAAGAAACAGACTCAGAGAGATCACATGTTTTTCCCAGAACCCCAGTGCCCCAGAGCCTGTGGAACTAAAATCCAGAACCAGATTTTTGGTCCAGGATCCAAGTTCTTAACGACCATACATATCTGCCTCCACTCGGTCACTCTGATTTACTCAGGATTCAATGTGCCATCCATTGTGGTCAATGAGCTCACATAGATAATATCGTTCATATTTTCACTAGCTGAGTGTAATGAAATCAAGCATTTTGATATGACTTGGCCCATCACGCCAGGCTCTCCCTATGGTCCGGCACCATCTTCTGTGCCTCCTTTCCTCCTCCTCGCCCTACATGTCAGCCCATATTTTCTGTGCCACCCTGTGTGCTGTTCTGTTTGGTTTTGATGACCTTGCCCTCCTGTTTCTGTAGTAACTTTGACAGTGACTTTTACTAATTGGCTGTGCCCTAAATTTCCTCCTTTGTGAAGGTCCATTCATCACTCTTTGAAGGCTATTAACCATTCTCTCTGCTCCTATCGTAATTGTCAACCTATTATTGCCAAAATGATATGTGTTTTGGAATGTTTTGTTTACTTCTGGGTTTCCCATTAGACTGTGAGCTCACAGAAAGCAAGACCGTGTCTAACCTATTTTTGTATTCATGGACCTGAATAAATACCCACTAGATGAGTGCATTCTTGTGGTACAACCTATACCATTTGGGTTCAGCTACCTCTTCCTTGTGTTGGCATTTAAATTCTTCTTGGTGTTCTACAGTGAAATTTCCACTTGAGATATTAGAGGAGAATACTGATTTAATGTTAAAAACCTGGGTTTAAATAGTCAGACTGCACTCAGATCAACTGCATCAGTTTTTAGCACCGCAGCCTTGGATAAGTGGCATAAACACTATGCCTCAGTTTACTTTGGCACAGTAAGGAAAATAATGGCTATATATTGCAGAATTCATTTATGTATGTGTGTGTGTGTGTGCATGTGTGTGTATGGACATTACATACATCTATGCTATATATATATATGTATGTATATATATATATATAGTCCATTCAGTATGTCAGTATGTAGTGGCTTAATTTTCTGTAGAAATTACTATTGATAAGGAAGGCTTCGTGAATGAAGCTCTGTTTTGCTTTATTGTTTTCACATGTGTGAAGGAGGTCACATTTTGTTCTGTTGTCCTGTGAACATTAGTTAAATTTTAATAACAGTATATTCACTAGAGACTCCAAGCATTGATAAGAAAAGTGAGCTGTTAGCAGACTGAGAAAATAGGAGAATTGAGCATCTATATATATTCAATCAATCTTTAAACTGATAGAACTTATTTTTTTATAACCAGGACTTAATTTTTTAGGGTGCATATTAATATAAGCACACCAAGTGATACCTGGGTGGCTCAGTTGTTTGGATGACTGAGTCTTGCTTTCAGCTCTGGTCAGGATCTCAGAGTGGGATCCAGCCCCAAGTCCAGCTCTGTGCTTAGCGGGGAGTCTGCTTCTCTCCCTCTGTCCTCCCCACCCCTTGCTCCTACACATGCTTTCTCTCTTTTTCTCTCTTAAGTCAATGAATCTTAAAAAAAAACAAAAAACAAAAAAACAAGTACACCAAAACAAAAACACCTAACTGTGCAACTATGAACAATGCAAATCTAAGAGAACCAAACTAGCAAATGCCACCATAAACAAAGCATGTTTGAATTTTATTTTTCCAAGGCACCTAAGTGACTCAGTCTGTTAAGCATCTGCCTTCAGCTCAGGTCATGATCTCAGGGTCCTGGGATCAAGTCCTGCCTCTGGTTACCTGCTCAGCAGGGAGTCTGCTTCTCCCTCTGCCTCTGCCCCTCCTCCAGCTCACACCCTACCTCTTCTCTCAAATAAATAAATGATTTCTTTAAAAAATAAATTTTATTTTCCTTATTGTTATTATAATTATTATTTTGTTCTTGAATGTTCTAATCTTTCAAAAACATGGGATACAGTCAATTTAAAAGTCAAGATACTATAAATAGAAATAAAACAATAAAGCATTTGGGAATGAATTTAACCAAGGAGGTGAAAGACCTGTATTCTGAGAACTCTAAAACACTGATGTTTTAAAGATGATACAAATGAATGGAATGATATTCCACGCTCATGGATTGGAAGAAACAATACTATTAAAATGTCCATAGTACCCAAAGCAAACTACAGATTTAATGCAATCTCTTATCAATATAGCAATAAGATTTTTCACAGAACTAAAACAAATGATACTAAAATGTGTATGGAACCACAAAAACCCCAAGCAGCCACAGCAATCTTGAGAAAGAACAAAGCTGAAGAGATCACAATTCCAGATTTCAAGATATATTACAAAGCTTTAATAATCCAAACAGTAAGGTCTGGCACAAAAATAGGCACACGGGTCAATGGAACAGAAGAGAGTTCAGTAACAAACTCATGCATATATGGTCAATTAATCTACAACAATTAGTCTACAACAAAGGAGGCAAGAATACACAATAGAGAAACCACAATTTCTTCAAACAAATGGTTCTGGGAAACTCGACAGCTAGGTGCAAAAGAATGAAACTGGATCACTTTTTTACACCATAAACAAAAATAAACTCAAAATGGATTAAAGACCTAAATGTGAGACCTGAAGCCATTAAACTCCTAGAAGAAAATATAGGTAGTAATTTCATTGACATTGGTTAGAGAAACATTTTTCTAGATATGTCTCCTCAGGCAAGGAAAACAAAAGCAAAATTAAGCCACTGGGACTACATCAAATGAAAAGCTTTTGCACAGCAAAGGAAGCCTTCAACAGAATGACAAAGCAACCTACTGAATGGGAGAAATGTTTGCAAAAGATCTATTTGATAAGGGGTTTATATTTAAAATATACGAAGAACTTACACAAATTAGTGCCCAAAAAACCCCCCAAATAACATGATTAAAAAATGGGTAGGGGGCCTGAATAAACAGTTTTTCCAAAGAATACATACAAATGGCCTACAGGCATATAAAAAGATGCTCAACATCACTGATCATTAGGGAAATGTCAATCAAAACCACAATGAAATATCATCCCGCACATGTCAAAACAGCAAAAATCCAAAAGATACACAATAACAAGTGTCAGTAGGATGTACAGGAAAAGGAACCCTATGCACAGTCATTGGGAACACAAACTGGTACGGCCACTGTTTCTGTTAAAAATAGAATTACGAGGGTGCCTGGGTGGCTCAGTGGGTTAAAGCCTCTGCCTTCGACTCAGGTCATGATCTCAGGGTCCTGGGATCGAGCCCCACATCGGGCTCTCTGCTCAGCAGGGAGCCTGCTTCCCCCCCTCTCTCTGCCTGCCTCTCTGCCTACTTGTGATCCTCTCCTCTCTGTTAAATAAATAAATAAAATCTTAAAAAAAAAATAGAATTACCATATGATCTGGTAATTCCACTACTGGGTATTTACCCAAAAAAAACCAAAAAAAACAAAAAAACCAAAACCAAAAATGAACAAATAGAAAAAAAAGGCAAATAAACAAACAAAAAAAACCAGGCTTTTAAGTAGACAGAACTGGAAATTGCCAGAGGGAGGGATGCGGGTGGGGGACAGATGAAACAGATAAAGGGGTAAAGAAAAAAAATACTATAAACAGAATTTATAATGTGTGTATATGTATGCATATGCATATAGTTATATGTATGGTAATATATATGTTGATGTATGTGTATACTTTGAACAAATTATAATTTGAATTACTGAATCATAACATTTATGCTTAAGAAAAAAGGGAAATCACTTGTGTTAGCTTACAGATATATACCATTTCTACTGCATCCCTTACATTCATATTTACAACTCTTACTTTGGTGACACTTTATACATCCCATTACCTGCTCTTAAGACAGCTTTTACATTCCTAGTTTGATCAAATATTTAAGCGACATCACATTTCAGTTCCTTTGTTCAGTACAATTGAAGCCAACAGGCTTTCTTTCTAAAGGTTCAGTCCTCTCTGTATGGAGAAAGAGCAGTACACCTTTTCATATATTTTGTGTTTCAAGCTATCTAAAAAAGATCTGTGCATCCTTTTAAACTTCAAAAAATAGTTACATGGCAGAAATTGCAAAATTTTAAGACACATTTTTTTTTCTCCAAATGGAAAAACACTTTGAAGATAAATAAAAGTTAACATGAGCACCTGTAGCTTATTTTAAGACGCCTGTATAAAAAATACAGTGTTGATTTCTGGAGAAATATGTAACATTCAGGTAACATGCAAACCACGCATAAAAATGCAGAGAATGATAATGCTTTACCATTGTTTGCTTTAATTACTGCATTTATTTGATATTTTATTGATAATTAAATTATTTCCTGCAGGCATGGCAGTATCTTCTTATAAATCTGATTTGAATTCATGTCTAAAATATGTTTCTATCAACATCCTTGGAGGCACATGCACTCAATTATATACTGGGTTTGCCTCCTTCACCCTGGTCACTTTTTGAGAGTGGAAAAGCAAATAGAGCCCTTGAGTCACTAAACATTTTAACCAGCAATAGAAATTTTGCCTATTTCATTTCCATCAAACAGTGTAGGCAGGATATTTCTGGCTTTAAATTGATGAAGGACTTAAAATAACTAGAAATTATGGTAAATGATAGAGCAGGTAACCGTTGGCAAGGGGCGTACGACAAACATTTAAATTCAAAACCTGTGCTGAGTACTTCAGCTGATAGACTAATTACTTCAGTTGAACCATCTTCAGGAGGATGGCCTGGCTGTACCTCTGAGTCTTTCACTATAGAAAAGAAAAATATTCATGCATTGCCACATTTGTCCAAATGCTTGAATTAACACCTTTGTGAAGGTACAGAATCATGAAAAGGAATCAGAGATTTTCCAATGAGTTTAGAAATAGGATGATCTAATGAAAAATGAGGGCTCTATTTAAATCCTAGTTGGAGGCTGAAATCAAAATTTGCCTGGGTTTTGGCACTTGGCAAACCTAAGTCCCCACACTATCTTAAAGCTATTGGTACAATTCTCAAGCAGAGCAAAACAAGTGTGTGAGGATGTAATAATGAGGTACAATCAAGATTCTCTAGGTTTGTTCACTGTATGCACATGTGGGTACACATGTTAAAACTCTCACTCACTAAGAATTCTTCCCTCTTCCTCTCTTTTGGTTGTGCGTCCCTGAGCTCAATTCATATTATGCTAGTGAAAGTCAGTCTCTTAATACAACTTTGCTTAGTGTATTGCATAGAAGAAAATGCCTTGAGCTGAGGTGAGAGATATTATTTGTTCTGCTCAGTGTCTAATATATTCTGAAACAAACTTATGAATTACAATAGAAAGAAGCATTCAAAATCCAAACAGAATCAATCTACAGCATTACAGAAATAAAGAGATTAAATTAAAATTACATCAGAATTCTGGTTTCACAATTTGCAGATAAAGAGGAATCTGGATGTAAGTGGGGTTAATGAAAGGGCTAGGTCCAGCTCACCCTTAGGAAACGGGGAGATAATCCTCCCTACAAATAAAATCTCTAGAGTTGTCAAAATATTTTATTTTTTTACTACTAAGGAAACTTTGGGTTATATATTGCCAGTCTTTACTTTCACATTAAGGTGTAAATATTCTTAGGAAGTAGTGACATGTTAAATTGTTATCACACTTTTATAAAGTGCGAAATCTCAAGAGACAGATTTAATGGTGTTATAAGGCCTACATTCAGATCATGATGATACCACTCATGGATCAATAGATCTGGGTAGGTCATTCCTCCTAGGAGATCCTCTGTTTTCTTACCTGTGAAATGTATACTAAGAATTCTCACTACATTTTTCTGTGGCTCCATTGGTACGATGCATGGACATAGGGTTTATGACTGTAAATAAGCATAACATTACTATTTGTACTAGTTTTCCTAAAAGAAGAGCATTGAATGATTTGGCACTTAGCATTTTGATGAGGGTATTACGCTAAGCGAAATAAGTGAATCAGAGAAAGACAATTATCATATGATCTTTCTGATATAAGAAATTTGAGAGGCAGGGTGGGAGTCATGGGGGGTAGGGAGGGAAAAAATGAAACAAGAGGGGATCAGGAGGGAGACAAATCATAAGAGACTCTTAAGCTCAGGAAACAAACTGAGAGTTGCTGGAGGGTAGGAAGGGGAGGGATAGGGTGGGTGGGTGATGGACATTGGGGAGGGTATGTGCTATAGTTAGTGCTGTGAATTGTGTAAGACTGATGATTCACAGACCTGTACCCCTGAAGCAAATAATGCATTTTATGTTAATAATAAAAAATAAAAGAATTGCAGAGAACAGTGAGAAGGACAGGGATGGGCATGGATATAATGAAGAATGTCAAAAATACTTCTTTCAGAATTCTCCCAAGTAGCCGTATTAATATACAGTTTTGTCCATATGATTTCCCTTCCTTCTTGGTAGGATTCCATTTGAACCTTCTAAATATAAGGATTTAGAAGAGTTTTGTTTCTGTGCAATTATGATGCCTTGGATACATCTTCAGTAATGTTATTCTTGAATTTATTTTTCTTACAGACATCTCTGAAGCAACATTTTTGTAGTTAGATGGCTGTATGTGCTTCAAGAGAGAGTGTTTGCATTCTGTAGGAAGGGCCGTGCTCTTATTATCTTACTATCTTCTGATACTCTAAACAATAAACTAAATATACAGAAAATATATAGAAGATATGTTCAAATATACATGACCTAGAAGAAGGTGAGTGAGGTCTGGGTTAGTCTGAGATCTTCCTCACATTAATCAAGCATAAATTTATTCCTTGGATCCACACCTCAGTAACTATTTAAAGCTGGTTCACACTAAACATGACCTGGACCAGGTTGGACCTTCTGGTTTCATACCATCCTGAGGTCACTGCACAATCCTTAAGCAAATCCAAATGATCTGATAGTCATTCTTTTATTCATGCATGTGATACATATTGGAGTAGTCACCATGTATCACATACTGTTTTTGGAACCCAGGAGACCAAACAGTGTGTTACAAAAAGAAACAAATCCTGGCTCTTACGGACCTTCTTTTGATTCTCCTTTGACTTTTCATGAAAACATCCAAAAGTGGTGCTTCCCAACACCAAAGCCCTTGATGAAGGGGTAACTCAAGGGGCAATGTTTTTACTATATAACTTCCTCTGAACATCTGGTGGAAACCTGATCTAAGGGAAACCGATCCAGTTTGGTCAATGATCTGTTCTGTGAAGATGTATGGGGTTAGTCAGATTTTAACTCTAAAGAATATGAATTAAATGATAAAGGTCTGTCATTCTTAATGTTATGTTTTAAAATTAAAAAAAAAATTCAAGAGGTGCCTGGGTGGCTCAGTCGTTAAGCGTCTGCCTTCGGCCCAGGTCAGATCCCAGGGGACTGGGATTGAGCCCCGCATCGGGCTCTCTGCTCTGCAGGAGGCCTGCTTCTCCCGCTACTATTCCCTCTGCTTGTGTTCCCTCTCTCGCTGTGTTTCTCTCTGTCAAATAAATAAAATCTTAAAAAAAAAATGCAAGCAAAAAAAAAAAGAATATGAATTAAAATACAAAGATGCAATTGAGAGAACACAAGAATAGAGACTAAAAGGAAATAAAGTGAAAAGGGATTTTTTAGAGAGCAGAGGTCAAGCCAGGAGGCAGTAGAAAGCCCAGAAAGAATAAACCATGAAACTGAGAAGAAGAGAAACTGAAACTAGAAGTTGGGGAAACCAGCAGATGGAACATGGTGGCATTCTAGACCGGCCCGCATTTTAGAGCTAGTCCACCTGACCCAATCATAAAACATTTCATACACTTCTTGAGGAGTGGCCTTCATATTATTTCTGCTCCTCCTGAGGAATATTCCTTGGAAGCCATGGGTATGTGTCCTTACAATAAACTCTGACTGATGGTGCCAACTCGGGTTGGATTCCTTCATCTTGCTACAAACAGCTTAAATTAAACAAAGGGCATATCTGCTAAAGATGGCATAATTTTTCCCTTCCATTTTGACTATACACCCCTCCACATTGTATTCATTCATTAAGATGTACATTTATACTGGATCACATGGAGAACAAAGTCCTTGGAAAAAATTTGCTAGAAAAAGAACAATGCTTCCTTGATAACGCAGCATCTGTTTTAATGATAATTTATTTCAGTTGGTCTATTCAAGAGGCTAACATAACTGCTTTATAAAAAAATGGTGTTCAAGTGACACTAAGAACAAAATGCTTAAACAGCCTTGATCTACAGAAACCTAGGGAGATAAAGAAATGTTGTGATAGTTCAGTTTCTACCTGATTTAGGATTCTTTTCAACTTGCCCCACAATGGTACCATGGGGCAGAAATAAAGGTGGAGAACACCAGTGGCTGCTTAGAGATGACAGATTTCCCCTAGTTAGCATCAGACACAAAAAAATCCATGACAGATGTAAAGTTTTATGTTGATAAATTCTACATAAAGCGCAGATTTGAAATCTCCTGAATAAGTCAAGACCATGTCCCAAAAAAGCATAGAATAAGAACAGTGTGGGACACATGGACACATACACACACACACACACACACACACACACACACGCACGCGCACACGCACACACACACACACACACACACACACACAGAAGAGGTTCTAAAATTTGGGTACTACAGACCAAATTCTAGAGATCATTCTCCTAATCTCAAATCTGTATAAACAGGAAATTAGAAATAAAAACCTAGATTCCACACTAACTCGCTTGTTGGTGGTGCACTGTTTTGTGCTCTGAAAAATGTATATATATTTTGGTTGCATTCCATGTCTGTTGCATCACCCATTCTCAGGGTTTTTTTTTTTTTTTTTTTAAATCTTCACAAAGACTTGAAAATCATCTGAGGAGTTTTTGCAGAAATCCAGGCAGAGTGCCCCCTACTTGTCCCAGAATGAGCTGACGAGGTACGTGGCTGCCACAGTTGATTAATTCAGTCTAGATACACTATTGTTACATAAATACATATGGGAACTTCCACTCTGAATTTTTATTAAAAAACAATAAGGGTGTAAATAGTCTTGTATCAACACCCGATAAAAATATTCAAGTCGGAGAGAAGAGGCAATGCCTTTCTATATATTGTCACTTAACACATAGTATATAGAAGACACGTAGTCTCAGATACCAACTCGACTGTCACTTTTTCTCTTTCTTTTTACGTTTTTATCATGCTGATCTCCAAAGACGCTGTTACAACCAGGTCGGCCAGAAACAGCTTCATTGTGTTTCTCTTTGCATTCAACTAAATTACAAGAAAACCATCTAATACAGTTTGAGGGGAAAAAAATTGTATAAAGTATACATTGTTAAAAAAAATAGGCCCTAACCGTTTTCCAAACTACTTAACCAAAATATGAAAACAAATAATTCTGGGCAGCGTGAAGTTGCTAAACTATTCAGCGTCTGTCAATTGTTGTGAGCAGTTTTATGTATTCTGCAAATAAAAATATAAAGTCTATTTTAATTATTCCATTAAATCCTCTTTCTGTTTTTAATAAAAATATGTCATGTTCTATTTCTTTCTCAGATTAAATAGAATTTTGTTTGTGTATTGGAGTCTGACTCTTTTAACCTCTGTTCTTATTCTCCAAGATTGAAGTTATTTTTCTTTCTGATTATAAATTTAGGTCTTTTATATTCAATCCAAACCTCACATCAGTTTGCAGAGAACAGCTTCTGTTTGAATAGGGATTGTGCAAATACAGAAAAAATAGGGCAACTTGTACATATGAATGGCTATTGTACACTCTTACTAATGGCATTTTCTCGAGTTCCTGGATGCTAACTTTTCAGTTTATGTTCTGCTTGAGATGCCTTTCAACACTCTCCTTAAAAATGCAATTTTTAGAATTCTTCTATTTTTCTTTAAGGTGGCCCTCTCTGTATTACCCTAATGTCTATTTCACCAGTAAATGGAGAGGCAATAGAACACTATGTTTGGGGAGGCAAACCTACAGCCACATTATCTGGGTTTGAATATCAGTCTACCACTTGTAGGTTGAGCAAGTGGGCAAGTTACATGACATTTTTTGTCTTTCAATTTCATCATTTTAAAAATAATGATGATGATAATAATATCTACCTCATGCATCTCTGTGATGATGAAATGAATTAAAAATATACAAAGTGCATAGCATGGTGCCTGCCTCTTCTAGCCAACCCTGTCCAAAGATCTGAGTGAGGAGAAGAAGGAGGAGAAGGAGAAAGAGAAGGAGGTAGACTGCCTGGGACTTCACCTGAATCTGGGGTGGGGGGTGGAGGTGCAGCTGGAGATGAACAGAATACATGCATGAATAGATGAGCTCCTGGTCCTAATCTGGTATGGCTTCCTACTCCCAACCTGCCTCAGCTCCCTGAAGCTACCGCTAGACATCATCAAATTCTAGGCAGCCGGCCGGAAGATAACACCAGCTGCCCACAAGTATGGCCACAGCGAGCTCTCTGTCTTGGCATCCACATCAGTCTTGCTCACCAGCAGCACCAGCGTTTCATCACCCACCTCCCAGCTTGGTAGCTGACTCTTTGCCTCCCCCAAAGATATTTTCCCTTCCAGACCATTAACAGACCCCAAGATGTTTTCCACTTCCACCGAAGTCCTGCTCTGGGCATCTTCCCTCCTCTATTCAGGGGCTGGGACAGACACGGAAAGACCTTCCTCCATGGTCCCACTGGCCTCTCTCCCATCACCTCCTGCTTGGGGCAGGCAGAGGTGGGCAATTCCTAACAGCCACTGCACTGTTCAACCATGGGTGCCATATAGCTTGGTGCCTCAGTGTCCCCAGCTGGAAAGTGGGTATCCATGGCCATTCATGGGATGCTTTGGGATGTCAAGAGGCAGAGGCAGGGCACAAATCACACCAGAAATTGGTTTGATTACATTTTGTACAAGGACCGCTTTGGACACAAGCAAATTTCCAGTTGGTTTCAATAAAGGGCAGTAGTATACCAGATGTTACACTAGCTCAGGGAGAGAATTCTCTAATAAACATCTTCTAAAACACACCACACACACACACACACCCCAAATACACACGCTACAGAGTAGTAAAACATATTCACAAATCATGTATCTGCCAAAGGAATTGTATCCAAAATATATAAAGAACTTTCAAACTCAACAATAAAAAAGCAACCAAAAATGAGCAAAATGCAAGAGCAGACATTCCACCAGCAGTAATATACAGATGGCAAATAAGCACGTGAAAAGACATTCAACACCATTAACTATTAGATAAATGCACTGAAACCTTGAGGTATCACTAGACATCCATCAGAAGACCAAAATGAATAATATAATCCTGAGTGTTGGTTGGGATGTGGAGTAACTGGAAATCTTAACATTGTGGGTGGGAATGCGGATCTCGGCTATTTGGAATTACATAGTTTCTTAGTTAAACCCATACATATGCTATGACTCAGCAGTCCCACCCCTGGGTATCTAGAGAAGACCCATGTTCACATAAAACCTGTGCACAAATATTTGTGGTAGCTCTGTTAATAATAGCCAGCAACTATAAACAACCCAAATCTCATTTAATTGGTAAACAGATAGTACACCTATACAATGGAATACACTACCAGCAATAAAAAGAAACAAATTACTTATAAATGCAATGACCAAGATGAATCTCCAACACATCATGTTGAGTGAAAGAAAGTTCCATACTATGTGATTCCAGTTATAGGGAATTCTTGAAAAGATGAACTATGGAGATTGAAAAACAAATTAATGGATGCTAGAGATTGTAGGGGGAGAGTAATTATAAAAGAATAGCACAAAAGTTTTTTTTTTTTTTTGACATATACTTACTGTGCTGGTTACATGAATCTACATATGTATTAAAATTCATTTAACTACACATGTCCCCAAATTTCCACAGATTTTTTCCAAGGATCAAGGTATATGCATATATTTAAGTCTTTTGAAGTACGTTCCCATATTGACTTTCAAAAGGGATGAGATAGTGTACATCCCAATAAGCAGCACCTTACAGTGCCTGTGTTCCTATAACCTCGGAAATAGATACAAAGTGTTTATTTAGCACAGTGCCTATCACATGAGGGGTGCTGCAGGAAGACTGCTGTTATTGCTGATATTGCTATCATTGCTCTTGTCAATTTATTAACGATATGGTTGAAATGCAAAATGTTAAAGCCAGTGTGCTTAAATAATGTGGCCATTTTTTGACATCAAACCTACTCTTATCATAGACCTGGCAAATTCCACTTCTAGGTATTTACCCAGAGAAAAGAAAACGAGTGCTCACATAAAGACTTTATGTGAACATTTGTATCAGCTTTATTCATAACCACCTGAAGCATGAAACAAACCTATTGTGCATCTGGTGGCGAGTGGATGAGAAAGCGGTGGCCCATCCACACAATAGAATACCAATCAACAATAGAAAGAATGGTTACTGATACACAAAACAACATGGATGGACCTCGAAAGTATTCTGCAAAGTGAAAGAATCCAGAAGGAAGAAGCTACAAATTATAAAATTTGATTTAGATGACATCCTAGAAAAGGTCAAGCTATCAGAAATCTCATCTAAGTTTTCCAGGGGGATTGACTACAAGGGGACATGAGGGAAGTTTTGGGCATGATGGAAATGCTCTATATCTTCATTACTATGATGGTCACATTACTATATTGTTCAAAACTCATACATTTGTATAATTTTATATATAATTATATATATAAAATTTATAATATATATATAATTATATATATAATTTTATATATATAAAATTTATAGTCGTATATAAAATATACAACTATAAAGGGTGACTTTTAATGTATAGCAATTAAACCTCGATAATCTGACATAAGGAATGAAACCAGGAATTTGTACATGTCAAGTTACCACATAGGAATAAGTGGAAATATTAATGTTGGGTTCAAAGGACCATAGATACACTCCTGTGAACTAAAGCCCAGGCTATGATTGGAGTTTCTGGTTTATCCTAAAACTTTATGTCACCATCAAGCTAGGTTCCCAAAGTTTATAGCTATTCCTAAAACATTCCTTCCTGAGCCAGACTATAAAGCTAGTTCTGTTCAAAGTCTAAATCTACCTCAACCCTTACGCTCTGGGTCAGAGAATTTGATTCATTAAGAATCCTGAAAGATGCAAAGTTTATTCTAGTTTATAGAATTATTGACAAGGGTCAGTTTAACAGCCTCAAGGGGCAAGAGAAGCATGTTAGCAGGCATTGAGCTAAGTAAGGGCATTGAAGGCAGCAAATGAGAAAACAGCTTGTTGTCACTAAATTCATAAACTATGCAGGTTTGGAGCCAGAAAATTCTGTTGGCAACATCCCAGTGAATACTGTCACAGTAGCAATTCAAAAACAATCAGTTTTGGGGTCACTTACCTCTCTGAACTGACAGCTCCATGTAGCATCAATTAGACCTTCTTATTGAATTATGTCTGTTAGATTTTTATTTTTTTAGTTGGAAGATCTGCTTTACAAGCAATTAGCAAATGATGTAGCATTCTTTGGATTTATTTTGCTGTTGCTTCATTTTCTTCTTAAATATAATATATGATGATGATGATGATGATGATGAGACGAAGACTTATTATATACAGGATGCCCCTGTATTTGCTTTTATAAATTTTCTGAATTGTTACACCTTTCTTTTGTCACACTTTTGTTTTCTTTTTCTAGTACCTTCCTTTGTCATTTGATGTTCACAGTTAGCAAGTCTGATTTGTGATGCAACTTTAAAACTGATTATTATAATGTTTAACTACTAAAAGTGTTCTATAATTTTATGAAACAAATAAAGATGAATATAACTTAAATAAGTCAACTCATTAAGGTACTATAGATCATGAAACAACAAAATTGATTTTTCAAAATATTTGATCGCTAAATTACATGCAATATAGAAAATTTATAAATTTTTGAAATTTATTAAGTAAAACAAAAAAGAGTGACAATTTTATTCTACTTAATTTGTGTTCAATTTTTGACTTTTTTTTACTATAATTTAATTTTAAACACTTTTAAGAATGCAGACAACCTACACCAACTAGCAAGAAAACAAACATGCAAAATCTTTGAAGTTCTGAATGCATAGAGCTCCTTTCAGGATTTTAAACTTACATAAATAAATTTTATCTTATAGAAAATTATGCTTCTCCTAGTTGATGAGATCCTTAAGAAATCAAAGTTTGGCTTGCTCTAACATGTAGAAAATCCCAGACAGCTGAAGTGCTAGAAGAAGGAGTAGAGGAGTTTTACAAACTAATTACAGTTTTGTGATTAGTTGCAGAAATGAGAAGAGGTAGATTTACATATTATTTTCATTTCATTGTTTTTGTATATTTGTATATATTTATGTGTTTGTATATATTAACTAATTTCCAACTTTCCTCCTTTCCCTGTTCCTTACATTTTTTAAATTTTTTAAAGATTTTATTTATTTATTTGACAGAGAGAGATCCAGTGAGAGAGGGAATACAAGCAGGGGAAGTGGGAGAGGGAGAGGCAGGCTTCACTCCGAGCAGGGAGCCTGATACCAGGCCCTATCCCAGGACCTTGGGATCGTGACCAGAGCCAAAGGCAGATGCTTAACAACTGAGCCACCCAGGTGCCCCTGTTCCCTATATTTTTAAAGATTTTACAGGATGGTAAATTGAGTTTGCAACTAAACTGTAAGAGCTTGAATACAACTCCAGAGATTTATTCTGTTACTGATGGATTTTGGGATCTCCATTTTTGGGAAGAGAAAGAAATATTCATATATGGTAGGGTTACATTATTTTACACTAGATCAAGTCATTATCATTTCTATTTGGAAGTTTAGTTATTTGCAGAAGAATGTGAACAGCTGAAGGTATGGACCATAGAAGATGCTGGGTCAGTTCTCTCTACTTCCATTCCACCTTGCTTCTACGGATCTTCCTCGACTTATGGTGGGGTTACAATCTGATAAGCCCATTGTAAGTTGAAAATATTGTAGGTTGAAAATGCATTTATTACATGTAGCCTACTGAACATCACAGACTAACTTAGCCTATCTTAAATGTGCTCAGAAAACTTAACAGACTACAGTTGGGCAAAATCATCCAACACAAAGCCTATTTTATCATACAGGGCTGAATGGCTCATGTAATTTATTAAATACTGTACTGGACGTGAACCACAGAAAGGCTGCTGTATGCATGCAGAATGGTTGTCTGTGTATCAGCTGTTTATCCACACTGATGGTGACTGGGAGCTGCAGCTTAGCTCATGCCTGTTGCTAGCCTGGAAAGAGATCAAAATTCAAAATTGGAAGTATAATTTCTTTTTTTTTTTTTAAGAGTATTTGTATTTTTTTTAAAGATTTTATTTATTTATTCAAGAAAGAGACACAGAGGCAGGCTACCTGCAGACCGGGAGAGCAATGTGGGACTGGATCCCAGGACCCTGAGATCGTGGCCTGAGCCGAAGGCAGATGCTTAACTGACTGACGCCCTGAGGCACTCCGAGGTATAATTTCTACCAAATGCATATTGCTTTTGTAGCACCATAAAGCCGAAAGATCGTAAGTCAGACTGTCATAAAGTCAGGGACCACCTGTAGTTGAAGACAGCCGAAACCACATTCCCAGAATCCCTTGCAGCTAAGTTTTAGGTCTAACTAGGGTTCCCTCATGTAGATGTGTTGCTTGCATGACCTTCGGAAGGCAAAAGAAGGTGGCAGGCATTTGCTGCTCCCTGTGCTACACATGTCCTACTAGTCACCAGCACACTGGCAGGAGAGCCTGCTGTGGTGGAAAGAGCAGCACTCCATTCTGAATCTCCTGTCACAGCTACAGGGGGGATTTTACTCCAATCACGCAGTCCCTCCCTTATTTTCACCGCAACCGCTCTTTCGGCAAATTTGTAAAGCACTCTATTCCATGGGCTAATTTTTTTTTTCTTTTTGAAAGAATCCTAGTATTTTCTGTTTTCTGCCTTGAGCCCTGACTGGGATACCACGGTAATGGAAACTTATAAACAAAACAAAACAAAACAAAACAAAAAACAAAACAAAAAAACCGAATTAAAGTTGAAAATTCAACAGATGCAGAAGACAAAACTTGGTACGGAGAAAGGAATACACAATGCATACTGGGTAATAAAATGAGGATTACATTGTGTATGCATTTATTTGAACAAATATTTCTTCTTTCCTTAAAACCACTTTGTTGAAG
>CM053603.1:158113163-158137369 GCA_028646535.1 Procyon lotor | reverse complement strand
GGGACTTGAGGTAGAACCCAACGTAGGAATGACCATCTTCTGCACAGGATGAGTCCCCAACAACACTACTGAGTTTCTAGGAGGAACAACCTAAATTTAAGTTCAGTAAAATATTGATCAAATTACATAAAGGAATTTAGTTGAGAGCACCTTAGGGCATTTCTTATAAAGTTCTGTCTTTCTGACTTTGTGGGTCTCCTCTTAATCTGAGCAAACTTCCTGTGAAACGTGTATGAGGACCATCTTTCCTTTGAAAGCTCCTAAGTAGGCCAAGACCAGAGTGAACGGAAGGTAATTGAGCCCTCCTGAAAATAACCTCTACTCACTCTTTTGAGCTTATTTCTCTAAAGGGAGGAGATTCCTCTTTTAGAGACAACTTTTAGAAAGCTGATTAATCCTAAAGTTTGAAGCCTAAAGAAAGGAAGAAACTACCATGAGAACTGGAACCATTCATGAAGAATTCAAACCACCGTGGCCATGAAACTCGGTGCAAAGGGTAAGACCCATGTATTCCAGTAAAACATATTGGACCCTTGTGAAGAAAGGGATAGGAACTCCTCAGTAAACAAAAAAATAAAGAGAAAAAAGTAGGCAACTTAGATCTTTATCCTCTAAATCATGGTTTCATTTGAACTCAGTAATATATGTTAATGAATAAAACACCATTTTTAAAAATAATTAAGTGAACCAAACAAACTGCATATGGTTAGTTTGCATTTAGAAACCCAAATTATTTTTCCACACCAATGTTTAGATTTCTACTGATGGACAAAACCTTTTAATTTGCATCTACCGATCTGTACCACATTTCATTTGTATCTTTTGGTGAATACTGTAATTCTACCTTAAAAATGATAATTCCTGTTGACCAGGGACTTTCCTTTTCGATCTTCCAACACTGAAAGCAACAGTGTCTTCAGTCTTCCATTTCAAAGTATTTACATTCAATGTTTTTTCCCAAAGCAAGAGAAGGCTTAGGCAACTCACTGTTATTTATTTATTGTGCTTTGATCTGCAGGTTGTCACTGTAAACGAAGCAGCACATTTCTTTCTCACTTACATATGGGCTTGCTGACTGACAGAGCTCTCAGATTTCCTTGTGGCTAAGGAAAGTTATTTTTGATACAGTGTGAGATATTTTAAAAGAGTGTTTGAAGTGTTAAAGCAGATATCTGGGCCAACAAAAATGAAGATCATGTTCTTAATTTTGATCATTCCAAAAACTTCAGGCTGAGCTTTTTGGTATCAAAAGAAGCATTGTGAAAAGTGAGGGTGGTTATAAAAAGATGCTTGTAGCATTTTGGGTTCTAAAAATTAGCTTTAGAGATTAAAACATTATCTTGTGCCCTAATGTGATGTTTAGAGTTTTTTGTTTTCTGTTTTTTTTTTTTTCCTCTCACATCATGCATATGGTTTCATCTTTTCTGTTCTGTACCCTGATCTCCTGATCAGGTAAATCTCTGAGGTTTCTCATTCTGGATTCTAAATTGTGACTTAGTGTCAAAAAAACTAATTTTGTCCATTTAAAGCATGCATTACAATGGTTCATCTACATGTCATCATTAATTTTTAAATCATAATACTAGCACAGACTGTCCCTCCCATATTAGTGGCTGCTAATAGAAGTCAAGGTCAGGTCAGAGTACAGAGAATGAAAGAGACAGATCTGCTTTATAAATAATACAGAAAAAAGGCCATCAGCTTTCTTCAACCTTACCAGCAGAGCAGGACCAAACGAAAGAGATGGAGATAAGTGATAGCCAAGGGATCAATGACTATTAATATTGCCCATGTTAATGCGAACAGCAAGCTTGTCTGTATATGTAGCAAATTCTGGTCCATCCTTCCTTCCTTCCTTCTTTTCTTCCTCCATCCCTCCTTCTTCTGCCCTCCTGTCCCCTTCCCTTTCCTCCTCCTGTTTCTCTGGAACATGGACTTAATATGACCCAGCAAATTTACTCCCTTTAGAAAGTTATATATGTGTTAGCCAAAGTATATTTGTAAGAATGTTCATAGAAGCTGTATTGGTCCTAGCCAAATCCTGAAAACTATACAAATGGTTAATCAGTAAAATGTGTAAATTGTGATACATTCTTACAATGGGATACTATACACAAAAACATGGGCAACTGTTACACACATAATGTTGAATGAATCAAGCCAAAAGCAACACCAACAAGTACACTCATTTCTACAGAATGGAAAAATAGCAAAATGAATCTACAGTGCTAGATGTGAGGATAGTGGTTATGTTTAGAGGGCTACTGTCGCTGCAGTGGGGCATGTGAGGCACTGATGGGGAGCTGATGATGTTCTCTTTACTGAACACAGAAAATGTGTTTGCTGTGCAAAAAGTCATGGAGTTGCACATTTGGGGTTTATCTACTTTCCTATGTATATTATACTTCGATAAAAACACATACTCCTATAGAAAATTTAGATAATAAATAAGAAAAGCAAAAAATCAGAACCTCATAAACATTATTATTAACCTTCTGGTATTTTTCCTTCTAGTCTTTGAAATAAAATAAATGCTAATATAATGCAAAGACACAAAATTGGCTATCCATCTATCATCATCCCCTCGCTTAATTTCACTTAATGTTGTATAAACAATTTACTTGTCTTTGAAGTGTAACTTTTAATAGTCCATCATGTCAATAACTTAAATGTCAGCATTTTTATTATTTATTTTTTATTCATGGAAGAATAATTTATGAATCAAAGACATGTACAGTTACAAGAGTCTTGATCTTTTACGATTTTTGATATTGCCAACCAAAATGTCTACTTCAATTTATATTGAACCCTCTGGTATATTATTTAAAAAAATAATCACAGGACATCTTTTTTTTTCTTCGATGCTCTTTTAAAAATTCAAATGTACATAATATTAAGATATGATGTCGCTTTAAATATGGATGAGAAAATAAAGTGCACTAAGAAAATAAAAATTGAAATATTTATATATATATATATATATATTTTAAGATTTTATTTATTTGACAGAGAGAAACACAGCGAGAGAGGGAACACAAGCAGAGGGAATGGTAGCGGGAGAAGCAGGCTTCCTGCCGAGCAAGGAGTCCGATGAGGGGCTCGATCCCAGCACCTTGGGATCGTGACCTGAACCGAAGGCAGATGCTTAACGACTGAGCCACCCAGGTGCCCCTGAAATATTTATATTTTAAAGTATTCTTATTTCTATAGACTAAAACATTCTGACCCATGATCATTTGGTACTTAAAGTATAAATGTGAAATTGCATGCTGTGAACTTGTAAGTACCCACATGGAAACCCGGGAATGAAACTCAATAATTTCCCATTTTATGGGGAGGAACGGTAGCCAATTGCTTATTTCTCCAAGATTATCATAATGTGTTCATGTTCATTGATCACAATCCTTCATTTTCATTTAAATCAAAATACAATATTTGGCTATATAAAACCATTTTAAAACAATTAGATCAATGTTATTTTTCTTTCCTTCCACAAGCGAGAGTTGGTTGTTGAGTGTGCTACCTGGGTAAACAATCGGTGGCTCAAACTAGATCTGGCAAATTCCAATAATATGTGCCAGCTCTTTGCTAATATTCTAAATGGCTATGAAATCATTCACTTTTTTTTTTAAATTTTTATTAACATATAATGTATTATTTGCCCCAGGGTACATGTCTGTGAATCGTCGGGCTTACACATTTCACAGCACTTAACAGCACATACCCTCCCCAATGTCCACAAACCAGCCACCCCCCCACACCCCCCACCCCCGCCACCCTTAGTTAGTTTCTTGAGTTTAGTAGTCTCTTATGGTTTGGGGGGTGGGGTGGGGAGAGAAATGAAACAGGAAGGGATGGGGAGTGAGACAAGCCATTCACTTTTTTTTAAAGATTTTATTTATTCATTTGAGAAAGAGACAGAGACAGAGAGAGCACAGGCAGGGAGAGAGGCAGAGTGAGAGGGAGAAGCAGATTCCCTTGCAAGCTGGTAGTCCAACATGGGGCTCAATCCCAGGATTTGGAGATCATGACCTGAGCTGAAAGCAGACGCTAAACCGTCTGAGCCACGCAAAGCACCCCTAAAATCATTTACTTTAAGCATTAATTCCTTTGCCTCATTAAATCACTGCAGTCTTAGGGAGCTTAGAAATGTGGAGGGGGACTAGGATAGCCAGGCTTCCAGTAGACTGAACTGAAAGGCAAAGGGTGTTGCAGATGTGTTAGAGTAAATGAGAAAAATCTGTCCAATAGTCTACATCTTCACCATCAAGATCTTAGTGTTTAGAGAAGAGATAGAAAAAATTATTTTGTGTTTCTTAAGTACTTTGGAAAAAATTAGGTATATTGTTCAGGTTGGGCTTCATAAATATTAATTACTTCTAAATATGGAACCTAATACAACTTAGAAAAATATCTCTAAAATACTTATATAAAAATATGATTCTGTTTTACAAAGTGAAGACAGACAGATCTGGTACTGTAGAATGTGATAATTTATAATTATCTTAAGTCAATAAGATCCTAGATTCAGAGGAAAATGCTTCAGAGGTTAGGCAGTCCTTTGTGGACAATCTATTTTTGGCATAAAATTCACATTTTCTCCTCCTCTACATAAATAAATAAATAAATAAATAAATAAAATAAATAAAAAAATAAATAAAAATAAACAGTCATTTAAATATCTGACAGAAATGAATTTACTAGAAAGCATTATTAATGAAATCTATTTTTTAGGCATGCCTACATTCTTTTTAATGTACTAAGTAAATTGAGAAGTCACTTGTTTTTGTCTTTGCTTTCTAAGATCAACAATAATTTGACCAAAGAGGAAGTTCCTTCCCCTACTGGTACATAGCAGAGAGCTAATGAAGTAACAACAGAAACAAACTTAATAGCTCTAGTATAAATAACATCTACAATTAATTTTACATATATAGTTTCCAAAACCTCTCTTCTCTTGTAAACTGCATTATTTTCAGATTTTCATGCAAATCTATGACTTTTAAAACTTCATGGAAAGTGGCAGTTCTGCAAATATTTATTGAGTGGCTATTCCCTTTTTTTTGTTCATTCCTAGTTGGAAAGATAACACCATGTAAATTTTAATTCAAGAGCTAAAGTGAAGATTAGAGAGAAAAGGAGGGATGGAGGGAGAGAAAATTGCAGAAGTAACTGGAAGAGAGAGACAATATTTCGATGGAGGGAGATTCTAGGAACACATTTCATTGAGAGGGAACATTTGAGCCAGACTTTGAAAGATAGATGACTCTAACAGGGAGCTAAAAGACAGGGTATTTCAGGCATGGAAGAGTGAATTGGAAAATTTGTCCAATACTCTATCTCTCTACCACCAGGGTTTTAAGTCTGAGCACCATTCACATTGCTGTGAGAGTGATCTTTCAAGGAGACAAAGAGCATCAAGTCACCCTCCCCACTAGCTGAAAGTACAATAAACCCTTTAGTAAGTCATGAAAATGTTTATCATCAACTGCACTCAGTTTCTCTCTCCAGCCCCATCTCCCATTACTAGCTCTCCCCCACCCCACTTACCCAGATATGCCAAACTACTTGTAGTTTCCCAGAGACACCATATTGTGGCATAAGCTTCATCTTCTTTCTGCAATGACCCTTTGCTCATTACTTAGGTCCCTGATTTTTACTCATCGTTCAGAACTAGCTTGATTAAAACTACCAATGCTAGCAAGCTACAACTAAAGCAAAGACAAAGATAACTAAAGAAAAACTAAATTAAGATTAAAGTTGCTCATCAGCTTTATGTAACTGCTCCATAAGGACTAGAATAGTCCTTGTCCTCAAGTAAGTTCTGTTTGTATGTTACCTTAAGCACATTTTTTAGCTCTAATGACAAATGCATTTTCTGCTTGTTTGTTCCTCCCCAGGACCCTACCTACTGGGTCACCTGAAGATAGGAATTCATTTGATTTGGCTGATGTTAAGCTAGACTGAACTGAGCAAAGATATGGAGATGAAAGAGGGCAGACATTGTCTGGGGATCAAGAATTGATCCTCTGTGGTTGAGGTACAGAAGAGGAATAAAGAGCCTTAAGAGTGGCCAACAAAATGGTGGGTAGAAACAGTGGTTTGATGTGGAGGGCTTTGGATGCCATCACAGGAAATTGGATCTCTATTCTATTTTCATGGGCAAATGTTTTCAGCAGATCATTGATTTAATTTATACTTTAAAATCTTAAATAAGGAACATTCATATCAAATCAGATTTTTATGCAGAGAGCAACTCATATTGCTTTTATTAACTAAAGTCATGCTTATATATTTTTACCAACCGTAACACATATATGCTACATGGATGTCTCTTTCATTACAGTTGTTAGAGTCTCTCTCTAGAGTCTAGACACTCAATAAGGGATGTTGAGATTGAATTTCAAAAGAGTACAGAACCTGTCAGAGTATATCATATTTATTAGTAAGAGACAACTTCAAGCATTTTTAAAAGGGTGATTGTTGACACAACACTTGACATAAAATGGCATTCAATGAGCCCTGACAATTTTAACTGCAAATGGAACTCTAATTAATTAATCAGTGAACTGTAGGTACTAAACACTAGGCGACATTTTGGTTTTTTCCTCTGATATTTTGTGTATGTTTACTTGTATCTGTATGATTTCAACTATCTTAGTGTTCCTTTAAGGTAGCCTTATTATCATCTCTTACAATCATGGCCAATCAGTTGGAGAGCCCATAGCTTACTATCACTCCTACAGCATCTTTTGGTGATTCTATTCTATAGGATAGGCTACGGAGCTGGAGTAGATCCATTTTAAACATTTTCACAGCAAGAAAATAGAATATGAACATGTGAAAAATTCATCATTACCCTCCTTAGTCCTTCAAATAGCCACATCTTGAATTACTATTCTCAGAAAAAAGCAATCAGTCTTCCTAGATATAATGATATGGTTCTGGTGTGCCTACATGTACAGTATGTCAAAAGGGGGGGAAAATGAATCTCATTTCCGAGAGTCTGCAGATTGCTAGTGTAAAGGAAGGTTAAAAGAAAACTAAAATGATTTAGAAGTAGTAATAGGTAGGGCCCTCCAAAGGCATGAATCTGTGCTCCAGAGATTACTTCAAAATTGACTGAACTTATAACCACAAAATAAAATGATTTTGTATTTAACATAGCAATAGTTCTATAAATTTATCTGCTGGAGGCATATCAGAATTTGATTTTATGAAGTAAGTTATGCTGATCACATAGTGGCTTCAGAGGGTAACTTCCAAGAAAATTAAAAAAAAATAATTTCTCCATGAGGGGAAAAAATGTAATTGGATCCCTTTTCCATTATTCATTATTAAACTTTTAATCAACAACAACATAGAATGATGGCAATTCTTATAGAATAGAACCTCTCAGCTGCCCAATGCTTATTTTTGATTTTGCCCAGATGCAAAATATAAATAAATAAACAACATTCATACAGAATTGCCTGAGTCTGTGCAGTCCATACTTATTTTTATATTCTAGGTGATACCCTTGAATCAACTCAAACCATTAAGATTTATCCAGGTACCATTTCTCAGTCTTCTCATAGATTTTCTCTCCCCCTGAATTGCGTTTTGGTAGAGTACTATTAGCCAGTATTGAGTACAGAGATATAAAAAATTTCATATATTATGTATCACTGCACATACTGCAGAGATAATAGAGAAAACACAGTCCCATATATTTCAGAGTATATTTTAATGAGGATATCTGATGGAAATTTCTCATGCTTTTTTCTGGTTTCTATTCATCTCATAGACTCAGAGACTAATGTAACTAATCATGTGTTCCTACACATATGATTGCTAAGAGGTCAATTTCAACTACTGATTTTCAGACTTACAGAATATACTTTGATGGGTCCTATTTTTGCTGCACCTAAATCCCTTTTCCCCCAAGTGCGTCCATATCCCACCTGCAGGGAATTGTGGCTGCTCCCACCAGGGTGTTAGCATGTCCTATAGAAAGGGGGCTCCTTGAGGATTTGGGGGACCCCTTTGTAGTGATTAAATAATACAGAGACACTGGGCACCTGGGTGGCTCAGTTGGTTAACCAACTGCCTTTGGCTTGGGTCATGATCCCAGTCTCCTGGGATGGAGTCTTACATCAGGCTCCCTGCTTCTCAGGGAGCTTGCTTCTCCCTCTCCCTCTGCCTGCTCCTCCTCCTGCTTGTGTTCTCTCTCTGTGTCAAATAAATAAATAAAATCTTTAAAAATAAATAAATAAATAATACAGAGACACTAACAGAATTTAATAGAAGGAAAGCAAGGAGCACTCACATTCCTGTGATGTGTACGAAGCACGGCTTGAGAATATCCCACCTACTACTGACAGGAAAATATCCTTTCTTTAATAACAGTCTCGACAACATTAACTTCATTTCACTTAATCAATACAAAGAAGTTTGCATTGCTTAAACAAAACTAAATTGCAATAATAAATAAATGGGGAGAAATTTATAATTCTATCCTGAATTTTATCCTGAACAATTAACCATTTCAATCAGATTGCCAAGGACCATAGAGTTTTTCATATTTATATCATCAATACAAAACACCATTATCTGTCAGGGTTTTAAGCTGTCATGTACATAAATGACATTGGATTCATGAGCCTAGGGCAAGTATCTTATTACTAAATTAGATTTTCTCATATATTTTGCCTGAGAATTTATATATTAAAGGGCGTGCCTTCATAGTTATATATAATTTCTCCTTAATTTCTTTTTCATATTATAATTATAGTACTGAATTAGATTTTTTAATAATGTATGCAATTAAGTTATGTTAACTATGAATTTCCTAAGTATAATGAAAAAGAATATTTTTCTTCATAAAATAGGAAAATTGAATTAGATACATTTGAGGAACACTAGTGTAAGAAAATCAAGAGCATAACATTAATATTTTTGTGAAACAGAAGTACGTGCATTTAAAAAACAGTTTAGGTACTAGTAATATATTACAAAAGAACAAAGCCAAAAGAATCTATGAATAATGATAAAATATTTGGATAGAATAACAGTTCAGCAATATTGCTAAATTTTTAAAATGCCACCTTTATTTTAAAGATAGATTTATTTATTTGTTTATTTGTTTGTTTATTTATTTTAGCAATGGAGAGGTAGAGGAGAGACAGTCTTATGACCAATTCCACGCTAATTGTGGAGCCCCAGGCACAGGGCTGGATCCCAAGACCTTGAGATCACATTAGGAGCTGAAACCAAGAGTTTCCCATTTAATGGACTGCATCACCCAGGCACCCCAAAAAGCCATCTTTAAAAATATCTATGACGTCAATGAAGATATTAGTAGTCCCAATTACAACAGTAATGAAAATCAATACGTACCTAGATATAATTAAAGAAAAAGATATACATAATCTTTAAGGATTAAAAAAATGCTTTATAGAAATACATTAAAGATGCCTTAAGTAAATGGAGAAATGTACAACACAATTTTTATTAAAATAATAAATATTACAGTGATATGAAATCTTGACAAATTGATCCAAGATTCAATATTGTATCACTGGAAATCTCATCAATGTTTTCCATTGAAGTTGACAAACTTATTCTAAAATTTACATGGACATAGGGCTGAAAATATAACAAGGTGGAGAATATACCCTACTGAAAAAAATCTTATTGCATCTTAGACAATGGTTTTGATATTGATACAGAAAAACTTACATATGGAATGGGATAGAGAATGCTGGAAAAAATTAAGCATATATGGTATCTTGACCTATAACGGTGGACATTTCAAGTCAGTGAAGGAAAAGATGGACTTTCCAGGAAATGAAGGTAGGATAATTGGCTGCCTGCATGAAAAAAATTAAATTGAGTCCCAAATCTGCATGAAGAAAGTGAAATTGAGCACCAATAACAAAAATTGATTCCAATTAGATTAAGAATTTTAATATAAAGCTAAATGATAAAACCTTAGGAGATCATAGAGGTTATCTTTATCACCATGAAATGAAATGCTTTTTTAAAAGATCACACAATTATAAACTATGTTGAAATAAATTGTTAATTTCAGAATCCAGAGTGCTCACCATTGTACTATGGAACCACCAAATTGTTAATTTCAACTATATTAATAACTTCTTTTCATGAAAGTTATCATAAAAAGAATGAAAAGTAAAATCACAAACCAAGAGAAGATATTATAGGCATATGATTAATACTGATGCTATATAAAAACTGCTACCAATCTAAAATAAAATGAAAAACAAAATAATTTTTTTAATGGGCAAAAGTCTTGAATAGATATTTAATTTAAAAAGACATCCAAATGGCCCATAAACATATAAAGAGCAGTTAAGAAAATGCACACTAAAACTATAATGGAATACCATTTCACAATTACCAGATTGGCAAAAATGTAAAAGCTAGTCAATATTGAATGTTTGCAAGGATAATGAGAAACTGACATTCTCATCCACAGCTGGCAAGAGTGTAAATATAAAAAATGGCTTCGGAAAGATTTTGCAATACCTAGGAATTCTGAACATTCATATGTCCTACAGCAATTTTACTCCTAGATTTATATCCCAAAGAAACCTTTGAACATGAGTACCAGGACATAAATATGTTAAAAATCAAGAAGCTTGGTTTAAATACTATTATTTTTAAATAATGGCAAATAAAATGTCCATGAATGGTAAGATAGATACATAAAATGTATTTTCAGTTGACTACTACACAGCGATGACAGAAATTTAGTAATGCTGTGTGCATCAACATAAATATCATAATAATGTTGAAAGGAATGAGTCATGAAAAAATACATACAGTAAGAGTCCACTCATGTTAAGGTTAGCAACTGGCAAAGTAAACAATTCATATACATTAAAATAATAAATGGGGTGCCTGGGTGGCTCAGTTAGTTAAGCTTTGGACTCTTGATTTCTGTCTCAGGTGATCATCTCGGGGTCCTGGGATGGAGCTCTGCGTCAGGCTCCGTGTTCATCGGGGAGTCTGCTTGAGGACTCTCTCTCTCTCCCTTTGTCCTACCCTTGCCTGCTCACGTTCTCTCTCTCTCTCAAATAAATAATAAAATTAAAAATTAAAAAAAGGAAAGGCAGGAGAAAGATTAACAAAGGGGTGTTAGTGATGAAAGGGGGCTGAGTGAGAAAGAGGTTATCTAAGAAGAATAGAGCAAGGAGGATCCTAAGTTACGGGTAACAACAGTTTGTTTGTTTGGTTGGTTGGTTGGTTTTGTTTTACCTCAGTAGTTAATAACTTCAGCAGTGTTTATTTCATTATTGTCAGTCCTATTGTACCTAATTTACTTTATCCCAGTTACGCACACGTAAATGCCTAAATCACTAATCTAGTTTAATTTCAAACTTGGAGTCCCATTTTTTTTTATTGATAAATCAAAATGTTGGGAAAGGCGATTTTGTGCATGCAGTCTCTTGGCTCCCCAAACTTGGCCATGTTAAAACAGGTCTTCGGGTGCCTGGGTGGCTCAGTCTGTTAGGCCTCGGCCTTTGCCTCAGGTCATGATCCCAGAGTCCAGGGATGGAGCCCCACCTCAGGCTCCCTGCTCAGCGGGAAGCCTGCTTCTCCTTCTCCCCTCTCCCCTCTGTTCCTCCCCCTGTTCTTTCTCTAATAAATAAAATCTTAAAAACAAAACAAAACAAAATAGGTCTTGGGTAGGCCTGCAATACTTGCTCACTAACAACGAGCCCACACAGCCTATCACCTTGTGTGGGAATATCTGTACTTGTTTCAGGCTCAGTGAATGTTCCTTAGTCTCCACTTGAAGCACATGCATCACTCGGTACCTAGCCAAGCCCAGTATTATAGTTGTCTTCCATGGGGAGTGCAATGGAGCTCCCTCCTCTGACGCATCAGAGGGCTGTGCACAGGCAAACTGCCCTGAAACATTTACTAGAAGCGACCCGCTGGCCATCTTAAATGGAAGCATATTTTTAAAGCTCATCTTGATTTGTCTCTTCTCTACGTAAAGCATTGTTCCATCCAGTGCTTGACTCCTTTGTGTTTTAATTGGTGACTCTAATACCAAGATGCAACGGGTAGATGTATTTAGAGTTCTTTCCTATTGGTAACTCATGCCAGCACCTTACTCCTTTCAGATTGATAACTGGTATACCATACTCTGCTCAACACAAAATATCATATATATACACACATATACATACATACAGTATGCATTTATGCATACAGACATGCACATATATATGGATGTCATATCCAAATTAATGTATACATAATCTATATATATTAATATAATTTAAAATCTTTAAAATTAACATATGGTATAATTCATATATAAATATACTGAGCCTCATTATTTAACCCTGGAGTAAACATTTAAAATATTTATTTCAAAAAAATTACAGTGATTACACCAAAAATACGTCAAAGATCTTGTTCATCCCTAGAAATTCACAAGTAGAATTATATGTGTAGTAATTTTCATAGATCATATTCCATTTCTGATTTGCTTATTTTTCCTAAACAATACAGAAATTGTTTTTTCTCATTATTTTGGCCTTTGTTACTTACAAGGACATAAATATCCATTTTGCTTTTTTTTTTTTTTACCATTTGGATCTCCTAATACTAAACAAACCTTGAGCTAATATAAGTGGTGAATGCAAACTTTTACTTCCATTGGATAACAACAAAAGTGAATTTTCCAAATTCTTACAATCCTCTAAAGCTTCATTTATCATAAATCAAATTATGAGTCCATAACTGAAAGTTATCTTTCTTAAAATAAACGTGTTAAATTTTACTATGCAACATGTCCTGTATAATAATATTTCAGTGCATTATTTGAAGAGTCACTTGAATTTGGCACTATACACATTATAGCTGGTTTTAGAGTTTTAAAATAATTAAGATCATGATGCAATTAGTGTTGCTTATAATAGATGTGCACAAAACTAATTAAAATATGATAAAGGAGGATCTTCCCCATCAAGATGTCACATTATTTTGGAGAACATCTGTTTATTTACAGATCATGGTATATCTTGTTCTTGATGTGCATGCTAATGATAATTTCACAATATACCACAGTGAACTTATACAAGATTCAGGATGGCTATGAAACTATAAATTTTGGACTATATCTGTATTATTTATTTATTTATTTATTTATTTATTTATTTATTTATTTATAGATAGTATTTATTTATTTGAGAGAGTGAGAGAAAGCATGAGATGGGATAAGGTCAGAGGGAAAAGCAGACTCCATTAGAGTTGGGAGTGGGACTCGATCTTGGGACTCTGGGATCATGACCTGAGCCAAAGGCAGTCACCCAACTAACTGAGCCACCCAGGCACCCTATATCTGTGTATTTTAGATGACAGTCTACTCTTTTAATGTAGTCTTCTTGATTTAAGATTATAAATACAATACTTTTTTTTACCTGTTCTCTATATTTTTAAAGAAAAAATATAAATTTGAAGTCAACAGGAAAATGTTTAACTTGATCATATACTTCATAATTTAAATCTTGCTATAGTAACTCTAATATGATTTCAGAGTGACAACCTGAGTAGAGGGAGGTATCAATTTAAAGGTACCCTCACTTACTCAGCAAGTCACAGTGGATGCATGTCAGAGCAAAGTCATATAGCTACTTGTCACATAAAATCCTCAAAATAGGGGTACCTGGGTGGCTCAGTGGGTTAAAGCCTCTGCCTTCAGCTCAGGTCATGGTCTCAGGGTCCTGGGATCAAGCCCCGCATTGGGCTCTCTGCTCAACAGGGAGCCTGCTTCCCCCTCTCTGCCTGCTTCTCTGCCTACTTGTGATCTCTCTCTGTCAAATAAATAAATAAAATCTTAAAAAAAATCCTGAAAATAAATCTAAATATTAACTATGCCAGTATTAAAGAGAATAAAAATGAGTGTTAAATGAGCACAAGAAGAAAAGACTTAAATTTAATTGTAGTTAGACAGTGTAACATAAATGTGAAGATAATGTTAAACAACGAGAGAAAATTAAACTAATGTGATCCTGGGTTTCATCTACAGAAAGAAATACTGTCTAGAATAAGAGATGATCGTTTACGATTTAATATAAGTATTAACGAAATGGACCGCTTCCAAAAAGAAAGACAAGTGATACCGTGAAACAATATCATAACATCATTATAAGCCTCACTGAATAAAGGACACTGTGTGACCTGGACAAGAGATGTGACAGACACAAGAGAAGATTTCCAATAATGTTGTCACTCCTACAGCTGAATGCTGCACTTGTTTTAAGTGGCTCTACAGGGAAAGTTCAACAGAAAAAATTGCCTAATAAAACAAACTGTTTAAAAATGGAATGGATAATGCTATCTCCACCAATGGATGTTCTATTTGAACAAAATTAATGTCACTGTAAAAAGAATTCAGATGTTAGATAGGGATTCAACAAATAAACTGCTTGCCTCTCCTCAGACTTTAGACCCATTGCATTATACCACAGATTGTTATATAACATTTTTGCTTAAGGCTTAACCAAAAGAATAAACTTCCAGGTGCGTCTGGGTGGCTTAGTCTGTTAAGCGGCTGCCTTCAGTTCAGGTCATGATCCCAGAGTCCTGGGATCAAGCCCTATACTGGGCTCCCTGGTCAGTGGAGAGCCTGCTTCTCCCTCTCCCTCTGCCTGCCTCTCTGCCTACTTGTGTTCTCTCTCCATCTCTTTAATAAATAAATAAAATCTTAAAAACAAAAAGAAACTTCTAGAACCTAGATAATTAAAGATTAAATTGATTGGACTACAACATGAGGTAATTTGAACCAAACAACTATACTTGAGGATGGTAAACATAAAACTATAAAAGCTAGTCTTAAAAAACAAAGAACAAAAACCAGTTCTTAAGTATGCTAATGTTATATATAATATTGGGTTGAGTGGCTATTATTCCTAATCACTAGGTAATAATAATTATAATGTATGCAATAAAAAAAAGATACAGCTTGTTGAGCTCTTTCAACTTTTGTCAATGACAAAACAATGGGTTTGTCACAAAACAATGACAAAACAATACTCTGTACCACTGTACTACTATGCTGCAGCTACTAATAGTGCAACCACGATTACTACTAAGACAACTTTTATTACTCTGCTACTATTATGACTATTGCTTCAATTACAACTGGTACTACTACTAACACTACTGCCAAGAAGTTACATTTATCGAGTTGCTATGATATCATGTACTAGGTACTCTTCTAGGAATTTTATATAAATTGAACCATTTATCCTATCTATTTATCTATTTATCCTATCCTAACGATTATTAGCCTCATTTTGTTTTATTTGTATTTTATTTCTTTTTTCACCCCATTTTTTTCATAAACACTAAAAGTCTAATTTTTATTTTAAAATCAATTACATATATATTTTTAAATGTGTTATTAACATTAACAACTCCTATCGATGGATAACTGCTTGTTTGTATTATCATTTGCTCCTTTCTGGTCATCTACTTATTTACTCAAAATACTAAAAGTTTTTTTAGTGAAGATTTTTTAATGAAGGTTGGTTATTGTTTTTGTTTTTTTAATTTTTATTAACATGTAATGTATTATTTGCCCCAGGGTACATGTCTGTGAATCGTCAGGCTTACACATTTCATAGCACTTAACAGCATATACCCTTCCCAACGTCCACAACCCAACCACCCTATCCCTACCACCCTGCCTCCCAGCCACCCTTAGTTCGTTTCATGAGTCTATGAGTCTCTTATGGTTTGTCTCACTCCCCATCCCTTCCTGTTTCATTTCTCTCCCCCACCCCCCCAAACTCCTGCCTTGCCTCTCAAATTCTTCATATCAGAGAGATCATGTGATAATTGTTTTTCTCTGACTGACTTATTTCGCTTAGCATAATACCCTCCAGTTCCATCCACGTTGTTGCAAATGGCCAGATTTCATTTCTCTTGATGGCTGCATAGTATTCCATTGTATATATATACCACATCTTCTTTTTAAAGATAACTATACCACATCAAACTTAGGTAAGCAACATATCCTAGATCTTATAGGTTAAAAGTGACAGGACCAGAATTTGAAATCAGGCAATGATTTCAGATTTTATGCTCTTATTAATCAAAATGTTAGTCAAAGAAAAAATTAAAATGATTCGTGAATGTGATTTTTTAACATAAAAGTAATATTCTTCTATGGCAGGAAGCTTTCTCCAAATATAGCACATCTTTATATTACTCTTAATTACCGTAAACTCAATCTCTTTGGTAATTCCACTCATTTGTTTTTCTCAAGCTTTGCAAGTATCCTTTATACAACCTAATATTTTTATAGTGTTAACAGTTATGATTAAGTCCTGTTATCTGGTTGACCATGTTTTGTATTTGTCCTCCATTATGTTTTAGTCTTCTTGCCCATGATAGGGTACCCCATGTTCCCCATGATAGAACTCAAGTGTATGTTTCTGCAGAGAGTAGTTCTCTTTACCATAATATGAGCTTGATGTCATTTAAATGCCAAAGTTGATAAGGATCTTTTTCTTCTCTTACCATCGAGAGGTTTAATGACTTAAAAAATCAGTCATGGTTACCATATAATTAATTTTTAATTTTTTTTTTTGAGATTAAGAGTGCACATGCATGCTCACATGAGTTGGGCGGAGGGGCAAAGGAAGAAAGAGAGAAAGAATTTTAAGCAGGCTCCACACTCAACACAGAGCCCCATGTGATGCTCAGTCTCGGGCCCCTGAGATCATGACCTGAGCCAAATCAACAATCAGTCACTTAACCAATTGAGCCACCCACACAGGCAGAGCAGTTACCAGGACAAAAGCAGTGGCTTCCATGAGTATCAACATTTCACAGCCTGGGAAATTATGCAGTTAAAAACAAAAAAACAAAAACTATGGGGCACCTGGGTGGGTCAGTCGATTAAGCATCTGTGTTCGGCTCAGGTCAGGATCTCAGGGTCCTGGGACTGAGCCCTGACTCAGGCTCCCTGCTGAGTAAGGAAGCTGCTTCTCCCTCTGCCACTCTTTGTTCTTATGCTCTCTCTCTGTATCACATAAATAAATAAAATCTTAAACAAAAACAAAAACAACTGTGACCGAATGACTTAGCCATTGTATACCTGGTTTATTGGTGACTCCTTTCTTGGTTCTCTTCCCATATTTGTACCCAAGTACAAATCTAGAGAATGGCAATTTCTCCCTACAAGGTTCAACAGTATATAAAGGGAGCACCCCTAGACATGAATAAAATAGGGAAAATACTGTAGTTTTTCAAATTGGGAAAAATCACTAAAATGATTTTTGATTTATTAAAGAAATTGGTAGCACATTCATTTCATGAGGGGAATACAAAAGAAAATTTACTAAATATTAATTCAGGGACAATAATTCATTACAGAGAATCTATTAGTATATGTACTCTAATTAGAACATGAGAAGAAGAATTCCTTTGCCTCCATATTAGATATACTTGGTATAAAAGCAAGAATCAAATAAAGGCATACATTGATGATAGAATAGAAATATTCATGCAAACATATTAGCCTCTTCAATCATGGTATGTTTAAGTGTCTTAAGTATTCATAAAAATATATAGAATATTTGTTACTTCTTTCTAGAAGGAGATAGGAAAAAGAAAGTTACACCAAAGTCTGAAGATAAATACATAAACAGTTAACCCCTTTAACCTAAAACCTACCTTTTTTAAAAAAGGAAATCATTTCAAATAAAAATCCATATACCACTGAATGTAAGTCTCTCAGTACTGCAAATATTGGATGCTTCTGGTATATCTGGTACTCTATGAGGTGGTATTATCATCCTCATTTTTCACATAAGGAACTGAGGCAGAAAGAGGTTAAGAAACTTACCCAAGCCTGACTACACAGTTTGAACTGTGAATAGACACCTCAAGTAGATGATTCCACAGATTCCCACCTTTAGTTTATTTGGAGAGAAGCAAAAACTCCCCAAAGTGATCTTACCAATGGATTTGTTAGTAAAGTAATTGAAAAAAAAAATGACTGGTTTATAAATGGATATTTACCCAAGTTAGACCAACCAGAGCTAATAAACACGATTACAGTGACTATTATTGATAGTGTTGACAGAGAAAGTCAAACTTCTTTCACTGGGTCTTCAAAGAGAAATCCGTGCAAGGCAAGAGAGAATCTATCCATTTTTGTTGTAATATAATTTTTGTTGTAATAAAAATATAAAATACAACATATAATTATATGTATTTAATTTATAATATAAAATATAACATATATGATAGATATAGAACAGAAGTTATTAGGTGACAAGATAATTTCTGGCTATTGTTTTCCAGAATCCTGATGGTTTCCTATAAAGAAGGAAGGGATATTGAAAGAGAGAGAAGCAGGAGAGTAAAAGGGGAGATGACAGACAAGAAGAAAGATATATACATATATACATATGGAGCGAGAGAGGTTGACTTTGATTTCTTTAGAATGGAAAGAAGAAGGAGGTGGGAAAGTGGTCTGAGTAGCCCAAAGCAAGCTGTGAGCCTATGCTCATCCCTCAAACAGTCAAGGAAGGAAGGTAAGACCTGGAGGCTGCATTATGCTCTTATGGAAGCTAGTTCTAAGGATAGGGCTTCCCGACGAAGCAAAACCTTTGCAATCAATTTCAAAAGACCAGTTGGTGTTGCCAAATGGGATATCGACAGTCACCATGATATAACTGAATATCTGTATATATCAGTATATCTGAATATGTACACCAATATATAACTGAAACCTTTCTATTTTCCTTCCCCAAGGGAATGGAGCATCAACAAAAAGAAGGATAACAGATGTCAAAGAGCAGTCATCAGATCACTGAACCATGCAGTTTTGTCAAAATGCAGATATCCCGGAACTAACCCAGACCAACTAACACAGAATCTTTGGAGTTGTAGGTCTAAGCTATGTGTTTTTAAAAAGCCTCACTTAAGCATAATGACGTTGAAGAATTATTGTGAGAAAGGCAGATTGGGCTGTCACGGGGAGGGAGCCAGGAACTGGGCCCCTATTAGTAGCTTCTGAGACTAGTTCAGGATTCAGACCCAATTCAGGCCTCAAGGAAGACCCACATAAAAAGTAGAGTGCTGAAAACTTGGGAAAATGAGAAGCAGCAAGCCTAGAATAAATCACAGCAGGAGAAATGAGGTGGTCAAAAGGCCAGAGCAGAATAACAGATTTGGAGGAAATAACCATCCAAGGACAAGGCAAGGTAGCTTTTCAAAAAACTGCACCGAATTTCAGAGACCGGGGCATCTTCATGCAATGGACAAAGTCACGGAAGATGAAGAATCAAACAACACCTACTGTGAGAGATAGATTTTGTAGTGATTGTTGCTCACAATTGCTCAGCCTCTTCTAGACTTTTCTGTTGTGACAGGAACTCCTGCCAGTACTTGGTCACCTGAGCCAATAAATGAAAGTATATGACTGGAGTCAGATATGACTTCGTAAAGAAAAGAGAAGTCTGGTTCTCAGCTAAGGTCTAATTGGCTTTTCAAAAATAAGGTATTTGGGCGAGGAATGTCCCAGTTTATATAACTATATTTAAGTTGACTTCATGAAAATATTAAACATAGCTTGCCTTACAGAGTACACTATTTAGGGCAAACCAGAAAAGTAATTGGAAATGATTTCATTACATAAGGAAGAAAAATTAAATATTACAGGATGTTATTATTGAGAAATAAAGACAGGAAAATGAGTGCTATAACTGTTTATTTTCTGTTCATTTGGTAAAGCATTTTTTTTTTTACTTGATAAACTATTTTTAGATGTTCATTCAGGTTCTCCATGATTACAAGGGAAACCTATTATTCTTGACATGAACTTTGATTTCTAGCCATAAACTGAAGAAGAAAATAAAAATTCAAACATTAAACATAAACAATTTATTCACTTTGTCTGTCATATGACAGACAGCTTTAAATTCCTCATAATATGTTCTAGCATGAATTAGGGAAACGCCATTCAAAGGTAAAGGAAGATTTCAAACTTTGGAGAAAAACAGTGGGCAGAAACTCTAATCTCTATGAATTAGTGCCCAAGAAAATTCCGAAGTGGATAATATGTGGGTCCTAAAACTATGTCTCCCTCATTTTTGGATTCTTTTTATTTTAAACTCCCATTATCTCACCTCCATTCGTTTCATCTGTTTTTACATTTGTTTCATCAATTTCAGCTAAAAGATCGGTTTTCCCTAAACACGCTCTTTAGGCAGTAGTGGAGCCCAGATTGTTCAGGTGGGGAGTATCACATGTGGGGCAAAGCACAGAATTTGCTGATTAACATGTGGGGTATCAGAATGGTCCCTTATTCTGCTTTGACTATTTGTCAGTCTCGTAGGCGCCCCTAGGGAAAGTCAGCAAAACTGGCTTTCAGAGGTTGGCACAAGTTTCTCAGGGAATATTCTAAGTATCCTATTTTTCAGGAGGGATTACAGTTTACTATGCTCACTCTGAATATCTTTTCTTATTACCTAATTGGTTGAAGTTATTAAAAACTTCTCAGCGAGTTGAGTTTCAATTCACACCTTGTAAAAAAGGCTAAAATATGCACACAGAAGACTTTTGCAACAGAACACACAGTGTAGCTCTTTAGAGTGACTCATTAAAACAGAGAAAGCAGGGCCTGAAGCTAGACCCTGAGATTTAACACTCACCTCTATGGAATAGGTAAGGTGCGACATTTAACATCAATCTTTAGTTTTCAGTTAATACAGCTCATTATGAACCAGATGGCTTGACTGGTCTGCCATTTCCTGAATAATTTTTTTTACAAGACTAGAAATGTACCTCTTTTTGGAAAAAAATCTCATAATAGATGAGTAGTTTCAAGAAGAGATGCTAAGAGGTTTTCAATGCATTTAAAAAACAGTTTCTAAAACACAGGTGAAATATTTCAGTAGTGAAGTGTATTATGAAAACATTTAAACACTCATCTGCAATTCCCTTGTATCCATCATTACAATTACTTTGTAAAGCTCTGAGTAATTTCCCTGATTTCAAACGTAGGTGCACTGAAGAGCTATTTAATTCATGAGTTGCTCAAATCAAATCTCCAAAGTCTATGAACAGAGTTGCTCTGACCACTTCTCTATGCTCTCAAAACAACTGCATGAAGCATTTAGTTCAATAAGGAGCCTTTTTCCTTCTGTGATGCCCATGCGATAACTAGTAATTTCCAATTATTTAAGAAAAGAGTTTGCATTTGAGCATCACACAGATATAGTTTTAAGGATGATTATGGTATATGAAACACGACACTTTAAAATGTTCAAATTTAGAGATGAACCAGGAGAGACTGTGGACTCTGAGCAACAAACTGAGGGTCTTGGAGGTGAGGGGGTGGGGGGTTGGGCGAGTCGGGTGGTGGGTATTGAGGAGCACACGTATTGCATGGAGCACTGGGTGTGGTGCATGAACAATTAATCTTGTAACACTGAAAAATAAAATAAAAGTATTTGGGGAAAAAAAATGTTTAGATTTCGTATAATTATATCATATAATTTCATATAATTCCATCTGTAGATCAGATATAAGAAAAGACTCAAAATGGCACTCCACATAACTGCGTAATTTTTCTACCTATCCTGAAGCCTGAAGCAGACTAGAACCGTCTGCTGAGTGGCTCTAGTTGGTATTAAGCATCTTCTCCCTAAGCTTCATTTTTGCACTTATGCTCCAGCGGTAATAAGTACATTCTGAAATCAGCTGAGCATAAGTTGTAAAGCTCGATTATTTAATGTACTATCTTTTAACTCCCATCACCCTTATTGAAAAATGAGATATTAATTAGAAATTTGAATGTATCTAATGGAAAAGTAAGGTGGCCTTGAAGATTAACTGGTGATCAAGCATTTGGTCCTCTTCACGGTTTAATCAGAAGACCTTTGATGATCAGATTTTAAACATTTTCCTGAAGCCTTCAGCTCAGTCTGTTGACTTAATAGGAAGCCTAACTTACTTCAGTGAAAACATCAAAAACATTTACTAAGAAACAAGAAAGTCACTATTTTACCCAAACCCAGAGCGCCAAATAAAAGTTCTGTGGGCAACATTTGAGAAGTTTTTGGAGGTAGAGTCACAGCATGGTAAGCGGCTTTCAGTTTAAAGGGAAGAATGCAGTGATCACTAGTTATATGCCATTCTGTTTTCTCCTTATTTTTAACCATTTTTAATTGATTGTTTTAAAAGTACAGTAAGATTATTCCACAAAAGGTATAAAAAGAAGTGACATGAGGGGCGCCTGGGTGGCTCAGTGGGTTAAAGCCTCTGCCTTCAGCCCAGGTCATGATCTCAGGGTCCTGGGATAGAGCCCCACGTCGGGCTCTCTGCTCAGCAGGGATCCTGCTTCCCCCTCTCTCTCTGCCTCCTTCTCTGCTTACCTGTGATCTCTCTCTGTCAAATAAATAAATAAAATCTTAAAACAAAAACAAAAAAAAAAAAAAAAGAAGTGACATGAAGTTTTCTCTACCTAAATCAGTTACGACTACATACAGTATTCATGTAGATTTACTTCTTATTCCCTGTGCTAGACTTAAAAATAATTAGGTCTAATGCCTACTAACCACTCAAGAAATATTAAGTAGATAGTTGCTATAGTCAATTTTTTTTATCAATTGCATATGCCATTTTATCCTGGTAATAATCTCTCCCTTAAATACTTAGAATACTCAATTTTCTAAATCTTACCATAATATCGACATAAAAACAAAGACTTTTCTCCAGGGAAGTTCCTGCCTCACTTTACACTTATTTTTCCCCTACATATGCATCTTTTCCTCCAGGCAGTTGTACTCCCCTGGGTTAATGTTTTATTTCTCAGAGTTAATGTTTCCTCCTTCCCTATAATAACAACTTAATATATTTCCACTCCAAAGACTTTAACTCAAGTAGGGAACACTTGGGTGCCTAGATTTTCAAAGCATAAATTTAGATTCTAACACTCATGACAAATTTCACTTGGAAGAAACAGAGGAAAGCAATTGATTTTTCTCATGATGTCCCAAGCACACTGTCGCAAGAATACTAAAATTTAGGAGCGCATAATTTTCAGTATAAATAAATAAAAATAATTGCATTCATCAATTGAATTTATTTTTTCTGCAAAAATTTAACATGAATCATTAAATTATGTGATCAGTTTCTGTGTTATGTTATTAGTTTTACATGAGTTAACTAATGCTATCTTATTAGTTATAAGTGTTGCTTTCAAACCTGTGTGTGTGTGTCCCTGTGTCCTTCTCCTCCTTTGTACTCCCTAGGTCAGATCTTTGGCACAGATGCTGACAACATAATACTAGAATACTCATCATTATCTCCAGTGAAGGAAGGACAGTAGAAATTATCCAGGAAAAGAAGAGGGAAGTGCAGGTCAGCCCTGATCTGGTTCACAATTTGGTCTTCAGAAACAATTAAATTATAGTATTCTACCATCCAATTTTTCATGAAAAAAAAAAAAAAAGAAAGTAGCTAATGATTCTATAAATTAAGAGGCTTCCAGGAGTGGGTAGGGGACGAAAATTTTTGTTTGTTTGCCTGTTTACACCTAGAAGAGGTGAAAGTAAATGGGAAGGAGCCAGCCAAAGTGGCAAGATAAAAGATAGATCTATCTCCTTCCAATCCTCACTAACTCCAAGTAAAAAATAGCCAGCACTACAGTGAGGAAATGTTAAAGGGTAGTGAGATAAAGTTGACCACACAAGAACTTGGATTGGGTGTTAGTAGCAGGCATTGCAGAAATTTTGCCTAAGAATATTTTCCTCTCTTCCAAGAAACCAAGGCAATTGTTATCTTCTTAGGAGACCCCATGCTATCTTTTCAGCATGCTATCTTTTCAGCACGGGGTCTCCTAAGGAGATACAAATCAGTGTGATTGATTTGGAAGAAAGATCTACTCTGAAGGACTGCTTGAAAAAGGATAGATGAGATGGTAGATATACTTCAAATTATATATACCCAGATGTATTTTTGATATTAACAGTATCCTATGTCCACAGGACTACAGAGATGTAGCTTTTCAAAAATAAGCACTGGTGGGGGGTGGGGAGGTGCCTGGGTAGTTCAGTTGGTTAAGGGTCAGGATTCTTGATTTCTGCTCAGGTTATGATCTCGGGGTTAGGGTTGTGAGATGGAGCCCTGCACTGGGCTGTGCTCAGCACAGAGTCGGCTTG
>CM053603.1:158032175-158113063 GCA_028646535.1 Procyon lotor | reverse complement strand
GAGAGAGAGAGAGAGAAAGAAAGAGAGAGAGATGGGGAGGACTTTCTAACCATGGCATAAGAGATAGAATTATTAAAATAAAACACTCTACGGGAAAAAAAAAAAACACAGTTGAAAAATGGGGGTGGGGCACTTCTAGCATAACAAAATGTCAATAACATTTAATATGGGGAAAAAAATTTCAGCCTCAAATCAACTCATATTAAAAGACCCCAAATAAAAGAAAAAAAAAAAAAAAAAACAGAAAAAAAGGACATATCCAATTTGCCAGAGTAATAAAGTAAAGATATTTAAAAATCGAATACATCTTGTAGTCATCAAAAACTCATACACAAAATGCAGAAACCATTTTCACCTATGAAAGTGTATCTTAGTTTTAAAGGACTCTACACCAGACTTGGGGCTCAAGCACAGGACCCAGAGATTAAGTCCCATGCTTTACCAACTGAGCCAGCCAGGCACCCTGAAAGTGTACCTTTCTTAACTGGTAACAACCAGTTTTTGACTAAGGAACCTAGAATATGTATCATCTCATATAATACTCATTGGTATTGATACAGACTTTCTGAAAGTAATTTTCAAAATGAGTTTCAAAAGCCACTAAAAAGGTCACTTCTAAAAATCTTAAGGAAATAATGTAGATATGCAGAAAGATTTAACTACAAAGTTGCATATCTTGTTATTACAAAAAAAAAAAACCAACCAAACACCCTAAAACCTGGAAGTGGTAACTCCTATTTACTGGGCTCAGCCATACATATTTAATAAGTTTTAAAGATAATACAATTAGATGACTTATACTTAATAGTATGAGTATAGCAAACTATTGGGTTTGGATCATCGCTCTCCCCATTACTAGATTTGTGACTATGCTCAGAGAGCTACTTAATTTCACTTAATAATCATTAAAATTTTCTTTAAAGGATTGTTTGAAAAACAAATGAGATAATAACTGGAAAGTGCTTGGAAATGTAAGATCTTTAAGAAATGATTAGGTCATCAGGGCTGTGCTTTCATAAGGGGGATTATTGCCCTCATAAAAGAGACTCCAGCGAGCCCCCTCACCCTTTCCATCATGTAAGGTTGTAATGAGAAAAGAAAGCTGTCTGTGAGCAAGTGGGTTCTCATCAGGCACCAAATCCCCTGGGATGTTGGCTTTACCAACCTCCAAAACTACAAGAAATAAATTTCAATTGTTTATATGCTATCTAGTCTATGGTCTTCGCTAATGACCTATAGAAACGATCCCTGAAAGCAAAGTCTTTATGCTATTTTGTTAGAGCAGGCCAAACAGTCTAAGACTGTACTTAAGAACCAAAAACTTAATAATAAATGATAATGATAATAATAACAATAATAATAATAATAATAAATTTAAACTCACTTTTTAGCCCTCATCATTATTCTTATCAGAACAGAAGCAAAGCTCTTTTAACTGGACTTTAAAACAAAGTGTCAAACTGAAATCCAAAGGAAACTTTCTTTATGCTGTGTTTACAAGCATAAGTTTAAATGAAATATGATAAGTTTAAATGAAATATGTTACCTAAGAACTGAGAATTTTTATTCTCCTGGCCCACATAAGACTGTAGACAACTTCATGTTAACTTATTTTTTAAATTTTTTAAAGATCTTATTTATTTATGACAGAGAGAGATAGTAAGAGAGGGAACACAAGCAGGGGAAGGTGGAGAGAGAGAAGCAGGCTCCCCGCTGAGCAGGGAGCCAGGGAGAGGGCTTGATCCCAGGATGTAGGACAACCAGAGCTGAAGGCAGATGCCCAACGACTGAGCCACCCAGGAGCCCTTCATGTTAATTTATTAAATGCTTTTCAAGGGGCTTCTGGGTGGTTCAGTCAGTTAAGCATCTGCCTTCAAACTTGGGTCATGACCTCCTGCTCTTGGGATCCAGCCCCTTGCTCAGCTGGGGGCTGCTTCTCCTTCTTCCTCTGCTCCTTCTCCCAACTTATGCTTGTGCACGCGGGCACTCTCTCTCTCAAATAAATAAATTTTAAAAAATGCTTCTTAAATGATGAGATTGAATTCTTCTACTTATGATTATGTTATTTTTCCATGAAGTAGAATATCATCAATATGCATCTTATTTATACTGTAATAATCAGAAAAAACATATGCCTTACTTAAGATATTTCTGCATGTTCACTTACCCTCTAAAAATGCCTTCCTTATTTTACTTATTTTGATGTTGCTTAATTAATTCAAATACATTTATCTTGAAAACATCAGTCAATCAATCAATCAATCAATCAATCAATCAACAGGTATTAGACACTGATTTTATGGCCACACTGGAATGGAAAGAAATGGAAGAAATACTGGAAATAGTTACTATCTACAGAAAATCATGGCATATGTTTTTTTAAAAGGCCAAATGTATTGTGTGGCTCAGAAGTTCCCTTGTGTTTGTGTCCAATTTGCTCTTCAGATTGAATGAAATTAGTCCTGATAAAAGATTATATGAGGATAACGTGGAGGCATCATATATAATAAATAAAAAATTTCACAGCAATTTACCAAATCATTATGCTTCAATTTTTCCCCACTGACTTATTAATCTTTTTATATCTATTTCTTCTCTAAAAAATATTATCACTTTAAAAGAGTCTCTCAATGAAAAAAACTTGTTGAATTGGACTCTAAATTCTCTGAGATGCCTTTTTTGATGATGGAAAACTGCATTTTAATAATAAACCCAGGATAAAATAATCTACATTTTGGGAATATTGTATCTGCAACTCATCATTTTTAAAAGAAGTAGAAAGAAAATTTCATAAGGTGTTAAGAGGAATAAAACACAATAAAGTGAAGTCTTATGACCCAGACTTTGCCACACAGAGAGAGCAAATGTTGGTGAATTTCATTACTGCTATAATTCTGCTTATGAACAATTTTTTAAAAATGTAAATATTTGAATAAATTGAATAAACTGCATTAGTAATAAACTTATTTTCTAATGAACTTTCCTTAGAAGTGATAAATTATAAGTAATGTGTGAGATTTATAACCAAAACATGAAATTAAGCATCTATTTTGATACAGAAGTCCAGGACTATTTGAGATACAGTTCCTTTTATAAATTCTAATTTTTACCTCATAAAATAATACAACCAACCTCCTGCCTGGTTATCTTTCACTTTAAAAATGTGTCTGGTAGAAAGAAATAGAAATGTTGATAATTTAGATGTAAATGGATAAGTCTAATGTACACTTCCCGTTTGCTAAGGAGTTTTTGCTATTCTTACATGGTAATTCTGCTGTAACACAGATTGTAAATATCCAAACGTATTTAAAATTTACCATGTAATCTGTGGCCTGATTTAGAAAATCTACTACCCATCTAATACATCTTCTCCAAAGTAGAAGAAAACCTTTTCATAAGTTAAATATATTTTAAGTAGTGTTCCAATGTGACTACATAATAAATTTACAGCAATAAAGCAAATGCTTATACAAAGAAAACAGCTACATTTAAGACTAAACCACATGCCTTTGTGTGGCAGTCTAATGATCCTTGAATCAAGAATATTTATAGATCTGGAAGAGAAATCAGAATTTAGCAGCAGACAAAGCACTTAAAAAATGTACCAGTTTCCTGAGCCAACCAGAAAATTTAAATTTAGCCTTTTATAATCCTAATGGGAACAATCTCTTAATGACTAACATACAACAATGTAAATAGCAACCTCGCCTGCTTTGGTTGCCATAGCATATTCAAATTGGATGATTAAAAACATGCTAATTGCACATTTGCTTGGCTTAGCTATAGTGCAATCGATACAGAATTAATACAATTGTAATGAGTTTATCAGAGCTACAAAGCATTGTATCGAATCACTTTATTAAGATAAAAAGTCTCAATAAATTCAAGACTCCTACAGTTTTTGTTAAGCTATATTTTAGCCAAAAAAGATCTATTTTATTGTCATTTAAATCATCATGTGGTGGTCTAAATAGGTCACAAATTCTTTGACACTCTCTCAAGAGTTGGGGTCTATTTCCCCGCTCTTACATCTGGCTTGGCCTCTGATGCTGTGGACCAACAGACTGGGACAGAAATGACAATGGGTCAGACTGAGAACTACCCTTGAGATAAAGGGCAGTTCCTATCTTTTCCCTTTGGAACTGCCCCATAAGAAGTCTAATCTTCTGCTGGAGAAACCCACAAGAATTGGCTATAAAATTATAGGAGCAAGCAGAGAAGCACAGCTGGGCACAGCCTCCTAGCTATCTCTACGAAGTCACCATAAACGGGAGTGAGGCTCTTTGGCGCCATGTCCACATCCTGTCTGTCCAGCTGCCAACTGAATACCAGGTGATCTTAGTTAACATCACCCGGACTAGAAGAAGAATCACTCATGCGAGCCCTGTCTGTATTCCTCACTCACAAAATTGTGAGATACAGTGGAATGGCTGTTGTTTTTCATCACTAAATTTTAAGGTGGCTTACTATAGAGTGATAACTAGTCAGAAAACATAAGTTCACAGACTTAAGACTACAGGCAACGATAGCAAGAGTGTTCTGACACTGGTACTTATCCATCCTTTAGACAGTGTAATTTGCACATATACTTTAAAAAGAAGTTTGGCAAATTGTGAAGTGTTTCTAACGCCATGAAAAATTCTCCTATGCTGTGTCTAAAAACAACAAAACAAAGCAAAAAATATCATCTGAAGGATTTGACTTAAATAAATCATTCAAAATAAGCAAAAAAATACATGTAATTATATGAAAATTTTACATAAAATTATAAGTTACATATAAAAATCACATATTATAAAGACATATATATAAGTATGTATCTATAATATGTTATATATTATATAGATAATATATATATTATCTATAATATATTATCTATATAATATATATATTATCTATAATATATTATATATATATATATATCTTATTAAGAGAACTGGCAACCCTAATGTAAAAAGGAGGTTATAATAAATGAATTATAGTATATCAATGAAGACAACATTATGTATTAAGTAAAATAGTAATTTTGAAGGCCAGCAATATGAAAAGCATTATGCATATATTAGACTATTTTATTATTAACAGATATACAAGTTACAAAAAAAACCAGATATACAAGTTACATATACTACTCTAGAAAAGAGCACGGACTAATCAAAACGATATACTTACAAAGAAATTTTGGAGAATCTTAAACTTTATTTTTTTTTATATTACTTGTACTGTAAAGTAGATTTTAAAATGTCATGGTGGAGCACATAAATATATAAAGCAAATATTAACAAATACAAGGAGAGAAATTGACAGTAACACAATAATAGTTGGGAACTTTAATGTCCCTCTTACATCAATGAGTAAGTCGTCCAGACAGAAAATCAGTAAGGAAACAGTGACTTTGAATGACACATTAGACCAGATGGACTTAACAGTTATATATAGAGAGAACATTCCATCCAAAACCAGCAGAATATACATTATTTCCTGGTGCACATGGAATTTCTTTAAGATAACTCACATGTTAGGCCACAAAACAAGTCTCAATAAATTTAAGAATACTGAAATCATATCAAGTATTTTTCCTGATCATAATGGTATGAAACTAGAAATCAATACAAGTTAAAAAAAAACTAGAAAAAACACAAACACATGAGGCTAAACAACATGTTATTCAATAAGCAATGAGTGAACAAAGTAATTAAAGTAATTAATTACTTTAAAGCAATTAATCTTCTTTAAAGCAATTAAAGAAGAAATTACTCTTTAAAAAAGTCCTCTACAAAATATTGAATTCAACAATACATTAAAAAGATCATTCTCCACAATCAAATGGGATATATTCCATGTACGTAGGGATGGTTCAATATCTGTCCATCAATCAATGTGACAGATCACATTAACAAAATAAAAAATAACTTTGGCTGGCTCAGTCAACTTGGCTGGCTCAGCAAGTAAGGCATATGACTTGATTTCAGGGTCATGAAATCAAAACTCTATACCCATTTTGGGTATAGAGTTAAATTAATTTAAAAATATTTTTAAAAATGAAGGATAAAAATATGAACATCTCATAAGATTCAGGAAAGGTATTTAACAAACTCAGCATTGATTCATGATAAAAACACTCAAAAAGAGGGCTTGAGAAATATGTTTCAACATAATAAGGCTATAGTTGATGATATGACAACAGATAAGAAAAAGAAAGAAATGACATCCACATTGGTAAGGAAGAAGTAAGACTGATTATCTGCAGAGGATGTGATACCATATATAGAAAACCTTAAAAACTATCAAAAAACTTTTAGAATAAGCGAATTCAGTAAAGCTGAAGGATATAAAATAAATATACAGAAGACAGAAGTCCATTGCATTTTTATACACTAATAATGAAGTAGCAGAAAAGTAATTAAGAAAAAAAATCCCCCCCCCAAAAAAAATCCCAATTACAATTCCATCAAAAAGAATAAAATACGTAGGAATAAGTTTAACCAAGTAAGTGAAAAACCTATACTTTGAAAATACAAGAGCTTGATGAAAAAAATTAAAGATGGCATATATAAAAAAAAATGAAAAGGTATACCATGTTCATGCATTGGAAGAATTAATATTGTTAATATGTCCATTTACCCAAAACAATCTACAGATTCAATGTTATCCCCATCAAAATACCAATAGAATTTTTCACAGAACTAGAACAAATAATCCTAAAACTTATATGGAATCACAAATGACCCCAAATCACCAAGGCAATCTTGAAAAAGAAGAACAAAGCTAGAGATAGCACAGTCCCAGATGTCAACATATGCTATTACTACAAAGCTAGAGTAATCAAAACAGTATGATACTGGCACAAAAATGGACATAGATCAATGGAACAGAATAGAAAACCCCAAAATAAACCCATAGTTGTATGGACAATTAGTCTATGACAAAGGAAGTAAGAATATACAATGGGGAAAAGACAGCCTCTTCAAAATATATGGTATTGGGAAAACTGGGCAGTCACATGCAAAATATGCAAAAAAATTCTTACACAATACACAAAAATAAACTCAAAATAGGTTAAAGACCTAAATGTAAGACCTGAAGCCATAAAATTTCTAAAAAAAACATAGGCAGTAATCTCTTGGACATCAACCTTAGCAATATTTTTCTGGATATGTCTCCTCAGACAAGAGAAAGAGCAAAAATAAACTATTGGGGCTACATTAAACTAAAAAGTTTTGCACAGTAAAGGAAACCATAAGCAAAATGAAAAGACAACCTACTGAATGGGAGAAGATATTTGCAAATGATATACGTGATATATACTACATTGATGGGAATGTAAACTGGTGCAGCCACTATGAAAAACAGTATGTAGTTTCCCACCCTCCCCCCCAAAAATAAAAATAGAAATACTGTATGATACAGCCTTTCCATGACTGACTATTTACCCAAAGAAGATGAAAACACTAATTTGAGAAGTATATATGCATCTTTATGGTTATTATAGCATTCTTACAATAGCCAAGATATGAAAACAACTTGAGTGTCCACAGGTAGATGAATGGATAAAGAAGATATGATATATATATGTGTATACACACACACACACACACACACACACACACACACACACTGGAATATTACTCAGCCATAAAAAAATGAAACCTTGCATTTCACAACATGGATAAACCTAGAGGGTATGCTAGGTGAAATTAGTTAGAGAAATACAAATACCATAGGATTTCACATGTATGTCGAATCTAAGCAAAGAACAAACAAATGAAAAAAACAGAAACAGACTTATAAATACAGAGATCCATCACTGTCAGAGAGAAGGGCATGATGGGATGGACAAAACAGGCGAAGGGGATTAAGAGGCATAAACTTCCAGTCATAAAATTAGTAAGTCTCAGGAATGAAAAGTACAACATAGGGAATACAGTCAATAACATTGTAATGACTCTACATGGTGACAGATAATAATTACACTAATCATGATAAGCACCACATAATATCCATAATTGTTAAGTCACTATGCTTTACACCTAAAACTAACATAATATTTTATATAAACTATAATTCAATTAAAAATAAAATTAAAATAAAATAAAAAAAATCATTGCTTGAGGATATGGATTGACATATCCAATGGTCTATGTGCATGGCCTTTTAACAGGTTGGTAATTTCAAACAGTTTTGTAGAATTACCAGACAATGAAGCAACTTTGGAAAGAAAATAAAGTCCCCTGTGAAACAACATAAGGAATATATAAGTCTTCAAATCTAAGTTCTCCTCTACATAACTTTAGGAAATCTGACATATGCTTGCAGTGTAAATGACAGTTTGGCAACAGGATTTGTATCTTAATCACCCTATATTTCTTGTAACTTCCAAATCCTAATATGCAGTTAGCCGTCAGAGTTTTATGAATAAATGAATGAGTGAATGAATAAATGGAAATCTGTGGCATATCATGTTACCACTGAAATCATATCAATGTTAGAATTTGTATATATGGCATATAGTATGCATAGATGCACTATCCTTATATTTCAGAAATGATTTATGATTCATGTAATTTTAAGATATATAATATTCTTTATGAGATGTTATTTGACTTACATGTTACTTATTGTTAATCACAGAATCATCCTGAATGCTCTTTACATACTGGCTTTTTTCCCTATTGTCAATCCCTCGTCAAAACTGATGCAATAAAGTTCAGTAAAATAAATCACTACTGAAGTGATAGGACTCACTTCTGCTTTAAAAAAAAATGTTAGCTAAAAGAAAGAGAAAAAGAAATGATTTTTAAAATTTAGTTCTTTCTCTGGTGAGCTATTTCCACATGGCATAGTTTAAAGCTAACTTTAGATTATGACTTTATTACTGTATAGCATATGGGAGAATCTACTAACCAAAGCAAACAAGACAAAACAAACAAAAAAGGAGTGAATAATTTTAAGCCCATATTTAATAATTCTTCTTACCAAAGGAATTATGAAATAGTTGAGCTGAAGTCTGTTTGAAAACACTTGTAGAGTGTCTTTTTAATGCAGTTTTTTTCAAAGATAATTCAGAAACCTTACAATTCACCTTTCTGAACCATACAACACAATGGCTTTTACTATAATACAGAATTGCACAACCATGGAATCATAGAGTATGTGGTCTTTTTGTGACTGGTTTCTTTCACTTAACATATTTTCAAGGTTCATCCGTATGGCAGCATATGTCAGTTTTTCACTTCTTTTTACTGTTCCTGCAAAATGTGGTCTGGCTATATAATATTTTATATATCCCTTCATCAGTTGATGGACTTTTGATTTTTCCCCTTTGTAACTATTATGAATAATGTTTTTGTAAACATTTATGCACAGGTTTTTGTATGCATGTACGCTTTCATTTCTCTTGCAAGTTACGTGGGAGTGGAACCTGTGGGATGTATGGCAACTCTGTGTTTAACCTTTTGAGGAACTGACAAATGTTTTCCAAAGTGAACGTGTTACTCTATGATCTCAGCAGCAGAGTAGAATGGTTTCCATTTCTCCGTATCCTTGGTAATACTTGTTATGACCTGGATTTTTGATTACAGCCATCCTACTGAGTGTGAAATGGTATCTCATTTTGGTTTTGGCTTGCACATCCCTAGTGACCTCACACAGCTTTTCATGTGCTTATTGGCTAGTGTATGTATTCTTCAGAGAAACGTCTATTCAGATCCTTTGCCCATTTTTAAACTGAGTTGTCTTCTATTATAGAGTTATAAGCATTCTTTATATTTTCTGATACAAGTCTCTTATCAGTTATATGATTTGTGAATGTTTTCTACCATTATGTATGTTGCCTTTTCACTTCTTTGATAGTGTCCTTTGAAACAGAAAAATATATATTTTTGATAAATTCCAACTAATCTATTTTTTTTTCCTTTTTCACTTGTGTGCTATGGCTTTTTGAGGTTTTTGCCCTTTTGAGGAAATTATGATTAATACATTGGGTGAACATTTTTACAGCAAGAGGCCATGAGTTCTGTCTATAGAGCACAGTTGCCCTGCATATGACTCTAATCTTCTAGCAACTTCTCTGGCCTTAATCACATACCAGAGTCTCTGGGCAGCTGTAGGTTTATGGCACCTCTATGGGATTAGAAAGCAAAGAAGAAACAAAGGCCCTACTCCTGAAAGAATGTGACATGTTTCTTTAGTCCAGAAAGCAGACTCTATGGGCACTCCTGGTTAAACTTGAATTGAATTTTTAACAATATAGACGTGGAATATCTATGGCATACTAACTTGCTGGATCACGTAGTTTTCTTTTCCTGTTGTACAACATAAAATTTTTGAATAAATAGTAGTATTTCATTCACTTTCTATGAAAAAAACTGTAAGTTCTCATTTCTGTTCATAAATGTAAGTGATTATTATAAAAACAAAGAATAATACTTATTAACATTCCGTTTTAACAATGGGTTTCTTGGAATGTCAGAATAGATCTCTAAACTATCACCTTTCAGACTTATCATAAAATAAGATCCTTTCAAATGGGGCACCTGGGTGGCTCAGTTGGTTAAGTGTCTGCCCTTGGCTTAGGTCAGGATCTCAGGATCCTGGGATCAAGCCCAGAATGGGTCTCCCTGCTCAGTGGGGAGTCTTCTCCCTCCCCCTCCGCCTCCAGCTCCCCCTGCTTGTGCTCTCTCTCTCTCTCTCTGTCAAATAAATAAATAAATAAAATCTTTAAAAAAAAATAGAAACCAGCTGTTACTTCCATGTTGTTCTGCTTCGAACTTTAAAGTTGGCAACTTCTTGAATTTTTAAATAATATACTATTTTAACATCAAGTTAAGTATTTATTGTCATTGCCAGATACAGTACACTTGTTTAGTGATTTGGAAGTCACTTTTGTCGATTCTTATGAAGTGATTCATTTTTTATCAACAATTTTCAAAGATGATAGTCCACCAGTACTACTGTGATCCTGATTTTAGAATGTTTCTAAAATATTTTTAAGTGATTCTGCTCAATGCAACCAGGGGAGTCTTTTGTTAAACACATTTACATGAGCAAATTCTCCAGTCATTAGAAAATACTTTATCAACTGTCTAAATGAGAAAAGAGTTAAAATTCTGGATTGTTTATTGATGTAACTCCCATTATTTATCATGCAAAAGTTAGTCTTTTTACTCCCTCATTAACTTTTGCTGAAGAAAATTACCAGATTCTAAGAATTAGCTGCAACAATGATAGTTCGGCTTCTCTTTCATTTTTCATCTGGTCATTTTTAAACAATCTTAACTCTAGGTAGCTTATACATACATGTGATAATGAATTGGCATTAGCATTTTCAATCTGTTTTGAAAGAAACCAGATCTGTGTCTAAATTTAAAAGGCCAAGATCCACCTCAAGATCCATCCTCTCCCCTAAATTGCCATTTATTTCTTTTCTCTCTGACCAAAAGATTGCCTTTGGTGCTGAAGGCTATGAACATATATTTAACAAAGCCTCTACTCTTAAAAAATACACACTTTTGTAATATAGGTTTTTAAAGGATTCATCCTATAACTACTGACATTTAAAATAATCTATGATTTCTTTTAAGAAGAAAAGTTTTCAATATGATTATACAAAGTCATATGCATATTAGTTCAAAAACTAATATGTCACTTCTATTTGCATGCTATAATCCTTTTCTCTTGTATTTTCAGCTATAATTCTTAGATTTCTTAAAAGACATATAGCACTGACTCAAGTCTAATAAGAACGTCCCTTTAAATTCTAATGACAAAGAGATCAATATAGCTCATTTCACAAGTTAAATGAGCTAGCTTTATTTACAGAGTACAATGCAGCTCAACTGTTATTATTCAAAAGGATTTCTATTAGGTAATATATTAAATCTGTAGGCCAGAAGCCTGATGTTTCCACACAATTAGTAGATTCAAGTGGATCTTTGTGTGTCTTTTTTTTTTTTTTTAAAGATTTTATTTATTTGACAGAGAGAAACACAGCGAAAGAGGGAACACAAGCAGGGGGAGTTGGAGAGGGAGAAGCAGGCTCCCTGCCGAGCAAAGAGCCCGATGCGGGGCTCGATTCCAGGACCCTGGGATCATGACCTAAGCCGAAGGCAGCCGCTTAACGACTGAGCCACACAGGCGCCCCGTCTTTTTTTTTAATAATAGACTAGGCATTAGAGTAGAGAAGCACATCAGACCCCAGGCACTTAGGAGAAGCTGGTGGCCTGAATGTCTTTAGGGTGTATCTGTTCATGGTTGCCAGAAAAATATGAATCCACTTAGCAGTTTATTGAGGAACTCAGATGAATAAATTATTATTTTGGTGTCAATATCTACCTTCAGGAAAGGGCATGAGAAATAGTGTATCTTCAGGAGTCAGACTATCTCAGGGTTTAGGACATATTCAGAGGAAGGTAGTCAGAATGACCAAGAGGCCGGAAACTATGATATAATAAAAGGTCGAAAAGGATGGCATTCACTTCACCTTTAAGAAAAATGAATGGCGAATAAAAACAGTCAAATATTTTATTTGCTTGGCTCTTGGACAAAGCACATGGCCCTACTGGGACAAATGAGATAACTACTTGAAGAGGAATATTCACACTTTGGGAAGAACTTAGTCCTGCTCAGAACTGGGAAGGACATCTTGGCAATAGCAGTCTCCGGAAGTATACAACTCAGTTCTAGAGAAGTGGGGTTTGCAATGGACATTGATCTGAGAATCTCTACGGAACTATGATGCTAAGCCTTCATGTTTACTTTAGCACCACTGCAATCAACCAGAGGATTTTTTTTTAATTTATTTGTTTATTTTAGAGAGAGAGAGGAGGGGCAGAGGGAGAGAGAGAAGGAGAAAAGCAGACTCCCCACTGAGCACCAAGCCCAAAGCCAGCTGACCTCAGGACCCTGAGATCATGACCTGAGCTGAAATCAAGAGTCAGATGCTCAACTGACTGAGCCATCCAGGCACCCCACTATTAACCAAAGGATTTACCGAATCCCTGTCATTTGTCTCCCACTGTGCTAAGCATTTTTGGAAGCAAAATCTGTGACTCTCTTTCTGGAAGTTTAAAACATTAATTAAAAAGTCAAGCCTAGAACTCATGAAACAAATACATAATAAACAATTTGTTATACATTACGTACAATTGTTACATAGTAACATTTAAGTGGCAGAATAAGTTTCATGAAAATAAGGATTCTACTGATGTTAGTCACTCTTGTAGCCCCAGCACTGACAGTTCCTGATACTGAATCGGTTCTTTATATAACAGATATTTATATTATGTCAGACACTATTCTGAGCCTATTAGAAATCATTACCGTGGGGCACCTGGGTGGCTCAGTTGTTAAGCGGCTGCCTTTGGCTCAGGTCATGATCCCAGAATCCTGGGATCGAGCCCCACATCGGGCTCCCTGCTCGGCGGGAAGCCTGTTTCTCCCACTACCATTCCCTCTGCTTGTGTTCCCTCTCTCGCTGTGTTTCTCTCTGTCAAATAAATAAAATCTTAAAAAAAAAAAAAAAAAAAGGAAATCATTACCGCTCATTTGATCCTTTGCAATCATATGAGGAATGTACTATAATTATCCATATTTTATACTTGAGGATTTTGAGACACAAGGAGGTTAAGTGAATTTCCAAATCATAGGACACAATGGGATTTCAATAGTCAATTCAGAGTGCCTGCTCTTAACACCTTACTCTGCTTTTTAATTCATAAAGATTAAATATGCTTATTATAGAGGTAAGTCATATGTAATTAAGTTTAGTTAACAAGCTTGATCAAAGAAACAGAGCTTGAAATGGGGCACAATTTAAACAAGCAAAGTAGAGCCAAAACATAAAGAGTCCGAGGGGAAAAGAACATTCATTCATTTATTGAAACCTAAAATAACCAAATCCTGTAGAAGCACTGGGAAAATATGAGAATGATTAGCAGGAGTTCTCGCCTGAAAGGAGAGGTATAATGTAAGAAGATTCTGGAAATGTGTTTGGACAGACCTTGATTAAACACATCTCAGTCCCAGTCTCTATGCCTGGGGAAGCTCTTGAACTTCCCTGATTTCAGGCTGGGCCATTCTGAAGATTAAAGAAGATAATTTAACAAAGATCATCTAAAGTATAGGAGTGCAATAAATGTTAATTACCTTGACCTTTTCCTCTACTTCCTGGGAGTGTTGTGCTACACTAAATGATACTGTGCTTGTAAATTTCATGAAAAGGTAACTGGCATTTGGCAAGTTCTTAAAATCTACTTTAAAGCCTGCTTGAACGACAAAATGGTAAGGCAAAAATCACTTAGTGGATGCCAACCTGGAGATCAGTTTGGTTAACAGTGGAGGATTTGGGCTGGGAAACCATGGGGTATTTGCTTAGGTAAGAGACAAAGAATAAATAGTTCACAGAGAATTTAGAATGAATTTAAAGAGTCAATATGTAAATTATCAAGGAAAGTAAATGGAAATCATGGAATAGGAAAATAAGTGGCAGAAAAAGATTATTCTGGCAGCAACACAGAGAATAAATTGAATTGAATTGAATTTATCACTATGGAATAGTAAGAAATAATTAGGATTTACTGCAGAAAACCAAGAGTGAATTGATTAGGTAAAAGGCCAGAATGGTGGTGAGGCTATAGGAAATAACAAACAAAACAACCAAACAAAACCCAAATAAGAGGAGGAATTGCTGTGGGTTTTCTTTAATTGCTGAATGACATCAGACACTTGATTTACAAAAATTAAGAAGAAAGGGGCACCAAGGTGGTTCAGTCAGTTGTATTCTTCCTTTCAGGCTGTGTGGAGTGTGCTTTCCCTTTCTCTCTTCCTACCTCCCCCCCCCCCCATCCCCAGCAATGCTCTCTTGCTCTTTTTCTCTCTCTCAAATGAATGAATGAATGAATGAATGAATGAATGAATGAATAAATAATAATAAAATCTTTTTAAAAATGAAGAAGAAAGGTAGATACAGCATACATGTGCATTATGACTTTAGAGTGAAAAACTGAATTCGAATCTAGTTTGAATCTTAAATGTGCACACAATTGTGTTTGCTGGATTTTGTTTTCTTATTTATTAAATGAAGAAAATAATTTAGCAAAATTATTATAAGGAAATAACTAAAATAATATATACCCAACACTATTCAAGATATTTGCAAATATCTTTTATTTATTTGGCAGAGAGAGAGACAGAGAGAGACAGCGTGTGTGGATGCACAAGCAGATGGAGCAGGAGAGGGAGAAATAGGCTCCCCACTGAGCAGGGAGCCCCATGTGGAACTTGCTTAACCAACTGAGCCACCCAGGCACCCCTCATATGTTTTTAAAAAGTGTTCCTTTAAAACAAAGTGGCGTGTAACCCTTGTTTATTGTCTTATGATGAGATCTCTCTCTCTCTCAATTTTTATTTATATAATTTTTATTTGGGGGTGATTTTATAAATAAAACATACTGTATTGTAGCTAAAAAAAGGGAGGTAATTTGTACCAGTACTGCCTCTATATATTGTCTAGGACTGTATATAGTGTGGGTGTGTGTCCAACCACATACACACACATCTTCTTCTGGCTCTGAGCAAGTTACTATACAGAGAAAGAAAAAAAATCACATATCTATATCTCTATATTTCCTTTTACTGATCATTAAAATTTGGTTATTTGGAATAGGACAACCAGAGAAATTATCCAGAATGGGGAGCAATACAGCAACAATGAACTATGAGAAAGAGTTAAAAGATTCTTAAGATATATACCAGGAAAATACAAATTTGCTGAGGATAGTTGTCTTCAAGAAATTAATGGACAAATACAACAAAGTGGTATTAATTTACTCAGTATACTACTGGAGAATGTTCAAGACACTGAGTAGAAATGCTAGAGAGATAACTTACATTTCTTTACTAATAAGATTATTAAATATCTTTCCCTGTTTTTGTGTGTTGGTTATTTACACTTTTCATCCATGTAACTATCAGTCTTCATTTATTTAAAAATTATGTAACATTGATTAAAAAACTAGTGTTAGTATTTATAAAACACTAGTGTTTATGCTTGAGCTATTTTAATTTATATAAAATCAAAATATATTATGAATTGGTTTATTAAACTAACAAGGATATTATAGATTATTTTATCACAAAATTATGTTAACATATCATGTGGGTTATATTGTCGGTGATGTGTTCATGGGGAAATGGGACATTAATCAATCAATGATTGTTTAAAATGCTCTACGGCTAGAAAAACTTATTTGAAAAAAAATTCATTTTTTAAATTAAGATTTTCTGAATTTAGATACCATTTCAGTCTTTTTTTATCACAGTTAAAAATTTCTTTAGAAAGAAACACTCAGAGGAAAGCTTGTTGCCGAATGAATACACAGAGATTGTTCTATAAATATAGAGAAAACCTACTGATCAGAAATTACCTGATTAATATGTAGTTCCCTCCCTCCAACCTCATGGGGAGTTTCCCCAAATCCTAAGCAATGTGACAATTTCTAGTTTAGAGGAAACGTAGAAATCCTGAAGGGCCTAAGAAGTGAACAGTTTTAGAACAACCCAGAAATCCGACATCTCTCTAGGTCTAACCTAGAATCTAGGTTAGATTCAAAGATCTAACTATAATCCTTAAGTTTATCCAATGATAAACATAACTTTTGGCTTATGCCTGAGTATGAATTATTTTTCTAACTGGAAATCACCTACTCTATACTGGGACATATAAATAGACATATTGTAAGTAGTAATCAAAGTAGAATGAAGGGCTTTACATATTGGTGAGAGGAGTCTAATTTTTTTTTTTTAAGATTTATTTATTTGAGAAAGAATGAGCGAGGTCAGAGAGGAAGGGCAGGGGGAGAGGGAAAGAGAGTCCCAGGCAGACTCCGTGCTTGCAGAGCACAGACCTGACCCGGTGCTCTATCTCATGACCCTGAGGATCAGGACTTGGGATCACAACCTGAGCAAAACCAAGAGTCAGAAACTTAACCAACTGTGCCACTCAGGTGCCCCTGAGAGGATCAAATGTTTAAGACCTTTCAAACTATAGGAGTTGGTGAGGTCCTTAACCAAAGGAGGAGAGGAAAACTAAAATACAACCTTGTTATTCTCACTCCCAAACTCTAACTTTCAGTAACCTTGAAAAACAAAGTACCTGACTTTAATTAAATTACTATTTATGGACTAATTAATTAAATTACTATTTGTTCCTGGCTTTTAGTTACCACAAGAGATATAGATGTAAGACGTTTCCTGTTCAGAGTTTACAGTCTATCCCAAAAGATACCGTTAAACAAGTAAATATAATGATTAGGATTAGTGGTGGAGGATCACTTTATCTAGTCCAGGCGTTAGAGAAGGCCTCCTTGAAAAAGTAACTTTTGAACGGAGATCGAAGGAAAAGTAGGAATTAGCAAGATTAGGGAAGGGTGTTAGGGAAGGGGAAGAGAAGCAGCACAATGTTCAAGGTGCCAATAATGTTTAAACTTTTATATTTCTGTGACATTGGACAAGACCTTTCACTTTGCTATCCCTCAGTTCCTTCATTTCTCAAATGAAAATATTATTAGAATCAATCTCAGATGGTCAGGTGAGGATAAAATGAAAATACAAACTTAAAGTTCTTAACAGGTTACATAGAAAGTGCTCAATTAATGTTAGTTTTATCTGGTAAACTCTACTCTCTCAAACCCAAAGCCTTACTTTGAGGAGCAGCACATGAAGTTTTTCAACTATTTTGTTTGTTTTATGCTTGATGCTAAACTACATTTACAAATTGTTTCTTGGAAAACAAAACAATCTGTTATGCAAATAAGTTTGTTATTTAGACTAACAAAAGACTAACCCCCTTGGGGATTTAGATTGCATAATGATGTTAAAAGATTCCCCAAATCCTAGAGCAAAGGACTTTGTTAAACCTAGCATCTTCTGCATTGAACAACAAAACTCTTTTCCCATAAAAGATGTATTAGCATCTTGAGTGAAGACAAAGCACTAATCTAGGAAATCAGAAGGCTTGATTGTTGCGAGGTTGTGCTCTGGAATCACTCTGGTGATTCTGGACAAGTTCTTGCCATCTGGGAAAACTGGGGGGTAATGATAACCACAGAAACTGTGTCAGCCAAGGGGTATAGTATAGCTGATGCCCAAAGTGGATTATTTTTTTATTCTTCTGTATACAACAAAATTACTGTCAGGAATAATCGTGAAATGAATAAATACTCCAAGGGAATGACAGAACTAAAGTAATTCAAATTCTTTTTCCATCTTTACCCTGACTAAGCTGCAGTTTACATCAAATCAACTTGTAAATGCAGGAATGTTTAGGATCACAAGGGCTAGAATCACGAATGTGCCCAAAGTGAGATTAGACATTTCTGGACTATCAGATTCTTTATCTTGAAGTGAACACATGAAGCTTAATCTATAGGCTGCTGTGTTTTGGGGTTCTGACTCTGGCATTCGAGTTATTTTGTATTAGTTTCCAGGTTCAGTATGTTTGTTAAAGGATAACATAAAAACGTGTTAGTTTTTTACCTCTCACATATATTATATACTTCTCATATATATTATTTTTATCTCTTACATATATTTAATAATATTTGAAATTCAAAGAACTTGTAATAAAGGAAATTCCTCAGTTACGGACTAAACCACAGACAATAACAGAAGCAGCTATGATTCTGCAAACTGATTAGAACTTAGCACAAAAAACGTTGAAAGGAAAGTATTTTAGAATAATTTATTACCGTATTGTTTTCAATTGTCCAGCTATGATAATAGAAAATGGGACTTTTAGTAGCCTTTATTATTGCTTTCAAATTCTCTACAGAAAATGTCCTCTTTTTTAAAAAATATTTTATTTATTTATTTGACAAAGAGAGAGATATCACAAGTAGGCAGAGAGGCAGGCGGAGACAGAGGGGGAGGCATGCTCCCCGCTGGGCAGAGCCAAATGAGGTGCTAGATCCCAAGATCCTGAGATCATGACTTGAGCCAAAGGCAGAGGCTTTAACCCACTGAGCCACCCAGGGGCCCCGAAAATGTCCTTCTTTATGGAATGGACCAGATGTGCATTGTTCCTGTGGCCCTTTCCACGAGTCTCACCAAAAAATGTTAAGAACAAAGACACACAGTGTACATGAACAGTTTTTATAAACCCTCAAGTATAACATAGCGGTAAGGTTGTTAATGGTTTAAAAACCCCACAATTAGAGTTTACTAGAGGTCATGCTCCTTTAACACAGGGTTCTTACATGTCTTTTGAACCAACAACCTCTTTGGAAGATTAGTGAAACCTACAGATCCTCTTCTCAGATTATATTTAATGCATAACATAAAATATACAGGATTAAAGTGATAATGAAATTTGCTAACAAAAGTATTTTTAAGAATCTGTGATATGGTAATTAATGTTTTTCTTTACATGATATAATATGACCCAGTGAGAGAATATCAAGTTACCATAGTTTTGAAGTAATTAGTAGTATAAGCAATATTTTGAAACATTTAAGCAATTATAACAGATAAAAAAACAAGTGATTTTTTTGGTGGCAAAGTCACTGGTATCACTAATATTTCTATGACTTACTGTTACATTCATAATTGGAAAAAATGCAATATTTCAATAAAGGGTAAGTAGAAAAAAAGATGTCTCATGTTTCCTATTGAAATTCACAAATTCCCTGAGAATTCAATGACTTCTGCAGTATCTGCTCCACGAATCTCAGGTAACACCCTTTGATTAGTTCACAATGAGCTTCAAAGCTTCTCACTGCTCAACTCAACCTGTGAATGTGCTTTTTTATTTGGGAAATTCCCACCAACAAACAAGACTGTAAATCTCTCATTTTTGAAATGTCAATTTAGGCACAATGAGGATTTATGAATAGTAAGCAGTAAGTCCCGGAACATTATGTTTTCTTAGATGCAGGTAAGACATGGCTTATGATATGCAAGAGCATGATTTTAAAAAACATTTCCCCTAGAGAACTGAAAATAAAAAAAAAAACAAAATTCAATAAAGGGGAAAGATTACAAGGATGAACATACTCTAGCTTACCAAGTTGGTGTTTGAGAAGATAGGCTGTTTTAAGTAGATTTCAACACATGATTTGGTTATTTTTCATTTTGAATTTGAGGCTTTATAGGTAAATGAAACATAGAATATTTTGATCTAAAAAACAAGGTAGCTTTAAACAGGCATTCCTTAAAGGTTCAAGTCTAGGTGCATTGCATCATTGCTATGCTTAATGAGACATAACTGCACATTTACCAGTTTAAGATCCTTGGATTGTTTCCTTACTAATTTAGAATTATCTGGCATATTCTTGTCCAAAGGCCTACGGCCATTTTAATATTAACTAATTAACTGGTAAGCTCAATAATCAGTTTATATTAACATATCAAGCTACATACAAATCTATGTTAACCTAATGAAATCTACATTGTTAAAGCATTAATGAGTGTTCCTCTTCCTTTATTTTGTATATATTATAACCTTGCTTCTTATGTTATAGAGAATATATGTAATAAGTATGCTATAATCCAGTATACTGTGATCAGAAAGTAAAAGCAAATGAAAGCACCAAATACACCTCTAAGAACCCTAGGATCTATGAAAGAAAACAGCCAAAGACTTGAAGCTAGAATCTTGATTAAGAAAAGTACAGTACTGAATATCAAGTTGGAGTATTAAGGAAATGTCTTGATGTTCCTATGGGAATGAGCTCTGGTAAAGGTGCACTTGATTTAGATGGAAAGTATTCTTCAATAACTGAGGGCCAGCAAATATAGCTTAGCCAACTTGTGGCTGAGTCCACGTAGACCAATGAGAAGCCAGGCATATATAAGCTTGTCAACAGAGGACAGTTACTGAACAACGATGTGCTTGTGCTATTTCAGCAGAGGTGGTTTGGATCGCCTTCACCCCCAATTCCTCACACATCAATAGTGAGCAAATTACCTCTCCAAGCCCATATGTTACTCAATTCCCAGATACCCTCATCTCCTCAGTAGGGTTATTTAACTTTCTCAGAATGTAATGTACACTTTAGGTTTCTATTCTTTATTTTTAATTTATTCTATCTCTATCCCACCTTCCAACTGTTTCAAATACTACCTGTCTTTGTGAAGCCTTCCTCATTGCTCTCCCTTCCTGCCAGGCAGAGCTTATAACCCCCTCCTTGAGGTCCCACAAAGCTTTGCTTAGTGTTGTATTACAGCTTTCCCCTGATCCCTGCATCCATGCATGCATGCCTGTTTTCCCACCACACATATTTGAGATTTTTAAGCACTTGGTATGCAATAGAAATACCAATCCAACTTGGTCCTTATTACTAATGTCCTTAAAATGCAGGAGGAGCTAAAAAGAAATAACAACAACAAAATCAAAAAGGCATAATATTGGGCACTAAGGTGGAGAAAATATAAAGTACTCTAGAAGAATATCAGAAAGAATCTTAGGCAATCACACCATGTTTTATCACATAATCTAATTTATTCCCTCTCTGGCTTAGCCTGGAGGTGGAACTTAGTCAACGATCATTGTACAAATCAAGAAATAAATAATGATAGAAAATAAATTGCACTCATAAGTATCTATGACCTAGAGTTGGAAAAATACAAAGGAATATGGGTCAAAGCTGGTGTCTGGAAGTCACTCTTGTAGAATTTACATAATCTGTCAAATCCTTAGATAGTTACCTCACCATGATGGGTAATGAATATAAGAAATCTGCAGTATCAAAATAACCTTCATATTTTAATGGAACTCCAAGTGACTCACTGATTAGTTCCCATTAAATCAGTTAAATGGAATTGCTGTTCCTTAAAAATTAATCAAATACATTATTATATCAATTGAACTGATGGTTGGTCCTTTGGAATGAAATCTTTCATCAGGCAGCTTAGGGTTATTTTAGATCCTAAGCATAAGTAGTATGTGACACTTCATAATGTTATCATGCTTTATTCAGTTCAACGTGCCTTTACCTACTCAGGCCACCTAAACACTGAGGTTCGCATTTCCTCATTCTTCTATTTTTTAATAGAAAATTTGCCCAATAGAAAATTTGCATTTATATTAGGCATTTTGACTCCTTTGACATTGAAATCTAAGCAAACTATGATGATAAAGGAAAAATGAATATAAAAACATTCACAACACAAAGTACCCAAAAGGCTTTTTGTGCACAAATTCCAATTTGTTTCCATAATCAGCAAAGTCTAATTTTAGCTGAAATTGTTTTTTGAAAACAATTCAAAAGCTGATTTTATTGTTGGGCTGCCAAACTGTCATTTATTAAGAAACAAAACAATTATTTAGAAGACAGTCATCCTTTCCAAAGCATTATGGCACTTTTGTAATTGGCATGCTTTATATAAACATCTTGATTCTTTCATGCAGTAAACTGAGTCTTATAGAATATGTCAGAATATATTATTCAAATGAATTCTATCCCTTGCCTTAAATTTATATTACAATTCCTCAAGTTTATCTATAGGGCATTCAATGAAATCAATATGGCCCTAAAGATCTTTTTCTTTTTAGATGGGCACAAGTCATATGCAATTTTCCCCCTTGATTATAGTGAAGCTCTGTGGGGTAAGCTAGGTAAGTTTTTTCAGCTCACTTAATGCATCTTATTGTACACAGTGGGATTATCATTTGTTCAATATTGCTGATATGTCATTTCACTAACTGGAGAGTTCCAGGAAATATACAAAGCAGTTTTTGTGTATGTGTACCTGCATGTGTTATCTGTTAAACAAATGTAAGTTATTAAGATTCTCAATGTCATTTTCAAAACTTAAAACTGCAAAAGCTTACTATGGAAATTGATGCACATTGAAAAAAAACCTGGTGCTTGGTTTAGTATGGTAGGGGAAGGATATTATCAGCTTTACTTGAACAAAAGAACCATTTACCTTCATGGAACCATAGTTTTTTTGCTCTTAGATCATTCTAAATCACCACATTACATATGATTTTATTTTATTTCTAATAGACTATATACATGCATTTCTAGAACTATGCGTAATATAGCAATTTCTCTCCAGCACAGAGAGGACATGTGAGATCAATTTTTTTCCCCCATACATTTCCTATTTTAACACACAGTAACTAATTTTACTTGCCAGGTTTTATGGCCTTTTATTGGTTATGCAGTTTTATTTATATTCTTGCTTGCTACTAATTATCACATTCTGCATAATTTATAATGTATTCTACTGATGGTGAAGTCTGAATAATGAAATCCATCTAGAGAAGAAATCGACTGCCTCCCAACGAAAATGCCAAGGAGAGTATGAACAGAAATTGTAAAAGACTTAGGAATTCATACTTAAAGTGAACTCACTTCTTTTGTTCCACAAAAGAAAAAGAAAAGCATTGGTAGAATGGAGCTCAGTTCAATTTTATACAACACAATTTTACCTATTTTCTGTAAACAATGTGAGTTCTGTATTGATAGTGCTGGGTCTTTCATTCTTATACACAGCTACCTAGAAAAAAGATTTTTAAATAAAAAGCAAAACCAGGTATAAGTGAACATTTTATCAGTTGTATAGCCTAGGTGCACATTCATATGGCCATTATTTACATTATTGAAACACAGGCCCATTTCAAAACGGAAGAAATAGCCTATTACTACATTTCTTTCCTTTTCTTTCTTTTGTTTTTGTTTTTTTTGAGAGAGAGAGAAAGCGTGTGGGTGTGCACAGGGGTGGTGGGGAGGGGCAGAGGAAAAGAAAGAGAATCTCAATCAGACTTCATGCTAAGCCCAGAGCCAGATGTTGGACTTGACCTCATCACTCTGAGATCATGACCTGAGCTGAAAAATCAAGAGTCAAAGGTTTAACCAATGGAGTCACCCAGGCACCCTTCCGTTTCTTTTTTCTTTTTTTAAAGATTTTATTTTATTTATTTGAGAGAAAAAGAAAGCATGAACAGGGGGATGAGTAGAGGGTGAGGAACAAACAGGCTCCCTGCTAAGTGGGGAGCACAAGTGGGGGGGGATGACAAAGAAAGATGATGGGGAGCTGAAGTGGGGAGACTTGATCCCAGGACCCTGAGATTATGGCCTGAACCTAAGTCAGATGCTTAATCACCTGAGCCACTCAGGAACCCCTCTCCTTTCCTTTTCTATCAACTACCTCAAGCCACCAACATAGCAATCTTTATTACAGATAAATGTTTGCCAAATCTTTTTTTTAAATTATGTTCAGTTAGCCAACATATAATACATCATTAGTTTTTGATGTATTGTTCAACGATTCATTATTTGCATATAACACCCAGTGCTCATCGCAATACTTGCCCTCCTTAATACCACATCTAATGATCAAGTCTTTCTTGAATTGACCACTCTGTGTTACTGAAACATAGGTACATTTTCAGTTCCTACTTTGATCTTTATTGATCTCTGTTATTTTATCCCCTGGTTATTCCTCCTAGTTACAGCCTTATCACTTCTTTGGCTTGCTTTTAATTTTTGCAATTGTTGGACATCGTTCAGAACTAAATTTGATTTTTTTTGTATCAAACTTAAAACAAAGAAATGATATAATGCCTTTTCTTTTTTTAATCTCATGGAAGTCTAGACCTGTTCTTTTACTTTTTTTTTTTTCCTGTTCTTTTACTTTTACTAAATGGTAAGGACTGTGGGTGCCCTCAGATTTATAGAAATAGACAATAAATTGAGAATTGTGGTTTTTTCCTGTGAATTTTACAAAGAAAGCACACATTCTATATTCTTCCTACTACGACCTCAAAAAACCAAATTTTTTTATACTCTAGTTTCATTTAAATCTTGACTTATGAATATTTGAGAAGGAGGTAGGACCAAGTTCATATTATCCAATCATTCACATATTTATTCATTCAAATACATATTTCATTATCTTTTTGTGTAAATTATAAGAACACTGCTAGAAAATATTGATTCTGTCATTATATGCAAAACCAAAGTTTTATGTATAATATTATTGCTTATTTTGGATAATAGACCAATAGATCCTGCCTATGCAAAGAAGTATAAAATGTTCTCCCTGCCTCCAGAAACTTAAAATTTTTTGAGAATGCATATAAATAATAAAGATCATTTATAAAGAGCTTTAAGGGGCTTATAAGACATTATAAAACAGATGCAAAATGTATGGGAAGGTAAATATTAAAAAATACAGCTGCCAAGCCCTGTAATAACTAGAAAAGGAAGTGGAATTGGGTTTGATCTTGAAACCTCATAATAAATGAGGGAAACAACGTTCATGGTATATTTGTGCAACAGTGTTTGACTAGTAGGACAAATGGTTAACTGGACACACAAATCCATCTTCCCCTTCTTCCACAATAATTATTTTCACTTAGCTTCTCAGCTGATTTCCTGGCTTCTCTTGCAGCTGGGAAGGCCAAGTGACTGCCTTGCCAAAGAAATGTGGTCTGAAGTTATGTATGCAATTCCATATTTCTTTTTAAATTTTATTTATTTATTTATTTGAGAGAGAGAGAATGAAAGAGAAAGCAGAATGAGAGAGAGAGAAAGCAGCATGAACAGGTAGAGGAAGACGGAGAAGCAAACTTCCCACTGAGAAGGGAGCCTGATGTGGGGCTCAATCCCCAGATTCTGAGATCATGACCTGAGTTTAATGGACTGAGCCACACAGGTGCCCCGCAACTTCTGCATTTCTTGCTTCAATCTTCACATCTCTTTTGCCTACTTCCAATGAGCTACAATGAAACATGATTGAGTTAGCCATAACAACGTTCGATATCCTTTAGTCCATAACAATGTTCCAGGGGATGATGGAGCAGTGGAAGGAAATCACATGGTTTCTAGGAAGTTCTTGTAGAATGGAGCAACCTTCCCACACTGCTCTGCCCACAGAACAGGGCTGCTTCACATGGACTACATGGGGTTTTCTCTTATTGGAACTAGTGTATTTTTTTTTCAAAGATTTTATTTATTTATTTGACAACGAGAGGGGGGAGAGAGTGGGGGGTAGAGGGAGAGAGAGAGAGATCACAAGTAAGCAGAGAGGCAGAAAGAGAGGGGGAAGCAGGCTCCCTGCTGAGCAGAGAGCCTGATGCGGGGCTCGATCCCAGGACCCTGAGATCATGACTCGAGCTGCAGGCAGAGGCTTTAACCCACTAAACCACCCAGGCACCCCATGGAACCAGTGTATTTTTTGTTTTTTTGTTTTTGCGACAGTGAAGTTTTTATTCTATTTAACATAATTACTGGTGTGAAAGAAAAAGACCCTATCCAGAAGAGCTGCAAAAAAGGGCAGATGCCTGGGATGAAATGAAAAATGAAAGATGGAGAATTCTCTCACGATAAAGAGCAAGGAAAAAAGAGTGCAAAATAAGTGTTAGAGATTAATAATCCCAGTTCTGCTGAGCTGGTAAAAGAGACAGGAGAGTCAGAGAGGCTTGCTTTGGAAAAACAAAAGCTAAAAAGTTGTTTTTGATATGGTGCCTGTGAAGCAATGACTTTACATTCAGATGAAAATACAAAGTGGGCGATCATGGATCAGGGTTGGATGTCAAAGGGAAAACAAGGTTGGGTATTCCAGATATGGGATCTGTTTAGGTAGAAGCAATCGTGCTAACCAGAAGGACTGCTTTCTCTACTAGATACTCAGCTATTAGAAAGATACCTCAGGAAGAGAAGGTTGGTTCTGGCTAAGGATCAAGCTTTGAGGGACAAGGTGTCCAGGTGTCAGGAGATCAATCTACTGCTTTCAAAGATATAACCAATAATCGGTAACATCCCAATTGTTATAGGAGGTCACTGCATGAAAGGATGGAACTCTCTGATGGTAGAAATATTACTGACTTGGATCAGCTGACCGGGGCTGAATGTTTACGTAGCCTCAGAGAAGCCTGGTGACTAAGTCAAAGTCCTTTTGTACTCAAAGTCCTCATTTGTAAGGTGGGGTGATATACATTAAAGTGGTGATGCAATGCTAGGCTATTCATTTCTGTCTTCTCCGACTGATAAAATTCTAGTCGTGGCTCAAGAAAACTTTTAGATATCAGTGCCTCTGTGAAGCCTGAACCCTGAAGAAAAATGCACAGCTTTGATTCTGCTGTATTTACAACTTAGTGTTTCTGGAGAGAAGATTTCATTTATTCTTGTGGATTTTAAGTGGCTCTGCTGGTTATGCATTCAGTATAATAAAGTTTAATTTTTTCAATAGATGGTACGTATAAGAATTTCAGACATACACATGATAGCGTAATAAAATTGTAATACACTGGGATTTAGAAAGAATGCTTTTCCAATTTAGAGGCAATAATTTGGTGCTGTCTAATGAGAATTCAAAGAGACTTAAAATGCATGTAATATTACACTTACGTGCGCTACTATATTTAAAGGCCATCTGATAGACTGGTCTTTGTGTATATTGTGACAAATCGCATGATCTGGATACTGCTGTTACTGCACTGACCATTCTTGCTCTTATACTAGATTCTGATCTCTTGGGAAGGAGACATTGTCCTATCAGCACTATACACAGAGTTGAGCTGGGTGACTGCTACTTAGTAGACACCAAGTCAGTGTTTGGTGAAAAAAAACTGCTTGAGTGAGTGCTTTGGATAAAATCAGGTAATATAGTAATCCCTTGGTCAGTAAATTTGGTATTAAAAATACCATTCAAAAGAGCTGTATTACTTAAAAATAATGTATATAATTTGATCCAGTTTTCCTCTGATCTAAGTTAGTGATATTTATTATAATTTTGAATTAATGAACATGATCACATATATCAAAAAATATTAGAATAAGTAATAACACCATTACAGAATATTATACATGAAAACCATAACTACTTCCTGCACTAATAAAGATTAAAATACTTTCAATTCAAATTCGAAAGTGGCCTTACTGAACACACAGCTTAGTATTTACTTCTGGTCCATTCCAATGCAGTTTAAGGTTTATATATGCAATTTGGCTGTTTAATCAGCACAGATAATAGATACTATGAATCAGATGCTATTTTTAGCACAGATGATTAATGCATTTAGCCCTCATAACAACCTCATCCTCATTTTAAAGATGTGGAAAATACATCACAGAGAGTTCTTATTTTATCCAGTGTCAAACTGCTAAAAAAATGTAAACTACAGATGCATGTTGGCAATTAATGCTCCAAATGTAATGCATTTCCTCTCTAATGCTTAGCTGTACTGCTCTTTATTCTATCTGTAGTAAGGTGCTGCCTGAAACTCAGCTTTTGAAGATGGAAGCTTGGAAGTCAACCTCAAAACCTTTTTCTCATATACCACACCCACATTGTCGCCGGACTTCAGTGGTTTCCTATCATCTATAGAACAGAAGGAAAACTTCTTAGCAAACTCCTTTGCCACTTTGATTTCCCCAGCTACACAATGTCATGTACAGGATAGACTTTGGAACCACATAGCCTAGGCTTGAATTCCAGTATTGATGCTTGATAGCCATGTGTTCTTAAAAAATTATTATTCCCAGGGTTTCTGGGTGGCTCAGGCAGTTAAATGTCTAAGTCTTGGTTTCAGCTCAGGTCATGGACTCAGGGTCCTGGGATCAGACTGAGGCCCATGTTGGGCCCTGCACTCTGCAGGGAGTCTACTCAAGAATTCTCTCTGCCCTACCCCCAACTCTCTTTTTTGTTCTTTCTCTCCAATAAATAAATAAATAAATAAATAAATCTTTTAAAATTATTATTCCGACAATGTTTTAGTTTCCTCATTTATAAAAGTGCCAAGATAGAAGGGATGTGGTGAGGATTTAAAGGTCTCAGGAGAGTAACTAGCATTTAGAGAAGAGCTCACAAAACATTAGATATTCCTGGAGGAAGGAAGATGGAAGAAGAGTAGGGGAGCCTCATTTCATCTGGTCCCTTGAATTCAGCTAGATATCTATCTAATCATTCTGAACACCTGTGAATTCAACCTGAGATCTAAGAGAAGAATTACTACAATTCTACAAATAGAAAACCGACCACTTTTTATAAGGTAGGAGATGCAGAGAAGTGAATCTGAAGGGATATATTAGAAGATAAACCGAAGTGGGGAGGGAGGCTCTGGAAGCCAGCTACTGGAAAGTGATATAGCAGCAGAGTGCAAAATTGGAACTATTAGAAGTTTGCTCCAGGGAGGGATGTCCCTGCCTGAAAGGCACTCAGGTGGCAAAGCAAGGCTGAATCCTAAGGTGGGATGGTGTGGTCTCAGGATCCCTGGGGTCACAGAAAGACCAGGGGTGCCTGAGCCACCAGAGTTCCCAAGCACTGGAACCGGGAAGCTGGTTGCAATCGGTGAGCCTGGAGTGGCCTCTCAGCTTGGTGTTGCCAGAAACTATGAACCACGCAGCACAATTGGGGGATAGATCTCCAAGCAAGGACCCAGGAAGCAGCAAAACCACTGCAAGACCCTGTTTCTTCCCCGGGGAGGAGAGGTGCAGGTATGCGTAGGATCTGTCAACCACTTCCGGAGCAGGGGCCCAGAAAGGAGCAGAGCCCTGGTAAGACCTGCCCTCCCTTCCCAAGGAGGATTAGTGAAGATGTGCACTGCAGGAGCGGTGCACACAGAAGTGACTAACTGTTTTCCCATGAGGGTGCACTGCACAGTGGGGGCCCTATCGTTCAGCTAAAGGGCTGGTGATCAGGGCACCTCCATTTTTATTTTTTTCACCCTCTAAAACAGAGAAAAAGCCTTCAGGGAACAAGAGCCTAATAGAGCACTCTAGAGCCACTTATATTGAGCCTGGTTCCCTGGCACAGGCAGTTAAATTCCGCCCAGGCAAAGACACCTGAGAATCAGTGCAACAGGTCCCTCCCCCAGAAGATCAGCTGGAACATCAGGCTAATACTAAGTTTATGGATCACACAGAACTGAAAAATGCCCGTGCTAGGGAAAATAGTATATAGAATTTGAGGGTTTTTTTTCTCATGATACTTTAGTCTGTCAGTTTAAAATTTTCTTTTTCTTTTATCCCTTTGCAAGTAGCTTCTTATTTTATCAACTCTTTCTTTTTAGGTTTTTTTTTTTAATTTTTCATTTTTAAGCTTACATTTTATGGATATATTCTTCATTTTTGGCTTCCTTTCACTGTATTCAATTTTATTTTTCTACATATATAAGTTTTTCTTTCTTTAGAATTTTGGGATCAAGTATCTCCTAACAAGTAGACCAAAATACATCCAGGACCAAGTGTATCACCCTGTTCTGTCTATTTGATTATATTTTCCCTCCTCCTTTTTTTCCCTTTGGTTTCTGATCTCTTCTGATTTGCCTACTGTATACTTCTCTGGGGTTGTGGTTGACATTTTTATTTTCTTATTTTTTATTTCCTTTTGTTCTCTCATCCATCTATTCTTCTTTGGACAAAAAGACCAGAAGGAAAATTTCCCAGAAAAAAAGAACAGGAGTCAGTACTCACTACCAGAGAATTAATAAATATGGATATTGGTAAAATGTCAGAGCTAGAATCCAGAACAATTACAAAGATCCTAGCTGGACTTGAAAAAAGCATAGAGAATCCCTTTCTAAAGAAATAAAAGAACTAAGATGTACTCAGGTTGAAATCAAAAGGGGATTGGTGAGATGCAATCAACAATGGAGGCTCTTATGGCTAGGATAAATGAAGAAGAAGAGAGAATAAATGAAGATAAAATTATGGAGAACAAGGAAACTGACCAAAAAGAGCTAAACAATTACTGGGCCATGAGGGGAGAATTTGAGAGATCAGGGATACCATAAAGCAAAACAATATTAGAATTATTGGGATCCCAGAAGGTATTTTTGAGCAAATTATAACAGAACTTTCCTAACCTGGGGAAGGAACTAGGCATTCAAGTCCAGGAGGCCCAGACAACACCCCTCAAAATCAATAAAAATAGGTCAAAACCCCAACATATAATAGAGAAGCTTGCAAATCTCAGAGATAGAGAAGATCCTGAGAGCAGCTTGAGACAAAAGGTCCTTCACCTACAAGAGTAGGAATATTACACTGGCAACAGACCTATCCACAGAGACCTGGCAGGCCAGAATAGACTGGCATGATATATTCAGGGTGCTAAAGGAGAAAAACATGCAGCCGATAATATTTTATCCAGCAAGCCTGTCATTAAGAATGGAAGGAGAGATAAAGGACTTCCAGGACAAACAGAAACTGAAAGAATTTGTGATCCCTAAACCAGTCCTATAAGAAATATAAAAGGGGATTCTTGTGAACCAAGAGAGAGCTCAAAAGTAACATAGACCAGAAAGGAACAGAGACATTACACAGAAACCGTAATTTTAAAGGTAACAAAATGGCACTAAATTCCTATTTTTCAATAGTTAATAAATGCTCCAATCAAAAGATACAGTGTTAGATAAAAAAGCAAGACCCACTGATACACTGTCTACAAGAGACTCATTTTTAACCCAAAGGCACCACCAGACTGAAAGTGAGGGAGTGGAGAACCATTTATCATGCTAATGGACATCAAAAGAAAGTTGGGATAACAATCTTCATATCAGCCAAAGAGATTTTAAACCAAAGACTGGAGTAAGGGATGAAAAGTGACACTATATAATACTTAAAAGGCATATCCAACAAGAAGATCTCACAAGTATAAATATTTATGCTCCTAACTTGGGAGTAGCCAATTGTATAAATCAATTAATAACAAAATTAAAGAAATACATTGATAATAATACAATAAAAGCAGGGGACTTTAACATCCCTCACAGCAATAGACAGATCATCTAAGCAGAATATCAATGAGGAAACAAAGGCTTTAAATGACACCCTGTGCCAGAAGGACTTCATAGATATATACATTCCATCCTAAAGTAACAGAATACACATTCTTCTCGAGTACTCATGGAACATTCTCCAGAATAGATCATATATTGGGTCACAAATCAGTTCTCAACTGATACCAAAAATTGGGATTATCCCCTACATATTATCAGACCATAGTGCTTTGGAACTTGAACTCAATCACAAGAGGAAATTTGTAAGGAACTCAAATATTTGGAAGTTAAAGAGCATTCCACTAAAAAATGAATGGGTCAACCAGAAAATTAAAGAATAAATAAAAATTTCATGGAAACAAATGAAAGTGAAAACACAACAATTCAAAACCTTTGGGATGTGGCAAAGGCGGTCCTAAGAGGGACGTACATAACAATACAAGCCTTTCTCAAGAAACTAGAAAAGTCTCGAATATACAAGCTAACTTTACACCTAAAGGAGCTGGAAGAAGAACATCAAATAAAGCTTAAACCCAGCAGGAGAAAAGAATTAATAAAGATTAGAACAGAAATCAATGAAATAGAAACTAAAAGAATAGTAAAACAGATTAACAAAACCAGAAGCTGGTTCTTAGAAACAATTAATAAGATCAATAACGCCCTAGCCAGATGTATCAAAAAGGAAAGAAAAAGGACTCAAATTAATAAAATCATGAATGAAAAAGGAGAGATCACAACAAATACCAAGGAAATACAAATAATTTTAAGAACGTATTATGAGAGGGGAGCCTGGGTGGCTTAGTTGGTTAAGTGTGCCTTCAGCTCAGGTCATGATCCCAGGGTCCTGGGATCGAGCCCCACATTGGGCTCCCTGCTTAGTGGGGACTCTGCTTCTCCCTCTCCCTCTGATACTTTCTCTTTCCCCCACCACTGTCAAATAAATAAATACAATCTTTTAAAAAAGGGGGGGACATATTATTAGCAACTATATGCCAACAAATTAGGAAATCTGAAAGAAATAGATGCATTCCTAGAGATGTATAAACTACCAAAACTGAAATACAAAGAAATAGAAAACTTGAACAGATCCATAACCAGCAAGGAAATTGAAGTAGTAATCAAAACTCTCCCCAAAACAAGAGTCCAGGCCTGTTGGCTTCCCAGGTGAATTCTACCAAACATTTAAAGAAAAATTAACACCTATTCTTCTGAAGCTGTCTCAAAAAATAGAAAATGGAAAGAAAACTTCCAAACTCTTTCTATTAGGCCATCATTACCTTGATCTCAAAACCAGGCAAAGACCCCACCAAAAAGGAGAATTACAGGCCAATATCCCTGATAAACATGGATGCCAAAATTCTCACTAAGATACTAGCCAATAGGACCCAACAGTACATTGAAAGGATTATTTGTAAGTGGGATTTATACCTAGGCTCCAAGGGTGGTTCAGTATCCACAAATCAATCAGTGTGATACATCACATTAACAAAAGAAAGGACAAGAACCATAAGATACTCTCAATAGATGCAGAAGAAGCATTTGACAAAGTACAGCATCCTTTCTTGATCAAAACTCTTCATAGTGTAGGGATAGAGTGAACATACCTCAATATCATAAAAGCCATATATGAAAAGCCCACAGCGAATATCATTCCCAATGGGGAAAAACTGAGAGCTTTTTTCCTAAGGTCAGGAACACAACAGGGATGTCCACTCTCACTACTGTTGTTGAACATAGTACTAGAAATTCCAGCCTCAAAAATCAGACAACAAAAAGAAATAAAAGGCATCCGAGTTGGCAAAGAAGTCAAACTCTCACTCTTCACAGATAACATGATACTTTATGTTGGAACACTCAAAAAATTCCACCCCAAGATTGCTAGAACTCATACAGGAATTCAGCAAAGTGGCAGGATAGAAAATCAATGCACAGAAATCACTTGCATTCCTACCCACTAACAATGAGACAGAAGAAAGAGAAATTAAGAAATCAATCCCATTTACAATTATACCAAAAACCGTAAGATACCTAGGAAGAAACCTAACCAAAGAGGTAAAGGATATGTAATCTAAAAATTACAGAACACTTATGAAAGAAATTGAGGAAGACACAAACAAATGGAAAAACATTTCATATTCATGGATTGGAAGAATAAAAATTGTTAAAATGTCTATGCTACCCAGAACAATCTACACATTCAATGCAATCCCTATCAAATATTGACATTTTTCACAGAGCTGGAGCAAAGAATCCTAAGATTTGTATGGAAACAGAAAAGACCCTGAATAAACAGAGGAATGTGAAAAAGAACACCAAAGTTGGTGACATCACAATTCTGGATTTCAGGCTATATTACAAAGCAGTAATTATCAAGACAGTATGGTACTGGCACAAAAACAGACACACAGATCAAGGCAACAAAATAGAAAGCCCAGAAATGGACCCTCAATTCTATGCTCAACTAATCTTTGACAAAGAAGGAAAGAATACGTGATGGAAAAAAGACAGTCTCTTCAACAAATGGTGTTCAGAAAACTGGATAGTCACATGTAGAAGAATGAAACTGGACCATTTTCTTACACTATACATGAGAATAAACTGGATGAAAGACCTAAATGTGAGACAGGAATCCTTCAAAATCCTAGAAGAGAACATAGGCTGTAACCTCTTTGACTCAACTGCAGCAACTTCCTGCTAGACATGTCTCCAAGGGCAAGGGAAACAAAATAAAAAATGTACTGTTGGGATTTCATAAAGATAACAAGCTTCTGCACAACAAAGGAAACAGTCAACAAAACTAAAAGGTAATGTATGGAATGGGAGAAAATATTCGCAAATGACATATCAGATAAAGGGCTAGTATGCAAAATCCATAAAGAACTTATCAAACTCAATACCCCAAAAACAAATAATCCAGTCAAGAAATGGACAGAATACATGAATAGACATTTCTCCAAAGAAGACATACAAATGGCCAAAAGGACATGAAATAATACTCCACACCATTTGGCGTTGAAGAAATACAAATCAAAACCACAATGAGATGCCACCTCACACCAGTCAGAATGGCTAAAATTAATAAGACAGGAAACAAATGATGGAGAAGATGCGGAGAAAGGGGAACCTTCTTATACTGTTGGTGGGAATGCAAGCTGACACAGCCACTCTGGAGAACACAATGGAGGTTCCTCAAGATGGTGAAAATAGAGCTACCCTATGACCCAGCAGCTGCACTCCTAGGTATTTACCACAAAGATACAAATGTGAGGATCTGAAGGGGCACCCGAACATCAGTGTTTATAGCAGCAATCCACAGTAGCCAAACTATGGAAAGACCCCAGATGTCCACTGACACATGAATGGATAAAGAAGATGTGGCATATATATATATATATATATATATATATATATACAATGGAATATTATTCAGCCATCAGAAGGAATGAATGCTTACCATTTACACTGACATGGATGGAACTGAAGGGTATTATGCTGAGCAAAATAAGTCAATCAGAGAAAGACAATTATCAAATGGTTTCACTAATATGTGGAATATAAGAAACAGTACAGAGGATCATAGGGAAAGGAAGAGAAAACTGAAAGGGAAGTCATCAGAGAGGGAGATGAACCATGAGAGACTCTTAACTAGGAAACAAACTGAGGGTTGCTGGAGTAGAGGTGGATGGGGGGATGGGGTAATTGGGCGATGGGCATTAAGGAAGGTACATGATGTGATGAGCACCGGGTGTTACACACAACTGATGAATTACTGAACTCTACACCTGAAACTAATGATATACTATACATTGGCTAATTGAATATATATTAAAAAAAATAGATATTCTTGTAATTTTATTGTTACATTGTTATAGCTCTTTGTGTGTTAGGCTCTCATATGCAAACAGTTCTAAACTCCCTGTGGTTCAGTGTCTATCATCTTTAATGTACAAAAGCAAATATAGGAGATGCCTTCATATACAGTGTTTTCATTGCCTGGTAAACTATTCTTCCAGCAATACCTTTCCTAGCCACCCTAGAAAGTGTTAGGCATGTGTCTTCTGCTCCCAGAACAAGTGCTTTTATTATAATATCGATCATAATGTATTTCAATTACTTCATTTTTACTGTCTGACTGGGATTTTATTTCATCTTTCCATCACCAGGAAAATGGCCAATTTTCCAATACTGCTCAATGGGACAAGAGGTTAAATGAGCAAATGGACAGTGGGATACCTCTTTATTTTTCATAAAACAATTTCACAAGTAAGTACTAACCTTTGGGCTGCATGGCCAACATTTTAGGTAGGGTGTCAGGGGCACACTTGTATTAATGACAGCTCCCAAATATGTTTTACCAGTATGTACAAAACCAAGCATTGGGTGGATAGTAGAGATGACAACCACAGTCTGACGCTCTGTTCCCTGGAACCCCTTTGTTCTATTCCCCTCCCACCAGTAAAGGGTACAGGCCGAGATTATGGCTGAGGTTTGAGTTGACACCTTAATCTTCTGCATTTCTCTAATGCCTGGTTTCGAAGACTATGTTATTTTTTTTTTAAAGATTTTATTTATTTATTTGACACACAGAATTCACAAGAAGGCAGAGAGAGAGAGAGAAAGAGAGGAAGCAGGCTCCCCGCTGAGCAGAGAGCCAGGCGTGGGGCTTGATCCCAGGACCCTGAGATCATGACCTGAGCCGAAGGCAGAGGCTTTAACCCACTGAGCCACCCAGGCGCCCCAAAAGCTATGTTATTAAGAGAGATTTAAGTCTCAGCCTTGACCTCAGCCTCCTTGGTGTCACCTGGCCTAAGGGTTTAAAAGCTTTCCTATGCCCTTAAGTAAATAACTAAAGGAATTTACCATTACTCTATTGAATGAACTTTTGGAGGGCATCTCATTTTAATAAAGATGTTTCATTCTCAAGATTAATCAACTGACAAATTTATTGATATGAAATGAGCATTATATGCATTTTCCTTAGGTTAAGAAAAGGAAAAGCAGAACAATCACTCCTCAGTTGTTTTAAGGATAGTACTACTTAAAATTGCAGGAAAATTATGAAGATATTAAAAAGTTAGGCAATAAAAACACAAAGCGATTAAGGGGTTACAATGAGACCTCTGATAGGCATTATTACCCTCTATGGGACAGAAAGATTTATATTTAGAACATGTTAACCCTTACTGACTACAAAATAATCGACCCTTTGTTTTTTTAACTAAAGAGAAATATAAGTAACATATTAAAATAAAGCTAAAGAAAATTTTAAAAATCTGAAAACTATCTAAGCCTGAAAAATTTGACAAAAATGAATCTTTGATTGGCAAAATTCAAATAATCTCAATTTTGTGATAATCTTAATACAATTAGCATGGAAGAAATAAATTGAAGTCCAATGTCCATTTTCCTCCATAGCCTCATAAATAGAGAGGGATTTTGTCTTCTCATAAAATATCATCATATTACTAGAATATTTATAGAGCACTTTTAACAGGACATAAAAAATTGGACTGGCTTGTTGCTCATGCTACATTTGACCCATCCTGCATAAGAGAAAATGTACATACAAAGAGACTTTAAATGATATTGAGAACAAACAGCTTCTTAAGGTTTCCGTCATTTCATAAAATAACCATATTCTCCAAAATAAAAACAAAAGAAATCATAACAAACAAAAATAACATTTTCCATGGAATTATTTTTTAAATATGCATTGCTCTTTCAATATACCATACGATATTTTGAATGTATTAGTGGGAAAATCAAAATCCTTTTGGTTTGGAAATGCTGTGCTGAATTAATATCATTGGATTGTTTTACAGATGTCTAATTAACCACCAAAGGCAATAAATAGTATTCTATAAATCTAATGGACATACGCTGCAAATTAAGAAAAAACATACACTAAACCTTAGAGTCTTACACTTTAGACGAAATATATTTGTTAGTTTAGATCAAGATCTACATACACATGTAAAATGACAAGGAAATCAGACTTAATTTGTTATGGGTCAACTTCTACGTTTGGATGCTTTATGCATAACTTTTATTGAATTCAGTAAGAATTACCCTTGATCCCCAAGATCTTAATTGGGTCTCCTTCTCCCCCTTTCCACAATAAACAATAATGAAGAACAAATGACTATAGCCCTAAACATTTAGGCTTAATATTCAATATAGATAGGTAATTTTAAATGATTTTACATACAGAATTAGTAAATAAAAACTAAATCTGAAAATATACACATATAAGCAAGTACTAACATGTTTGTTTGTTTGTTTGTTTATTTATTTATTAACATATAATGTATTATTTGCCCCAGGGTACATGTCTGTGAATCATCAGGCTTACATATTTCACAGCACTTACCATAGCACATATCCTCTCCAATGTCCATAACCCAGCCACCCATACCCTAACCCCCTTTTCCCCAGGAACCCTCAATTTGTTTCGTGAGTTTAGGTGTCTCTTATGGTTTGTCTCCTTCCTGATACCATCTTGTTTCATTTCCCCCACACCCCCATGACCCCCAGCCCTGCCTCTCAAATCTAACATATATTGATATGAGTGAAACTATAGTCAAAACATTTTTATAAAAGGACTTCAGATTTATGATTCAAGAGAAGTAACTGGCAATTCCAATTATAAAGTTCAAAAAAGATTTTGTTAGCTCTTCCTTAACATGACTTTGCATATATAGTATAAATATTAAAGAAACAGAATGACATTAAGGACAGGTTGAGAATGTCAAAAATTATAATTATCAGAAATAGAGTTGTCTAATGGCAAGAAAATAGATAATACTTTTTTGTTGTTGGTTTGTTTTAAAGATAAAGTTCTACTTTACAAACAGCTTATCAAGATATTGATTCCAAACGGACTTTATGCCATCATAGGTTTCTTCTGGTTACATGTAGGTTGTCTTCCTGCCCCCTCTTCCCCTTGCCCCCATGTGAGCAGCATATTTTCCTCACCCACTGCCTTCCCAAGTTAGCATTCCTAGCGTGTGGCATTGCAATACAGTACGTATAAGTATATTTCTGGAGATGGAGATTTTACACAGTGTGTATTTCAAAGGAAGCATTCACATGCTAAGAAAGAATGTGGTAAGTCTTCAAACTCATTTTTGATCTTTGAAATGGCCTCCCTTAAGGACAGATTCAAATAATCAATTTTGTCTTGGTGCAAAGAAATTTTGAACTCTACTTAAACACTGAGATGCCTCATTATCTGTTTTCCTATTAATTACTAGTTCATGCACTAGCCTGGGCTTGGACATTCTTTTAAAATGTAAATGTGATTATATTATTTGCTTTAAAAGTTGTCAATACTTTTCTACCTTTACTGGGGAAAAAAATGGAAATTTTGGTATGGAATATGAGCTCCTTCATATTTTGGCCTTCTAAAGTTATCTCTTGCTTGTCCTAGCCTTACAGCGTGTACGCTTCAAACCTAAGTCCTTATAGTCCCCCCACCAGGTCAGCGCCTTTGTACATGCTATTCTTGGAATGTGCTCCTTTCCCCACCTTCTCTGAAGGGGGTTCCCCCTCATCTAATAAACTCACTTCACCTTTTGACCCTAAATCTTCTCTGAACTATTTCAGTTGTTTTGATCACTCTCCTCAGGTACATATATGTTTTAAAAGGAAGGACCAGGGGTGCCTGGTTAGTTTAGTTAGAGCCTGCAATTCTTCATCTCAGGAATGTGGGTTCAAGCCCCTCCTTGGGTGTAGAGATTGCTTAAAAACAAAACAGAAGGAGAAGGAGAACCAAAAACATACCTGAGAAGCGAAAAGGGATTGGGGGGTGGGGGGGAGGAAGAGCTAGAGTAATGGAGGGAGTGAGGAGTCCTGTTATTGGCAGAAAAACCTATCTAGGATTATTCAGGCCTGACCTGAATTACAGTTACAAAGGCAATTACAAGAAGTCTTTACCTGGCACCCTGCAAGGTGAAAGCTGCCTTCCTCACACCAGACTTAGTATACGGCTAATGCACAGCACTGCCTAAAGGAACTTGCGGTCAAGGGCTCAATGCTTCTGTGTATTTGCCTTTCTAGGCCAGGCTCCTTCATTCAGAGACCTCTTTATGTGGGGTCTTCAGCTGAGGCCTTCTTCAGTGCCTCTCCTGCAACCTCCTTACTGGGGAGCCTGGGTCTGACAAGAGGGGCAATTCTTGAGGATACTTCCCCCACTCTTACTACTCAGTAATGTTCCACTCCCTATCACTCTCTACCCTCCCCCTCTCCTTCTCTCTGGACCCCAAGACATAGAACTACCTGAGCCTCTTGTTCAGGATTCCCTTAATGGTAAGATGACCCCCAAGTCTATGCTGATTCATGCCATTCAATTGGGCGGGGGGAATAAAAGGGAGGAGAGGGAGAGGCACTTAGTCTGGTTTGAGCCTCTTGCTTATACTACCTCAGTAAGTGATGGAAGACTTGACTGTGAACTTTCCCTTTTGGCTTGTTCTCAAACTCACTACTCTTAACACCGAGTAGTTCAGCTCTCTCCAGCTCAGCTGAGCTTGGAACAGTAGGATGGCAGAAGGGTGATGGACTCCAGGGAGTTTCTGTACAACTTGAAGAGGCTAATAAATGGGGTAGCAGAAATAGAGCTATCTATAAAATTTTACCCTGGCTCTCAATGTCATAGATCCCTGTTGCTAATAACTGATTTGTTAAATTCATGGCATTCTATAGTCTTCAGCATTTACATAAAAACTGAAGAGTAAATTGGAGGAATAACAAAAAATGGATGGAAATTGTTTTTTCTTTTGCTTTTCCCAGTAAGAGAGGTACCCTGCGTTTACTTTGGCCATCTTTAGAGGAGTGAATCAGTTTAGAGTTCTGATGGTATCTTTCCTTTACAGGGGAAGAGAGGGTGAGATGGGGAAAAATACAATGGCAAATGTTCTTAGAAAGTGATTGAATCTTACAGATTTTATATTTCGTAGTTATATTTTACATTTTATATCTGTATTTTATATTTTGAAAGCCTAAAAAGAGAAGTAACTATTCTTGGGCAAAATAAGGAAGGAGGTACAGTGATCCAAACCCAGAGTGGATGACAGTTAAGCCTGCACTCTGCACTGGCCCAGTGTTTTGACAGCCTTGAAAATGGCTGTTCATGTGAACAGGGAAATGGTCGCTTGCTATTAGACATCTGCCAATACCAACAGCAGTAGTCAGAATAGAGACCATTAAATTCTAGCCTAAATATTCTAGGCCAGCTGTTATTTCTCATCTGTCACTCATATTTGAGGTTTCTTCAAGATCTAGGATATACCAGATATCCAACATGTCAAAGAGACTACAGCTTGGAGACCCCTGAAGTTGAATTGGAATATATTTTGCCCCACAAAAGAGGCAGTAGGGGGCAATCTAGAGTTACAGATTTAAACTTCTGTAAACCATTTATAAGTTATATTTTTTCCATAAAGTTGGCCAAGATATTTATCTTAGCATTACATGAATTAACACGAGACCCACAACTTAGAAGCTTTCGTTTCACCTGGAATTAAAGTATATATTTGTGAAACTGATATAATATAATGGTTCCAAAATAACTTCTTAATGAAAAGTCACATGACTAAATCCTCAAGACTATTACTATTATTAAAAATCCTGTTACAGATTCTTGACAGTCTTTTTTTTTTTTAAAGATTTTATTTATTTATTTGACACAGAGAGAGAGAGATCACAAGTAGGCAGAGAGGCAGGCAGAGAGAGAGGGGGAAGCAGGCCCCCCGCTGAGCAGAGAGCTCGATGCGGGGCTCCATCTCAGGACCCCGAGATCATGAACTGAGCTGAAGATAGAGGCTTTAACCCAGGTGTCCCCCCTTGACAGTCATTTTAAATCAGAAATTTAGTGCTCAAGTCAGTATTAATTTGAGTAATGGATACACTAATAATCAGATTTTAGAGTATAAAAGGAAGTCAATGTACTAAATAATTAATCAGCAAATGCAAAAAATTTTGAAGACTACAGCTGTCAGATATTATTTAAATCAGAGCTTTTGTAAACAGATCCAGAATTGAATGACTATGATGGAAGAGAATTATTAAAGGGAGGAAGAAAATGTAGCATACTATGACAACAATTCAAAAGCATAGGCTTCTTGGCTTTAAGAGCCATTCACATGTCCTCTTTTATTGCTTAAATTTCAAAAATACATCTCCCACAAAAACATGAAACTTTATTTTGGATTTAGAATTTTATAAGTCCAGATGGAAAAACAGTACTTATGGTTATACTGTATAATTTGCAATATGTATTGCATCCGAACACATTTAAAACAAATACTGATTGATATTAATAAACGAAAACTTAAAAAAATTGCTGGGGCACTTGGGTGGCTCAGTCATTGTCTACTTTCGGCTCAGGTTATGATCCCAAGTTCTGGGATCCAGCCCCGCAATCGGGCTCCCTGCTAAGCAGGAGGCTTATTTCTCCCTCTCCTACTCCCCTGGCTTGTGTTCCCTCTCTTGCTGTCTCTCTCTCTCTCTGTCAAATAAATAGATAAAATCTTAAAAAAAAAAAGTACGTAAATGAATACATAAATAAATAAATAATTGCTATGCTAGGACCTGATAATATCTATGTCTATAGCTAGTTATAGACATAGATGTATATGAAGTGTAAATTTCTGAAAGGATCAAATTAACTGGTGCTTTCTGGTTAATAGGTATTTTCTTTTTAATTAGAAAATATCCGAAAATTTGTTGAAAAAGTTTTTCCCTCATTTTAATAGAAGAGTCAAAATCAAAACAATTATGAATTTCACACCAAATATTAGTTTGAAGATCAAGGCAGAAATTATAAAAATTCTTAGTCTTATGTACATGTGTTTTTTTTGGGTTCATCACTCTAAAACTCATGCAAGATATACCTTTGAATATTTTTTTAAGACAAGGTGTGTCTGTATCACTGAAAAATATAACCATAATATTAACACTGCCTCTCTAAAAAATTTGGCAGTGATTTTTAAATACCATCCATATCCAGATAACATTCACATTTCCAGTTTGATTTTAAAAACCCATGAAAAATTGCATTCAAATACTATGAAACATAAACTTTGGACTACTCCAGAAAATCCTTCCTAAGCTTTTTTCCCACTTTGCTCAAACTTTTTTTTCAACAGAAACATTCAAAGGTGAGCTTTATTTTTTATTTTTTTTTAAGATTTTATTTATTTATTTGACAGAGAGAGAGATAGCGGAAGAGAGAATACAAGCAGAGGGAGTGGGAGAGGGAGAAGCAGGTTCTCCACTGATCAGGTAGCCTGTTGAGGAGCTTCATTCCAGAACCCTGGGATCATGCATGACCTGAGCCGAAGGCAGCTGCTTAATGACTGAGCCACCTAGGTACCTCCAAAAGGTGAATTTTAAATATAAAGAAGTCAGCATGAGACTTACATAAAGACCTAGAGAAACAATAATAATAAAAGAGTGAAAAAAGAAAAAGCCATACGAAGACTGTAAATCTCCTTAAAATCACTAAAATCAGTCCTTTAGAGAAATAATTCTCTTTAGCTTCAGTAAAGTATTACAACTAAAAAAGAAAAGAAAAAGAGCCTTTAAGAAAAGATAACTTAAGAAAGAAAGAAAGAAAGAAAGAAAGAAAGAAAGAAAGGAAGGAAGGAAGGAAGGAAGGAAGGAAGGAAGGAAGGGAAAGAAACAAAGGAAGAAACAAAGAAATAAACAAAGATGGAATGAAGGACAAATTATTTCAGGACAAAACAAAAGGATAAGAAGTGAGCAGACAAGGTTAAAAGAAAAAAATAGCTATAGTTGAAGGGAAGGAGATGTAACAGGAAAGAAACCAGGAGAAGATAACACAGAATCAGCCTCCTTAGGAGTGAGGAATTCACACAAAGCAAAATGAAAAAGAACCAAAGTATATAGTTATACAGAACATAACAGAAGAGAAAGACAACACACTTTCAACATTCACGTGATTGGTTTTCATAAAGAACTGTACAAAAATATAAAGGGACAGAATAATTATTTAATATTTAAATATTAATTATTTAATATTTATTTAAATATTAAATAAATAATTTAAAAATCCTATGGGCAAGATACGAACTTTTATTAAATGAGTACCTAAATCTCCAAATCTAAAGAAAATAGTTATTCCAGGAAAATTTTACATGAAATGACCACTCTGTGGGTCTTTGACCTGGAACCCCAAATACTCTCATGGCTGATTCTTTCACGTGACCCCACTAAGACTTCCCAAACAGCATCACCACTTACTGATCCAGGAATCCAGTACCTTTGTACATTTTTCTCACCACAGTACCGATCACTATTGGATGTTAGATAGATAGATAGACAGACATACAGGCGGAAAAATAGATATTTGCTTATCATCTTTCCCCTTAATTAAGAAGCATGCTCTAAGAAGCTAGACTTTTTATCCCCTGCCACTATTGTATCATCAACAACTATGTTTCCACATCAAAGGTGCTTAATAAGTATTTGTTGAATAAATAAATTAAATTTAATACTTTTAGTAAATAAAGAATCATATCATAATCTGGGCAGAAAAAGGCAGATCATTTGAGAGAAATTTTTATTGATCTGAATTATCCAGAGTAATATTTGATTAAAGAAAAAGGAGCAAGGAAATACTTCTTCAAAGGGCATTCCTGACAATTGGCTTCCAAGGACAAAGACAATAGACAGGAATTTACAAGAATGCTTGGGGAATACATGAAGAAATAAAACATTTCAAAAATGAAATACTGGTAAATACTGGGGTAATTCATTTAAATATAAATTTAAGGCTAAGCAACAGTACAAATTATGGTTACAGAATAAAGTAGGAATGTTCTAAAACTTGACTCTATGAACATATTAATAAAATTAATGATAATCAAGATATAGGGGAGGAAAGGTCATGTGCAAAGGTCCTGATTTCGGTCATCCATTGCTGGGAACTGATGCTATCTAAATTTGAAATAGGAGGTTAAAAGGATTGAATTTTTTGATGGGCATTAAGGAGGGTACTTGATATAATGAACATGTGTTGTATGCAACTGATAAATTAGTAACTCTCCTGCTGAAACGAATCATACACTATATGCTAATTAACTGATTTTAAATTTAAAAAGAATTGAATTTTTAAAAAGTTTTTCATAATCTTGTTTTCTTAATTTTAGAGCTATCATTGGCAACTAACATTCCATTTATTCCCTTATTTCTATATGTTTATATACCTCAGGGTATACATCTCTCTAGTCCTTCAATTATCTACATTGCTAACATAATGTCTCAGTTTTCTCAGCTATGAAACAGTGATAACAATATGCTTAATAGTAAAAGCATAATTATTATAATAATATAAATACTAATATAATAATAACAGCATAGGGGAATAGGGAAGATTAAAGAATTGATACAAAAACTTAGTCTAGCTATCATCTCTTTGTATAATATGCATGTTAAAGATGATAGTTTATTAAGGGGATGATTTAATAAGAGTGAAAATAAATCTTTGTGGCTTAATTTTTTATGTAATGTATGCCTATTTTTGTGAAAAGGAAAATAATCGGTTAAAAGATGTTATTAACTAAACAACAAAGAGAAAAACCTCACTGTTTTACTGCAATAGGTGATAATTATACCTATTTCTGTATAATATCTGTTGTAGAGAAAGTACATTACTGTGTGTATATGTTTATTTCTGAATGTAATTCTATTAGAACCCATATTTCCACAGCTGGTTGTGTACCTCCTCCCCCACTTTAAATTTTTCTTTGCTCTCTCTTACAGAAAAATTTATTTGGAAACAAAAGCATTATGCTCTCTATAATGTCAGTGTCTTAGGGACAACCACCTATATTTAAAATATTTTGCTTTGGTCAATACTAACGGTTAAGTGGAGAGGTAGAAGATTGAAAAGGACTATAAACAAAGCAGTGTTTGGGAAGACTTGGAAAACATGGTGACAGTGCCACATTAAAGGAGACCCCCTTTCTCAGCAAGGATAAAGCAATACTAAGCTGACACACACCATTCAACCAGTCTTCCTACTCATGATTAAAATAATCCCTGAGCATGTATAATGAGTAAATTCTTCTATTTCTTCAAAATTGAACTTCAAATTCACTACCAAAATCTCTTAGGGTTTTTATTTTATTTTTCTTTAACCTAGAACTACTTAATATATTTACAATTTAAAACATACATAACATTAAATACCTTACCACATGAACTTACCAGTTATAAAGAATGCTTCCCCCCCCCCCTTATTGTTTATTCTGGTAATTATGGTAACTGAAGAATGTTGATTGCAACTAATTAAAATCAGGAGTAACACCCATACTACTATCTTTTATAAGTGAGACAGTATTCACTTGGACCACATGTGCATCATAAAGATAACAATTAATACTGAATGATGCTAAATATTAAACCAATGACATTTATTCACGATAGAAAATAAAATTGGCTATTTTCCCCCTGAAACAGCAAATGGACAAAAATCTTGGTATATGTTGCCCTCTAGTGGAATTTTTCAAACAGACAGTTGAATTATATTTTGGTGCCCTTCCAATACCTGCAATACAAAATTTACCTAATACAAATGTTTTAAAGGCAAATTAATTTCTTTCTTTTAAAACAATAAGTACTATATTTTTTATTTTTGTACTTGATGAATTTGATTCTAAAAAGATCAAGAACTGTAAAAGAAAAAAAGTCTCTCCTAGCCATTATAAACCAAGAAGGTGTGATAAAATGAAAAGTAGAAATAGAAAACTCAGGCATGTAATTTTATTTTCTTAGGATTTTTGCCCAGAAACGTTATCCAAGCTGACTCTGTAAAACTATCATCAGAAACCCATCTCTCTACAACTAGGATGACTAAAAGTGTATTTTAGTTTCTTGGAAAACCATAATTTGAAAAGCCTATAATATCAACAAATAAAAAACCGTGTTCATAGAAATACGAAAGGAATAATTTTTCAGAAGCATTTTGTGTCATCTTTTTCATTTATTTTCAAAGAAAGTATTTTATTGTGCTCTATTTCTACCACATCATTTTTTTCAGCTTATAACTTCAGTACATATTGATAGAGATACATTTCTCTAATTTACACTCTGGGTTGGAAGAGGTGAATGCACGATACTATACAAAATATATTCTATTTATGACGGGCATTTAAAATGTTATCATTAATTCACTATTTCACATCATTTTTCGATCCCTCCTTCTTTACTGTTGCTTATCTCTTCCAATATCTAATTGAAGCATAATATGTGTTTAGAAATAGGAATATTCTTTATGAATTGTGCAGATTCCTTTCCCTAAAAAAATAGTTTTAAAATATGGTAGCACAATTAATTGTGCATTAAACGTTTGTGATTTCATTTACTCTATGAGAGATTATACAACAAATATTCAGTCAACTAATATTTCTTATTTACTCATAAACAAATGCTTCCATTCCAAAACCAAACTTTAAAGGCAATTTAAAGTAGTGAAAATATCAGATTATCAAGAAGTTATAAATTAACTAAAACTATCGCTGAGCTATTTAAGGAGTGATAAATATATCTACAATGCACATAGAAGTGAAAAGTGACCTGAAATTGTACATAAGAAAATCTATCCAATCATTTAATTCTTTCGTTCCTTTCTTTCTTATAATCATTTTCATTTTATATTCTAATATTACAGTATACTTATTATGGATTAAGTATTCACAACATTTCTCTTTATTCAATTTATATTTAAGAACAGTGACCACAAGCAAATAATTAAACATAGGTATGATTAGTCATCTCTCTTAAAAGTAAAACATCAATAAAATAAGGAAATAAAGACTGTGTTATGGTGATGTGAATTTTGCAACAGGGCATGTCAAATACTTTCACTAGGTACCAAAGGACAAAGCTTTTGGTGGACTGGCAAGTTTTATTTTATTACTTAAGATTTTATTTATTTATTTGACACAGAGAGAGGAGAGAGAGCACAGCAGAGGGAAAAAGAGGAGCTGGATGAGGGACTTGATCCCAGGACCCTGGGAACATGACCTGAGCTGAAGGCAGACATTTAACCAACTGAGCCACCCAGGCACCTGGCCCTGGAAAGTTTTAATTTGTGCTCTGTGAATAGCTGAGCTTCATTTTGTTGGTGCCTTTCTCATTTTCCACTTCCTTTGCTCCAGTGACAGCCCGGCAAGACTGTACCACGCTTTCACCTCCTCCTTGGTTGCTCCTGGCTCCTTATCATCCTTTCCAGTCAAATCTGACACGAGCCCTCATCACTAATGTAAGTTCAAGTTCTATGATTCAAACTACCTTTCCAAAATATTTTTCCATTAATAGATTTTTAAGTGGGAAGGGCAGAAAAGGATGTTATTAGTGCGGTCGATACTCAAACTGGTCGATACTTGAGAACCTCCAAGTGCTTAACCATACCTTTCTACTTAGAATACTTCCGGAAAAGTGAAATATTAGAGGAGGATAATGGGCAAATACTTCGCCGATTTCAAGGTCCTGTGTGTTACCAGGGCATTTTGGTAAGGGGATTCTAGCAACAGAGCAGGACTTTGAAGTGAAATTTCAAGAGACCATGTCCAAGTAGCCATGCTCTTGGCTATAATCTGAGTGTCTCTCTCTCTCTCTCTCTGTATCTCTCTCCTTCCTCACCTCACACCACCCATCCACACACCCTAAAACATGACATACACCCGGTTGACTAATTTTTGGAGACAACATGCCTCCAAAGCAAGGTTTGGCAAGCCCTGGCATAGCCCGTCCCGTCTTTCGGTAAATAATGCTTTTACTGACACTGTCACCATGGTCTTGTTTACCATCGCCTGTGGCTACATTCCTGTTATGATGGCGGAGCAGTGAGCTGGCGACAGAGCCTAAAAGTTTCCAGAAAACATTTGCCCACCTCTGCTCCAAAGTATTTTTGTTTTCTCAATCAGTACACGAAGCTCTCCACCGACGACATTTTCACTAACCCGACACACTTCTGGAGATCCTGGTTTTCATGCATCAGAACAGAGCAGAGAAGGCTAATTCTCAGCCCTGAGGTCCTCTGGGGAAACACGGTCCCAAGCGCAAATCGGATACCACGAGTCCTCCAGCTAATCATGCTGATGACCCTTAAAATGGAGTGTCTCCATGCCAATTTGTCGGTTCTGTCGGTGGACAGAGCAGCCATGCAAATCAAACGAGGTGAGGGAGAAGCAGTCAGCCGTGTTCTCTCCGTTCCCATCCGAACTTTTAGAACTAAAGTGGGACAACATTTTCATGCGCCAGTCAAATCCCATTAAAGGGTTGGTTTTTCAGCCTACAGTCATTACATTCTTTTACATATCGTGTCCAGATTAGTCAGGCAAGGAGCATTCTTGATGCCACTATTACCGACATACATATATATGTATTTACATATATACATAAATATATACATACATATTTACAAACCCAATCTCTATTTTTCTTAAGTCTCTCAACATAAATGTTTCCAAGACCATGTGACTACCACTTACCAATAATGATTATTATCAGTTTCAACTAGTGCAACAATGTTCCTTTTTTCTTCAGTGGAGTCTCAGATATATGTACCGTTTTTCTAGGTAACAGGACACTACACTAGGTTCAAAAGGTAAGGCCGGACCTAGCTCCTTGATGCGGCTAGCTCTAACTGCAACACACATCTGTGTACATACAACACAGTCCTTTGCTTACCTTATATGGAATGAAGCTAGTAAAACTCAGGGGAATAAAGAATGATGCTATCCAGTGACAGAGGAGCTCTCATAAAACCTATGTGAGCTGATGTTGAGTACCCTCAGCTAAGTGACTGCAACACATCTTCGTTTATCCGTCTCTATAAAGAACAAGATCATAAAAGCCCCCTGTGGTAGAGGATATGTGTGCAGAGGGAGTGACGTGATACGCTAAGATGAAGAAATAAGTGAAAAAGCAGCCACTACCAAAGCATGTTTCTAACTTCATAATTGTCTCAGGGAAATCTGTTTTCAGTCTCCTGTGTAAAATCATGATAAATGGAAGCATGGTTTTCACCTCGTATTTGAAGACAAGGGCCATTATCTGGAATTGTCCATAAAAACTGAGAAATTGTAATCTGTTCAACAAAGACTCCTTTCATTTGGGATACACTTTAAGAGAAGGACCATCTTACGGTCGGTGAAGAAAGTTTTACGCTTTTTTAAATCAAAATTTACCAGCTTTACTTTTACAAGGCACAAAAGGAATTTGCTGGGTGACAGAACTCCCAAAGCCTAGGCTCCCTGAAATCATAAAACTGCGTCTTTACATAAGCCGACACGTGATGTTGCTCTAAAAATTCTGAACCCGGGTCATATTTTCTTTAAAGATTTATTTATGTATTTGAGAGAGAGAGAGAGAGGGAGAGAGACAGCATGTGAGCAGGGGGAGAGGCAGAGGGAGAGAATCTTCAAGCAGACATCTTGCTGCTGAGAGCAGAGCCCAAGGCGGGGCTTGATCCCAGGACTCCATGAGATCATGACCAGAGCCAAAACCAAGAGCAGGACACTTAACTGATTGAGCCACCCAGGTGCCCCAAAGATGAAAGCTATTATTATTTGAAATAATATCAAAGATGAAATAAGTATTATAATAATCACATGTAAAAATTTACAAGTTAAATTTAGACATAACGTTATAATGGTACTGAATCAATTATATCAATTCTACTGAACATTATATATGAAAATTACTCTCTATATGCATCTTTTTTATGGATCCCTTGATTTTGTGAGGTACATTTTATTACCCTCAGGGCATAAATTTTTGTGGAAATATTTTTGGCTATCTGTTAATTAAATGAGAAAATATTAGCAAATGTCCAGATTATAATATAAATCTATAAACATGCATTCATACTTTTGTTAAAAGCAAAATTTATATTGTAAAATGCTAAAGAAAGACCTATTGTCTGATAATTTTTCCTATGAAAAATGCACTAAATATAGGACCTAAAGCTGAAGAAATTATAGACAAGAAAATTTCAAGACATCTTTTTCCAAACTTGAGAATTTGAAAGAAAACTGCATGTAGAATGGTTGCATTCTTCCCAAGAAAATTTTGAGTGAGTTAACTTAATGACTATTACAGATAGATTATCCCATGTTGTTTTGGGTTATAATCAAAGGGATCATAACATGAACTGATATTTATCTGATAATTGTCTTCAGCATACTGGAATGGATAATACAAATTCTACATTTCATGTTGTTTTCCCAGATTTCTGTTCAAAATTTTGTTCTTATTTCCTACTTCCCCAGACAGTCATTCACAGCTGCAACAATTTTACCAGTGATACACAGTCTTTAAAAGGAAAAGTAGCAGTTGTGTGTATTTGGGTACATCTTTCTCCACCCCCCCCCGAACCTCCCCCCGGGGTGTGTGTGTGTGTGTGTGTGTGCAGACACGCACATATGTGCTCAAGATAATTGACAGGGCATCTGATATTCTGGTGTAACTTTCTATATTCAGTGACACAAACTGTTACATAATTGTAATAGAAGGCACTTCCTATTTTATAGCTCTTAAAATATTTTACAGGGGCTCACAGCATTTCCCTATAATAACTTTTTGAATATTCAATCCCTGAAAATTATGTTCTTAGTTATTTTGAAATGAACTCATATAATCCATCATCGAAATGGGATTAGCGTGAATTTGCTACATAAAAAGTCATCATTAATTGAAGAACTCACCTCTACACGAAGACATTATGATTTATTAAACATCTTTCTATATATTTTCCTTTTCTCTTAATTGGCTTTCTTGTTCTGTTCAGATTCTTTTCAGTCTTCTAGCAAAGATAAAAGAGAAACAGTGAAGGAGAAGGAGAAGAATGAGAGAAGAGGGCAGGAAGAAGTGAAAAAAGAGGAAGGAGAGAAGGAAACAGAAAAGAGGCAGCATTTTTACCCTCATATCCAAATATTGGTGGTTTGGGAGAAAAAAAAAATGAAATGACTGCTTAATAACAAGGGAGCTATTTTAATTCAGAATAGGGTGCAATATCATGGTCATCAACCTAACAGTTTCTCTAGTGGAGAACAAGTATGAAGAGGGAAAATACAGATGAAAAGGAGACAGAGATTTTTGCCTTCCATTTTTTTCTCCAGTAAAAGACGACAATAACACAAGAGGCAGTGCTGTGAGTAAGTAATGTACACAGTGGTGGGTTTCTAGAACCACGAGATTATTTGTAGTTATGATTTTAAGACAGAGTTCAGGGAAGAGTTAGCATCAATGTTGTGCCTTGAAGGACGGGAACCACAGGTGGGTGTGGGTGTGGGTAAAAGAAGGAATCTGAGGCCATAAGAACAGTGTGGTGAGTGTCAGACTGATGATCATACCAGGGGCATCTGAGGAACAGTAACTGACTCAAGTAGAACAAAACGTAAACTACAGTAAGAGAGTTCATATTAAGACTGGGAATATATTTAGGGAAGAGATTGAATGTCTGAGTAAATAAAGAGTCTGCATTTTATAAAGATAAAAACAAGGGGTTACAGAGGTTGTGTTTTTTATTAATAATGTTATTGTTATTGTTCTCATTCTTTTCAACGTGGCAAGTGTGTCAAGATTTCATGATTGGAAATAGAATTCACCAAAAGAGTCTCATGGAAGTGAGGAAGAAATGAAATAAAAAGAGATGAGGCAGTGATACTCATTAGAAGATTAAACACATGGATGAAAAACATTAAGACCCCCAACCAGCAGGGTAGCATGAGAAAAGAGGGTGGAACAGAGCTCAAAGCTGCTAAAGGGTCAGAATGCTTAGAATTTATACCAATAGACTGAAACGTAGGAACAAAACGGGTTGAATATAGCACATGAGATATTAACACTAAGTTTCGAAAAAAAGCTAAAGAAAAATTAGGAGATGAAGCAATTTTTATTTTATACATTTTTTTTTTAGTTTAGTTTTTTTTTTTTAAACTAGGCTCTACCCCCCAATGAGGGGACTGAACTCATGACCCTGAGATTAAGACCTGAGCTGAAATCAAGAGGCAGACACTTAACTGACCGCTACCCAGCATCCTGAGATGTCGCAATTTTTAAAAAGAAGTTGTGGGACACCCGGGTGGCTCAGACAGTTGAGCATCTGCCTTCGGCTCAGGTCATGATCCTGGGGTCTTGGGATCGAGTCCAGCAGTGGGTTTCCTGCTCAGCAGGGAGTCTACTTCTCCCTCTGCCCTTCACCCAATGCTTGTTCTCTCTCTCTCTCTCTCTCTCAAATAAATAAATAAAATTGTTTTTAAAAAATAAAAATAAATAAATAAAAAGAAGTCATGAGTTTGGTTTTGAATAGTTAAGTTTCAAGTGTCACGGAGACATAAATGCAAGGCTTGTACTTCAGCTAAGTGAAAACATGAACCTGCTGAATAAGTTTGAATATGCTATCCATTATCCAAATATCTGAGCCCAGACCTGAAACGTTACAGAGTTCACAGAAGGTTGCTAAAAGGTAATTATGTGTCAGGTGAACACACATGGTAGGTACTTTCTGGGGGTGTCAGTCATTCAATCAATCAACTGATTCTTGTGAAGCTTCTCTTGAGACCCAGCACTGTTTTTACATAATGAGCTGAAAGTGCATGATAGATCATGCCTCCAAAAATTATGCTTAGAGAGCATTAAGCAGTTTGTTAAAAGTAAGTGAGGAATTATGATGCTGTACAAAACAAGGACTATGTCACTGATGATCTAATACGACAGCTTGGAAGGGGGCTCCTTGATAAAGATGTAGCTCAGAAGTAATGTCTACTGAGGTCTCGATAGACTCTCGGCATGACCGTGCAGGAACCTGTAGTGCATGAAAGGCAGGTGGAGATCGTGGAGATTGTGGGTTGGGAGAAAACTTAGAGAAATTTTATCTGATCATCTTAAATCTACCAATAGATTTTAAGTTAGCCATTGCATAGTTATGTTTAAGTTGTATTTTGAGGAATTCTAGGCATATTTGGCTTCCAAATATTATAAATATTATCCAGGATCCTAGAAATGATAAAAAGAGGGGGGAGTGTGGATCTGCTTAGCTTTCTAGTCCAATAGCTGAACAGCACTACTGCGACCAAGGGTCAAAACAAGAGGATATAAATTTGTGGGAAAGGTCCTCAGACCTCGAAGTAACTTCTCCAAATATCCATTCCTTGTGTTTTGAGAATTAGAAGTATAGAAAAGTTTTGATGTTCCTTTTTTTTCAAAATGTTTATGTATTTATTTATTTTTGAAAGACAGAGAGAGCATGGAGGGGAAGGGCAGAGGGAGAGGTGAGAGAATCCTAAGTAGGCTCCACACTCAGCTCAGTGCAGAGCCTGACTTGGGGCTCGATCATGACCTGAGCCACAGCAAGAGTCGGACGCTTAACCAACTGAGCCACCCAGGCACCCCTTGATGGTCCTTTTATTCTTCTATAATTTTTTAGAAGATTTTATTTACTTGTTTGACAGAGAGAAAGAGATCAGAAGCAGAAAGGTAGGCAGAGAGAGAGGGAGAAGCAGGCTCCCCGCTGAGCAGTGAGCTCGACATAGGGCTGGATCCCAGGACACTGAGATCATGACCTGAGCCGAGGGCAGAGGCTTTAACCCACTGAGCCACCCAGGTGCCCCTTGATGGTCCTTTTAAACACTTTATCAGTTTATTGTATTGTTTTTCCTAGAGAAAAATTGGTCTCAGTATTTTTAACGTTGCAAATCTGTGTACATCCACATTTTAGTTTCTCTGAAACAACATGGTTGTGCTTCAGTGATGTAAGCTGGTGTTGCAGTCTTACGAATCTTTACTTTTTCCTTAAAATACAATGTTTAGTAATACCCTCCAAGGTACTTTTCCAAAATCCATAGTGTTAGGGGCCGAACTGTACTCCCAAAGTTCAAATGTTGAAGCCCTAATCCACAGTTCCTCAGAATGCGAATGTATTTGAAGCAGGATCATTGAAGAGGTAATTAAGTTAAAATGAGTCATTAGGGTGGGCCCCAAATCCCTTTGACTGTTATCCTCATAAGACGAGTAAAATTGGTCAGAGACAGGCACAGGGAGAAGAACATGTGAAGACACAGGGAGGAGATAGCCATGTAAAAGTTAAGGAGACAGATCTTAGAAGAAATCAATCCTGCTGCTACCTTGATCTTGGACTTCAAGCCTCCAGGAGTGCAAAAAATAAATTTCTGTTATTTAAGCCACCTAATCTGTGGTACTTCCTATGGCATCCCTAGCAAACTAATATGCATGGTTAACAAAGATACAAGCTCTGAGCTGCCATTGCTCAATAGAATGTAAGCAATGTGATCAAGACTTTCATATTGTTTGAATAAATGCAATTTCCAGGAAAAAAACCGTAGTTTCCTATCATCCCAAAGGGCATTTTAGAAATTGTGTTCTGATTTAAACTTGTGTGAGGATACAAAATGCAGTGCCTGGTTTCAGTTTTCTAATTATCTCTAAGGAAAAAAAAAATCAAGATTATAAATGAAGCCACTGGATTCTGGTCACCAGAGGAGTGAACTTGCACATAGCCGAGTTTTGTTGTGGGCTGGCCATGTGGATTCTACATCCTCTTACTCTGCAAACAGCCGGTGATTCATAATAAAGTGCTCTATTGGCATATCGTGGCTTGGTTTACTCTTAGAATCCAAAGACTTCATTTAAGGAAGGAACTGATGAGGCAATGTGTAAATCTCCTAGAACACTGTTGGAAAAAATGCATATTTAAAGAAAAGAGTATTTTTTTCTCAAGGTCCAGAATGTGCATAAGCATATTTAATAATACGTTAGTAAGTCCTTAGCAAAAGCAACTTCTCCAATGTAGGGACACATAACTCATGTATTCCAAAAAGATAAAATATTATTTGGGGTGAGTTACTTCTGTCATGGAATCAGATCTATTTGGAAGCAAAAGCAGTCACCTAGACTTGTCTTTTTCCTTTTGAAAGAACTGGTTCAGCATACCCTGTGATTATGGCTGGTTCTATTTCACTTTTTTTCCAGGAAGGCAGCCAAATTTTAGTACTTAACAATATTTATGGCTAAATTAAATCTCACTTCCTGAAGTTTAAACACCTTTCTTTTTAAAGTTCTTGTGTGTGCTCATTTTTAAATGTGATCTTTTGTTTACTTCAAAGCTAGTCTACAGACTATATCCTGTCTGAAGAAGCAGCTGGGATTTGGGGATTGTCTGTCCAAGGGAATTTAGGAAATTCAGAATTTCAATATTCTGAATGATCATTTCCTATATAGTCATATACAGTATAATTCTAGGGAGTTTTGAATTTCCCACTATTTCTTCTTTTCCTCTTTATTGTAATTCTATATTCATTTATGTAATGATTTGATTACAGTTTGTCCCTCTTACATACTAGACTATACATGTTTTTGCTTAACACTGCCCAGAACTTGGCACAAGCATTCCAATATGTCTTGGTTTCCATACGAGGTTTTACAATTTTTTAAAAATTTTGTTATTAAAGTTAAGTTCTACCCCCACCGTGGGGCTTGAACTCACAACCCTGAATTCAAGAGTAGCCTACTCTACCGACTGAGCCAGCCAGGGGCCCCAAGGGTCTACAAATTAATGAATAATGTTAAATAAACTCTTCTTTGGTCTCAACCTTCCTCCATGAAACATATTAATGTATTTCTGTAAAAAGCAGATTGGAACAGTGGACAGCATTTTGGTACTTCTGCTTACTATTCATCACACATCATCTGATTTCCACTGTAGGATGTATACCTCAGGGTCATAAAGCTCTTCTCATATATTAAATATTTACTGTATAGCCAGCATTGTGCAAAGCATGTGTTGTGACACAAATCTTCTGAGGTCTGAACTATTACAACCTCTAATAAAAAAACAAACAAACAAATAAATAAACAAAGAAGGATACTGATGCTCAGAATCTTTAAGGTAAAGACCACACATATAAGAAATGGGGACCACATGAGAGGGAATTAGGTCTGACTAAATCTACATCCCTGGGATCGATAAGCAAATTTCCATGTCAGAGTATATGACTATTTTAAACATCTCTCCTCTTCTGTTCATTTTTAGAGTGGGCAGGGGTAGAGGTCATCTTTAACCCCTTTATGATTCCAGCCAACCACAGTTTTCAGAGGTTAGGTCATTCCATTCTAGGAAAGATTATGTCCATTGATTTTCAAATCTCCCCCAAACAGAATCAGAGGAGTAGGGATAAAATAAAATCTGTGTAAGATCTGAAATGTCTTTGTGATAAGAGAAGTCATGGGAAGGAAAGTAAAAATTATACAAGCTACTGTAGTCTTAATGCAAAGATTCTAAGATTTGGGTGATAACTGCATTCAGATATTGTTGGATTCCAAGATCATTATTCCTACAGTAATTGAAAAAATAATGTCATGTATTTATTTTAGAATTAAGGTGAAATAAAATTAAATAATATTTAGAAGTTTTAACGGTCTTCTAGAATTATTAGAGTGTCAGCATGTCTCAAAACCACATTTGGTAAGCATGCTTTCCTATTCACAGTATTTAAAAAAAGTCTATACAATGTTTAATCTTAAATGGACTAGAAAATATTGTTGATTTTAGAATAAATTGGTGAAACTTTTCTTTTTACTCTAATTTAAATTTAGAGTAACTTAGTAAAATAGAGGCTGAATCTTTATATTAAAAGTGGGGAATACTTTTCTCTCAGATAAAAATTTTAGGCAAGAGCTACATAAAATTAAGGGCAAATATTTAAAAATAATAAAACTTTTTTTTTTTTTTTTGTTTTTAAAATCGTGAAACATAGAAACAGTTCAATAAATACTCTAAATAGGGCACCTGGTTGGCTCGGTAGGTTAAGTACCTGTCTCTTGATTTCGGCTCAGGTTATGATTTTGGGGTAATTTTGAATGTACTCTGTGTGGAATTGGCTTGACATTCTCTCTCTTTCTCTCCTTCTGCCCCTCACCTCACTCACATTTTCTCTCTCTCTCTCTCTAAATAAAGTTTTTAAAAATGAATGACTAAATAAATACTGTAAATATAAATATTGTTTTATCCAGTCAACAAATACGTGCTGTGTGTATATTTATTACTAGGACTCTTCAAGGTACTTGTTTCGGCCATCAGCACAACACACAATCTCTATTGGGGATTTCACATTGTGGAGCCAGGTAATGGCAGAGAATAATCCAGAAAATACATAATAAGTTAATTGTAGATAGTGATTTTCTTTGTATATAGTCACAAAAGCCTATGTTGAATTCAAGCTTTACAAACTATGCTGGCTCAATGATGTCGGGCAATTCAATTATTATCTCAGAACCTCACATTTTTCATGTTCATCTATATAGTGGTAGCAATTCCTGCTACCATGAAGCATCATTTTGCAGATCAAATGAGGTCATCTATTCACCTAGAGGAGGTAAAACTTTCCCTTCCTTTGGGTGGATATATTGGTAAATTGCTCTTCTCACTTCCACTGCTTCCCAAGACTACTAATCTTCAGACAACTGATTGTCTACTTCAGTTTTCTTTGAAACTCTTACTGTTTCATTTCATCTCTTCATACTTTCAGCATTTAGATAGGACAAGCAGCTCCATAGGACCACTAGGGCAGTCATTTTTTTTTGACCAGAGAGAACATTTTCATGAGCTTCAGTACTGGCAGCTGGCAGACTCAAGACCAATGAGGCATCAGAGGCTCTAAAGAAATTGATAACAATGTTTATATATTATCTGGCATAACTCACTTTTTTAGAGAAGAAACTGAGGCCCAGAGAAATTTTCTGTTTTTATCAAATGAATGTGTGGGCAGACTGAACTTATGAAAAAGAGGTGACTGCAACTGATACTATTTTTTACGTGAGCATAGCTAACATGAGCTAAAAAGTCCCACCAAGATTTTATAATCGATAGGGGAAAAAAACACTCAAAGATATCATGCTATATTTAAGATTATGATTCTTTCCTATCTAGAATTCTTTTTTTTATAATTCTGCATTAACTCTTAAAATTAGAATATCTTACATATTTATTTTAGTTTACATTTTTCAAGAGGACTTACATATATTAATTTGGTTCTCTCAAACCTGTAAGGTAGCTACATGCTGTGGTCCCATTTTTAAAGATGAGAAAAGAAGATGTGAGAATCTTGGTGAATTGCTCAAGGTCATTCATAATAAGTGGCAATTAAGGCTCCTGTTGCTAGATTCTTTATGCTCTATCTCAGTCTTTTTTCACAAATTGGAGTGTTATGTTAACTGACCTCATAAAAGGAAATCAACCAAACAAATGCTAACAATAATTTCCTCTTCCTAAACAGGAAATATTTTATCACATAAACTTTCACTTACTATCATCACAATAGAATAATATATTCCAAAATAAAGGACACTAGCACCACACTGAAGAAAGAAAAACAAACAAAAGACAGAGAATTTGCAGGGAAAGCCTGGTGTGAGGCATTCAAAGATAAACAGTCTTAAACTGTAAGTAGTGCCATAAAAACAAAATACACAGTGCAGAATTTTAATCCAAGCCTTTCAAAATTTTCCTTAGAAGAATGTAATATAACTTTCTTCAATAATGCAAAAAGCAGATCTTCTAAGTTCAAGTGCCCATTATGTATTAAAAGCAAAAAAACATAAAGGAAGAAGTCATGATTTAAAAAGGACTCAAAGCTGCTGTTTGTACCAAGCACTATGAATCAACCCTAACCTGACCTTCACATGGAATATTTAATATCTAGCAGAGGACTCTGGCTTTGAACATCAAAATCTCATTTCAGATTACTGATCTGTGAAATTCTAGGAGACATTAGAAAATCCCATGGAAGATAACAAATAACCGAAAGGAAATTATCAGCAAACAAACCAACAGTGTATTTAATGGAGCATAAGAAACCATTTTTAAATGTTCTGACTGATCTATGGAACGTTAAGTCATGGATTTTCTAAGAAAGCATTAAAAATGTAACACAATATTATATGTTCTGCCATAGAAAACTAGCAGATGATTTAAGGTAAGTAGAATATGTAAATATACATCTATATATCCATAAAAATATAAGTATTTTAATATATTTTCTTAAGGAGATACAATAATGCTCAACGACATTTTAAATAATCTTTAAGTCTCAAGGATCATCAATAGAGAAAAAAAAACATTACACTAGGATAATTATCATGAACTAAAACCATACCTTCAGTTACAGGAAAAGTAATTAAATTACTGTTCTCATGCAAGTCCCCTCCCTACCCTCTAGTAAATTCACAAGGCTCACTACATAACTGAGAACTAATTCAATTTATAATGACATCTTTATAGAATGATTAAGTCACTTTTTGACCTACGTAAGCCAAGGAGAATGTTGCCTTGTCAGAGTCAGCATTAACATTGAAGAAAACTGAGTAAGAATAATTTGAATTAGCCACGGTAAGGAAGAAGATACCCACTCTCTGGGCCCATTCATTGCCTATTTTTGGGTTTATTGATTTGTCAACTTAAGTATATCATTGAATTTTAGAGATAGTGTTATTGCTTTATTTATGTGAAATTCAACAGCAAATCTGAATACATCTCTCGCAAAGTTATATTGCTAAAAGAGCCCAAAGAGATGAGGTGTTTTGTGTGTGTGTGTGTGTGTGTTGGTATTTCAGAAGTTTTAGGAGAAAATAATCCTATACAGGAAAATATTAGATCTAAAGCTCAGTGAGAATTTCTTTCTGCTGTTTTCCCCCACGAAAACCACTGAGATCAAAACCTTTTGTTTTCTGGGCCACAATCTTTCACCTATCACGTCTCATCATGCTTCCATGAACCTATCCTGTGTGTTTTGAAACAGTGAAGTCCATAGGGACCTGGGGCTGGAGGATGTAGGGGCCACAGAGAAAGGTGAGCTTTCTAGGATGGGAGAAGAGAAAGGCTGGGAGATGAAATGAGCAGGTCACAGCTGGAGACTGTGTTCACAGAGAAGACCTACCTGCTCATTTGGAGGAGAGAGTGAAAGAACAGAATTTAACACTTACACATGACCTCAGTTTCAGAAGACACATTTAACTCCAGCATCTATATGGTGTGTGTGTGTGGGGGGGGTGTGGGTGTGGGTATAGAAGAGGAGTCAGATGTGTTCCTCTGATATTCTTACAACGTGGTTTATAATCTGTTCTCTTCAAGGCATTTCTCAAAGAACTGAGGTAAAGCAGAAGTATGATAGCAAACTAGTGGATATGACTGACTGTTGTAAGCTGAATTTGACCAATATCATGTCTTACTTTTCTTTTTCTTTTCAAATTTAATACTTTGGGCCATGCTCTTGGGCTGTTGGGGTCCACAGCAGTCCCTATTGTCTTATACTTAGTCCTCTTGCAAATGACTTGAAGGCACATGGGTTTTCAATCCTGTTTCTAGAGCACTGGACAAGGAGCCTAGTCAGAGGGAATTAACACCACGAGCACTATGACTGCTGGAAAACCATTTAACCTTTTGATGCGTGTGTGTGTGTGTGTGTGTGTGTGTGTGTTTATAAACACCTTTGAATGTTTTATCCCTAGAAAGAGACAACAGCATGAATGAATGAGGAATGACAGTTTTGGCTGAATCCATATATTCAGCAAATTTACAGAGACTAAAATGTACACATTTAAAATACACACTTAACATTTTGAACTACTCAATGAGTTCTAATAGAATATAAAGAAACATACTTTTGTTCTTAAAGTTCTCTTCCTCTAAATCAAAACACTTGCATTATTTAGCCAATTTTTAAAGCAATGCTATCACATTTTTTTTAAAAGATTTTATTTATTTATTTGACACAGAGAGAGGGAGAACACAAGTAGGCAGGGAGGCAGGCAGAGAGAGGGAGGGAAGCAGGTTCCCTGATGAGCAGAGAGCCCGATGCGGGGCTCTATCCCAGGACCCTGAGATCATGACCTGAGCTGAAGGCAGAGGCTTTAACCCACTGAGCCACCCAGGCACCCCTGCTATCACATTCTTAACTGCATTTTCTCATTTTACCACATTAGAGAGACGTTTCTGTGTCATGCAAACAAATGCTCGGCCACAGTCTTACTATTCCTTCCCGAGTATATTTGGTTGTAGAAGGGGTTCACTCTGCTAAACATAAAATTCTCTGAGCCTTGTTTTCTAACATTCCCTTCCAAACAGAGACTGGAAATGGGAGACTTCACGGATCATGTCAGCACACACGCAGTCAACACAAGAGGGTGAAAAATAGCCCAGACCCATCTTCCCCCCATGCCTCCTCATGTATTATTAAAGTCAGCAAAGCTCCCTGGATTGCTGAACAAAGCTGACCATCCTCCACCAACAAATTCAATCTGCAGGCTTCTGACTGTTCGCCAAAGCTCTGCATTGCCTGCACATGGCAGATATAATTGGCAAACTGAATGAAGAATTTCCTATTCTTATTAGGCAGCATTCCAGATAGAAGATAAGAATAGCCTAAAGAGCTGAGCTGGCATGTAAAAAGGGTTCTGCTTTTCATATAACACTTATTACAAAGATGCAAATTTCCTCTCCACTCTAAACGATGTTTGTGGCTGCTTAGCAGACATTCCTTTAGCCATTAGCATTTGTCCTCAGTGTCTTAGTTTTCAATATTTTCCAACTCCATTTGAGACAATACAATATGGTCTTTGCAGAATTCCCCCTAAGCATATATTTAACAAATATTAATAAATCATAGCCTTAGTGTTTTATTATTAGTATGCATGTATGTATATTCAAAATACCATATTCAAGGATTTGTCCTACTCAATGTTCATTTGACTAACACTTAGGTTAGAGAAAATGAATAGAATCGTTGGATCAGACCCATCAGGTAATATTCCACAAAAAGTGGAATGCACTTTTTGTGCATTATTGTACAAGGGAGGGAGGAGAGAGAAACTGGACAGACATTATTGCACTTTTGTGCAATAATGCATAGATATTTTTATGCATTATTCTAGCTAGCCAATTGGTATGCACCCATTTTTTTTAAAAGGCATTTGGCTGATGTGTTTGCATGTGTTACTTTGTAATTTTGTCCTCATCAGTATGTTTCATTTATTGAATGAGGTATATCTGCTGTGCATATATGCCTTAAAAAAAATCACAAAGCTTTTACAAGAAAAAGAAAATATCTGTCTCACGTTTGACTTTCACTATCCAAGATTTTTCCCTCAGTGTTAGCCCATATCTGGCTTTCCTTCTAGAAATGGTCAATGAGTATAAAGAAAAATAAAGTACATAATTGTAGGATCCACTGTTTAGATACCTTAACGGTTTCACTGTTTAGCTGTAACAACTTTGAACCATTAATAATCAAGTTGACAACTAGATTTACTATTTCTATTGAATTGCTAAATTTTAGTTTATTATTAAAATAAAAGCGAACATACACATAAGAACTATAACAGTGGTTATAGACACGCTATTCACTGATTCCTTAACTCACTGCTCATCAGGACCACAGTATGTGTTGTGCGACAACTTTGCAAAACACTCTGCTAAGCCTGAAGATAATATTCTGTTATAAAGGGCAGTTTTTGTCACCGTGGACATCAGAGCCAGGGAAGAGACGCCTAGCTTGCTATTTAGCATACCAGGTTTCTTCTCATCCAGCAAATCTCAGTGGTTAAGCCTCTCTTCGGCTCCAGTCATGATTCCAGCGTCCTGGGATCGAGCCCCACATCGGGCTCCTTGCTGGGCAGGAAGCCTGCTTCTCCCGCTACCACTCCCTCTGCTTGTGTTCCCTCTCTCGCTGTGTTTCTCTCTATCAAATAAATAAAATCTTTAAAAAAAAAAAAAAAGGTCTGGCCGCTCTGGAAAGCAGCTCGACAAGTTCTTTAAAAAAAAAAAAATATATTTTTTACTGTTTAAAAATATAGACATTTATTTGAAATCAACTGGTTTAATAAAAAGCATTATATTTAAAGGTAATACAAATACATCTTAAAATAAATGTAAATTTGGATTCTTTGGAGCGCAAACATGTGGTTACCCAAAGAAGAAACCAAAGCCTTCTTTATAGTTATAATAAAACCTATCCGTGAAAAGTTAGTGGGTATTACACAGAAGTATTTATATTGTGTTCTACTACTCCTCATACTTGCTTTTAAAAAATGAGGAGAATTTAAACAGAATATGAAAAATAAATTATAAATAAATATAAAAATATACCTTATTATATTTTTATTGAAGACATTATCATTGTATAAATGCCTAAATGTGAGACTATAAATTAAAATATTGAAGAATTCTGTTTTCTCATTTTAGAAAGGGGAATTTTCTGAAGACAAATGTTTGAAGTTAAGGTAGTAGGACTTCACTAATTTCACAGACTGGTATCCACAAATTGTGATGAAATGAAAATCACTCGTGTTTTTTTTTGGTTTTTTTTTTTAAGACAAAAGTGCTTTCTAATAGGAAAAGTGCAAACTGGATTTTCTGAATCACAAAAATTCTGAAACAGAAAGAAAAGGTGACAAAATCCAATGTAAAATTAAGTAAAAGTTGTATCTTGGGGTTTCTTTTTTACACAGCTATGCTTAGTCTAGGAAAATCTTCCACAGGCATGCTTTTTGTGGCATCCAGTTGGTTGTATTCTCCCTCTCCCCTTCTTCCCTTTGTCTCCCTACTTCGCTCCATCTATGTGTCTGTGTTCCCTTTTGGTCCCCTGAGCACGCTCCTTTCTCATCCCTAGTGTCCCTATAGGCAGGCACACCTCTCCTCTCTCCTTTGTCTCCTATGTTCCTCAACAGATCTTTTTTCTCACCCCCACCCAGCTCTCTGACCACCTTCGTCTCCTTCTGTTCTCTTCTCTGTCCTTCACTGTCCGTCTTCAGAAACACATCTCACCTCTTCTCTTTGTTGTCCTGTCTGTCCAGTTTCTCTTTCCTCCCTGTCTCTGCTTGCCTCTCTCTTTTCTTTTTAACTGAATACCCACTTGCTGGGCACATTCTCATCCTCCCCTTCATTTGCTCCACTGCCACTTACATTTTAAGCTTTAGCATAAACGCAATTTATCAGAAGGCCTTCTCCAACTAGATTAAATCCTGTTTATATATAATCCCGTACCCTCTTCCACTTCTTCCTTTGGAGCTCAACTACAAGTAGGTCCTAAAAAATCTACATTTCAAATTTTTAATAGGAAAAATATATAATTTCAAAACAGAAGAAAAAGTAATGCAGTGGAAAGTCTCCCAACTGCCTCAGTTCCCAGGAGACCAATTTCTATACAATTCTTCCTACCACCATCCTGAATACACGTCACCATCATTCACAGTGACTCCTCAATCTTTCTTTCCTTAGTCCCTTTGTCTACATACAAACAAAAATGAATTTATATTCTTTCTTTCTTTTTTATTATACACAATATATTAGCAGCTGTTATTTCTACCATGCCCTATTTTTTAACTGAATATATTCTGGATATTTCTCTATACAAGTAAATAGACAGCTCAGTCATTTGTTTCTTTTTTTTTTTTTTTAAGATTTTATTTTTTTATTTGACAGAGAGAGAAAGAGAGAGAGATCACAAGCAGGCAGAGAGGCAGGCACAGAGAGGGGGGAAGCAGGCTCCCCACTGAGCAGGGAGCCCGATGCGGGGCTTGATCCCAGGACCCTGAGATCATGACCTGAGCCGAAGGCAGAGGCTTTAACCCACTGAGCCACCCAGATTCCCCTAGTCATTTGTTTCTTACAGCTGTATTCAGTTCAGTTGTCTATAGATATCATAAATTGATTAAATCAATACTGTTGATAACAATCTTACGTATATATCAGTTCACATCTGTATGAGTTTAGAATATATATCTAGAAGCGGAGATGGTTGATTAAAAGGTTATGTGCATTTTTCAATAAAGGTTATGTGCATATTTTAAAAGAAAAATATTGGACAATTGCCTACAATGGAAGCAATAAATTTACACTCCCATGAGCAATATATGGGAGCTGCTGTTTTCCCCAGTTTTGTCAAGAATGTGTAATAAAACTTAAATTTTTTGTTAGTCGAATGAAAAACTGCATCACAGCACATTACCCCTGTAATATACCATACAATCGTCCCACTCTTTTTTAAAAAGGATCTCTTTATTTATTTTAGAGAGAGAGTGCAAGAGAGGAAGCATGGTGGGGAGGGGCAGAGGGAGAGGGAAAGAGAATCTCGAGCAGACTCCGCACTAAGCGTGGAGCTGGACCCGGGATTGGATCCCAGGACCCTGAGATCATAACCTGAGCCAAAACCAGAGGTCAGATGCTTTACTGATTGTGTCACCCAGGTGCCCTGACTCTCCCACTCTTTTGACTTCTTTCTGTTAGTCTAAAAACATGCTCAGTCTTTCCTGATTTAAAACACCAAAAAAGAAAAATATATTTTTCTAACCTCATTTCTCCCCTTTAAGTATCACTCTTTTTCTCCTTTTCCTTCATGACTTCACACCCAGGCACTCTGGAACCCATTTCAGTCTGACTAGTACACTTATCACTTCACTATTAATGCCCTTGTGAAGGTTATCAATAATGTCCGAAGTTCCAAATACATTGAGCATTTTCTTACTGTAATCTTATTTGATTTTTCCAGAACATCTCACACTGACCATCATGTTCTCCTTCTTAAAAACTTCTTGCCATTGGCTTATGGGAAAAACTCTTTTCTGATTGTTTTAGAAATTCTGGTTCTTTGCATTAATCTCTTTAATAGGCTTCTTATTGTCCCATTGACCTTTAAATATTAATAGGCCTTAGGATTTATTCTTTGTTCTCTTCTTTTTCTTTTTTTTGAAGATATTATTTATTTATTTGACAGAGAGAGAGATCACAAGCAGGCAGAGAGGCAGGCAGAGAGAGAGGGGGAGAAGCAGGCTCCCCCCCTGAGCAGAGAGCCCTATGCGGGGCTCGATCCCAGAACCCTGAGATCACAACCTGAGCCGAAGGCAGAGACTCAACCCACTGAGCCACCCAGGACCCCCTGTTCTCTTCTTCTTTAAAAATTCCTCCTGACTCATCTCCTTTGTACCCATGGCTTTTCATGCATTAATCTGAAAGCATCAATGGCCAAATATTCATCTCCAGCCCATCTTTGCATCTGTTTACCCCCTACTCTGGGTGTTTGTTTAATAGAGAGCGGCAAGAGATGGGAATATGAGGTCGTGCTTTTCAGTTAGGAAGTTGGTAAGAAAAAATAGGGTGTATAAATGATTAATAATAGGTAGCACTCACTGAGTGCTTGGTATGTGGCGAGGCCTAAAGTAGGGGTTCTTGCTAGGGAGATAAGGCTCTTTCATCAAGCCTTCAGAGGCTGAGGAATGAATGAGAAAACCATAATTGAATGAGTATTTAGTATTCTAGGGAATGATTGAACTCTTCTAGAAAACTAAAAAGCTGATCTGAAAATACACCATAAATTGAAAAGGTCTAGTGCAGGATTTATTGAACAGGTTGGCTTGGAGAGCCACCTGGTGGTCAGAGAGTATGCGAGAAAAGGGGAGCCTGCAAGGAGTGACAGCCAAATCCGAGTGGCCTCCTTCCCCTAAACGGACTAGGGCCAGAAAGCTTAGGATGTGACTAGATGTCACAGAGGAGTCTACTCTTACAACGCTGCTGTCCCAGCGTATTTGATTCTCCCTATATATTTTCAGATAAATATACTTATTTTCCTACAGGTTTCTTTAATTTACTAACCCGGCCGTAGATACTCAGATTTGGGGAAAGGAATGCATGGAAGCGAGGCAGGGAAACAAACAAACAAACAAATCTATCAAAAAAACAACCTCCCCACCCCCTGAAACTGATGGTTGCGCTTATCCAGTCGGAAGGTTAGAGAGGGGGCCACTAATGGTATGCGTTGTGGCTACCAGCCTCTCTCCTTTCCTCCCTGCTTTCTGCTCTCTGACATAGTCTCTGAGTTACTATTACCACACACACACACACACACACACACAATGCAGCTTCTCAGTACATTCCAGAAACAAATTCAGAATTGTCCATGAAACTACAGTGAATCAGAAGACCCAAAGACGAATCCTTTTAACATTGAAGCATAGAAGGCTAATAACAAAAGCCACCAACAAAACGAACAAACAAAGCTTTTGCTACATGATGCTAAGATAATTTTTAAAATCCCCCAGTCTCACTGGTTCTCAACAGCATGCATTTCTCATTTGTGTTCATGTAGATGGCAGCTGGTTAGTTGTGGCTTCCCTCTATTCCAGAATGGAATGCTTCTCAATCCAGAACCTGGCCTGAAGGAACAGCTCTGAGGGGAGGCCATGATTCTTGGGGCTGAGGGAATAGATCAAGAGACCTCAGAGAAACTCTTAGTGGCTCTTAGAGCTTCTTCTCAGAGGCAGCACTGGTCTCCTTCCCTCATACTTCACTGGACAAAGCAAGTCACGTGGCCAAGCCCCCCCACTGATGGAGATGGAAACACACTCTTACGACGACAAGTGACATTTAGATACAGAGGTACGGTCAGTGTAACATAATTAATTGTCCAAAAGCCAGGACAATGTTGAGAGTGAACGTATTTTTCAATGATGAAGCTAGGATAATAGATAAAATCTGCGATTGTCTTGGTAAACTGGGACATATTATCACCTTCTTGTACGTTTCTTACAGGGAGAAAAGGAGCAGGTAATTGAGAATACTTGAGCTGATCACAAGCTTCGATTAAAAGACCCGGCTTACACATGTGGAGACATCACACACATGCTGAGGGAAGGAAGGAAAAAGGCAGGGAGACTAGATCAAGGACTCAGGAAGTTAGACATTAGCCTCAGGCTGTGAGATTGCTTCTGAAACACAGGTCAAGACAAAAGCTAATGGACCAAGAGGAGTTCCATTTAAATGATATCCTGCTGGAAGTGATAGTAGGTAATGGTAAGAAAAAAGGAGCATCCAAGACGCCATTTCTCTCAGTAATTGAGCCACATACTTGGGGTCTCAGGGCGTTAGTGGGAGTACCGAGGACAAGAGAAAATAAAGCACCTGGATTTGTTGGGTCCAGCAATGGCAGATGATGAACATGTAAAAAAAAATTATTACATTATATTTCCAAATGAGGGCATTTGCAGACATTTACAGATAGAAAAACTAAAGAATTAAGATAAATATAGAAAACCCCACCACAAATCCTTTTTGTTAGGAATTCTAAATATAACAAAGATTAATTACATGGGTGATATGTAGATTGATACGGAGTGGAATAGTGACTAAGAGCCATGTGAGGGAAGAAAAAGAATCAAACAAATGAACTTCCAGTTAACATATTTCTATTGCTAACACTGGGTTTTAATGAAGCTAATGTTTCTTAGCTCAGAAATAGTTTTAAAGCACTAACGTAAAAGCAATCCTGAGACACCTTAAAAAAAAAAAAAAGCATTGTTTGTGAGGAAAAAACCTTTTTTTGATATTTTATTTATTTATTTGTGAGAAAGAGGACAAACAGGGGAGAGAGGTAGGGGGAGAGGGAGAAGCAGGCTTCCCACCAAGCAGGGAACCTGACGCAGGACTTAATCCCAGGAGCCTGGGATCATGACCTGAGCCAAAGGCAAATGCTTAACTGACTAAAATCCAGGCTCCTGAGAAAAAAATACTTTTGAGTGAGATTAAAATCATTTTTTTATTCATTTAAAGTATGGGGTAAAATCACTGCCTTTAAAAAAGACTATCAGCTATCAAGTGAAGTTCTCTAGGCCACAATTCACATTATTAAACAGAAAATGTGTATCAGATATTCTCTAGATATCAGTTGTTGTCAATGAATGAAATAAATTGTGATTTTAATGCTACTGCATCTTCTTTCTTTTTTGACCTCACTCTAAGAGCAAGCCGCAAGCCTACATAAGTGAAGGCTGGGGCATTCTGGGAAGATATCAGCCCCTCTCCCATGACTGCTCATTTGCTAATTGCAGTATTTAATTATACCACTTTTCTAACCTTAAATGTGTCCCAGGAAAATAAGATTTAATTGTTTTCTGTCCCTTGCTTTTAACAAACATTAGCAATTAAAGACAAACACTACATTTCCTTAAATATCTTCCTATTTATCCAGAAAATATATTTTTAAATGTGTCCTTAGGGATTCCTATTTATGAAATGTTGGAAATTATTTCCCTGAAGTCGAGTACCTGTTAAATTATCGGTGTAAGGAAAATTTGCTGTTTTAACCACAAGGTGGCAGAATAAGCTAGGCGCTCTATGGGACTTTTCCAAATTGCTCAAGTAACTTCAGACACGTCGTTTTACCAAATTAGGATGAAAGATGCTTAAATAATTGTACTATGTGTCTTTGGAAACCTAAACACATGTGTAAGACAAGAAAGTATACGAGTAACAGAATTTGAAAGAAGTTAAAAGAATGAAAACTCTTATCCTTAGGATATACCCGATTGAAAAGGTGTTTTTTTAAAAGACTTCATTTATTTGTTTGTTTGTTTGTTTATTTATTTATTTGAGAGAGAGCACGAGCCCACGAGAAAGCAAGAGTGGGGGTGGGCAGAGGGTAAAGCAGACTCCACTGAGCGGGGAACCCAATGCGGGGCTCCACCCTAGGACCCTGGGATCATGACCTGAGCTGAAGGCAGATGCTTAACTGACTGGACCAACAAGGTGCTCCTTGAAAAGGTATTCTAAAGTTGGTTTCTAATAACATTTAAGTTGATTTCAAATAAACATTTTCTCTTAGCAGTTTTTTCAAAGTGCTGTGACCCTATAGAGTTGGCCCCCCGTGTTATGAACCCGGAGGTTTGTTCTCTCCACTGCCTGTTCCCAAGATCACACAGGAAGTACCTGGGGAGACACCACTAAAGATGATACCTTACCATAAAACAGACTCATAACTGGGCTGCTGAATGGGAAAGGGGCAAGTGGATGGGTTAAATGAGTGATGGGGATTAAGGAAGGCACTTGTGAGGAGCTCTGTGTGTTGGATGTGAGGGATGAATCACTAAATTCTACTCCTGAAACGTATGCTAGATGTCAACTAACTGGAATTTAAATAAAAACTTGAAGTGAAAATAAAAATGGTACCCTAAACATGTCTTGAACACCCGTGCCAGGAAAGAGAGGCACTTACCTTTCATCCTCTTCTCCAACACTATACTGTTTGTGAAAACATAAAACATAGTTACCTTTGAAAACTAATTCAAAGGAAGTAACATTGTCATATTAAGATATTAAAAGAAACTCTCAATTGTCATAACCTCCAATACAAATATATGGAGTTAACGATAACGATAAAACATTTAAGCTGTCACCTGTCATTGTGATATTTGCATTCATCTGAGGCAAGGGTACTCTGAAGAAATCACAACTGAATAATTGTTTTGGTATAATAAATGAAGATTTCTGAATTTTGAAACCTTGCTAGTAAATTCATTGCTAAAATGAAATCCAGCCTTCTTCAAAGGGCATTCAAGACCCTTCATTATTTAGGGGCGCCTGGATGGCTTAGTGGGTTAAGCCTCTGCCTTCAGCTCAGGTCATGATCTCAGGGTCCTGGGATTGAGCCCCACATGCCCCATCGGGCTCTCTGCTCAGCGGGGAGACTGCTTCCTCCTCTGCCTGCCTCTCTGCCTACTTGTGATCTCTTTCTCTATGTCAAATAAATAAATAAAAATCTTAAAAAAAAAAAAAAAAAAAAGGAAGACGAGAAAAGACCCTTCATTATTTGTTGTTCCTTTGCCATAGTTCTATTTACCCAAATCAACCATGGTCTTTCACCCCACTGCCTTCGCCAAGACTGTTACCTCTTAGAATGCCCTCTCTTCCTCTGTTCCTGCGATTGGTCATTTCCTTCAAGAAATGACTCAAAGATCTCTCTCCAAAACGTCTCCTGAATTCTGCCTTGAAAGCAGAAATACATAATCATTTCCTTTTCTGAAATCGTAGACTCACATTCCTGTTTTCATTATATTGATTTTAATTTGATTTGCTTTTGTACAGTTATGTCTACCAAGGAGAGGAGCCTTATTTCATCATCTTTCCACCTCTGATGCCTACTGGGGAGATTTAAACAGAAGGGGCACCCAATAAGCCCTTTGGTGAAGGAATGAAGGAGTCAAAAACATCCATAAATTCATTCAGTGCATAGGTTAATGTATCTTTGCATTATTATTTCTGTTTGAAGATGACATTTATATCCAAAGATGAGTATGCTCTTAAAGTTTATCTTTAGTTGATTTATTTTTACATTAAATTCAGAAAAACCTTTGAATTTTGTTTAAATTATAGAGCACAAACCATAGGGCCATTACTCTTCAACTTTTCACAGTCTCTGGGAAGTCACACATATAAAGATTCAACATGTTAAAATTATAATTTAAATAACATATCCTTTGGAAATGACTGCTCCTAAGTATAAAACTTCATTATTTCCTTAATATTTCAAATAAATAAACACTTATTAAATGCATAAAATGTTAAAGGTACTATGTTGGGTGTATTTTACATCAAATAAGTGACATTTTATACTTATCTCATGGAAAGTAGACTTGACCTAGTTGTTTTAAAAAAATATTAAATTCTTAAAGCAGTCTTAGCTTGACATTATGAGGGGTTTCATAAAAGGTAAGTACTACATTATATATAAATATATATATGTACATACATGTATATGTGTATATATATATTTGTGTATATATATCTCCAACTAAATTAGTACACATTGATAGAATGCTCAATCCTTTAGTGAAAACAAGTCACATTAACATTCATTCTAATGAAAATATAGTATTTGCATTCTTCACGCAAAATACATCCAAGAGAAGAGATTTTACTGAGACAATGGTAGAACACTGACTTTATATGATCAGAAAATCATTCAGGATTACTTCAGAAACAGAACGATGGGGTAGACTCTACTGTCCATAAAAACTATGACTCTCCTAAGCTTCTGCTGTATTGGGGGATATGTGGTTTGATATTTTAATTTTTGGGGGGAAGATTAACATTTGACAGGGTAATTTATGCCATCAATGGCATCGGTTTCTTGCCTGAAAAGAATTTTTGATGACGAGAGGAAAGAATCTCCTAAAGGTACATAATGGGAAAGGAGATTGTGCATCAATATAAAGAAATATGGTCAGAGTAGGCTCAAGTATTTCTGCTTCCTCTCCTCCATTTGATGTGTGTGTATGGGTGTGTATGTATATCAGCCACTATTTAGACTTGTTTCTATAATAAATGAAAATGTAATAATTAAATGTAAACTACAAATTATTTTTTTTAAAGATTTCTATTTATTTACTTGACAGAGAGAGATCACAAGTAGGCAGAGAGGCAGGCAGAGAGAGAAGGGGAAGCAGGCTCCCTGCTGAGCAGAGAGCTGGATGTGGGGCTCGATCCCAGGACCCTGAGATCACGACCTGAGCCGAAGGCAGAGGCTTAACCCACTGAGCCACCCAGGCACCCTTAAACTACAAATTCTTAAATAGAGTTTTAAAATTGCATTGGGGGGTGCCTGGGTGGCACAGTCAGTTGAGCATAGGTCTCTTGGTTTCCACTCAGGTCTTGATTTCATGGTCATGGGATGGAGCCCCGCTTCAGGCTCCACGCCCAGTGCTTGAAACTCTCTCCTCGTCCCTTTGCCCCTCTCCCACTGCTCTCTCTCCCTCTAATAAAATAAATAAAATAAAATAAAATAAAATTCCATTTAGAAGGTATGCTTTATTTATGAAATTAATACTCTACATATATAAACATTTAAATCACTATAAATAAGCTTGCCTGTAATTTTAAAAAAGATTTTATTTATTTATTTATTTATTTATTTATTTATTTATTTGATAGAGAGCAAACAAGCGCAAGCTGAGGGAATGGCAGGAGGAGGGAGCGGGAGAAGCAGGCTCGATGCGGGGCTCCATCCCAGGACCCTGGGATCATGACCTAAGCTGGAGGCAGAGCTTAACATAAAGAGTTGACAGTTCCTACTTGTCTCAGATGCAACACTATCATAAAAACAAAACTTGAATAGTTGTGTGTAGGTGTGGCTACGCTTTGTTGAAGGTGAATTATTTTCTGTGCCCAAATTGGAAAACATAACTGCTCAAGTAACAATTCCAAGAGTTTTCCAGTGTTTTTTTTTTGTTTTTTGTTTTTTTTTTAAAGCTAAGAATGGTATTTGCCTGAATTGTTTAAAACTGAGAAAAAAGCAAAGAAGAAACTGGACCCACCTTATGGTATATTTTATTGAGTTGATCTATGCATATTTGTTTGTATCTCCTAACCCAGACTTGAACGGTCTTCAAAAACAGGGAATATGTCTTATTCATTTGTATCATAATGAATAGGCATAAAAGAGATATTTTTGATTGAGTTGACACAAAATTTGTTACTTCAATAATACAAAGGTACAAAGTTCTATTATTTCTCTGGTTATATATATGTATGACACTTTATAGTTTTCAGACTAGTACCTAATAAGTATTTGAAAATCTGTCATATAAAATCTCTTAAAAAAAGATTTTTATTTATTTGAGATAGAGAGAACATGGGTTGGGGGACAGAGGAAGAGAGGGAAGCACGCTCCCTGCTGAACACAGAGCCGGACACAGGGCTCGGTCCCAAGACCCTGGGATAATGACCTGGGTTGAAAGCAGATAATTGACTGAGCCACCCAGGCACCCTTTTCATAAAAATTCTTAAGCATTGAACAGAAAAGTATATTCCCCACTTTATGTTTTTCACTTTTTGCCAATACAATCACAATTTCTTCAGTGAAAAAGTCTCTTATTCATCCTATATTTATCATAAATATATGTCAGTATAACAAAAACATTGGAGAGAGCAACAGAAAATATAGAAATGTTTTATTAAAATGTTCACTAGAGGGGCGTCTGGGTGGCTCAATGGGTTAAAGCCTCTGCCTTCGGCTCAGGTCATGATCTCAGGGTCCTGGGATCAAGCCCCTCACTGGGCTCTCTGCTCAGCAGGGAGCCTGCTTCCCTCTGTCTCTCTGCCTGCCTCTCTGCCTACTTGTGATCGCTCTTTCTCTCTGTCAAATAAATAAATAAAATTAAAAAAAAAATGTTCACTAGAAGAAGGTGATGTTTAAATATTTTCAAACCCCAATATATAAACTATAGTGAATGGTTCTTACAAAAAATAGTTTAAATAATTTAAAAAAGACATAATTGTAGTGATTATTACTGATATTGTGAGTAATAAGAATTTTAAATGCTATCATGTCAATACAATATTTATACATTTAGATATGTATATTTTCTGACAATTTTCTACTCAGTTAATTTTATTTTACATATATATTTTATCAACAACTGTAACATTTATTTTTTTATTAGTATACTTTCCTAAGCATCAGTGATAAAATTTTTAATGAAAAATAAGGGTTTTTTGCATTTAGTTTCTTCAGAACTTGCTGTCTCTTTTAAGCTTTTATTCTCCTACTTAGTTTTCTTTCTTAAAGTATGTCACTACTAATAAATTGCCTCCAGATTTTTTGTATCATCCCAATGAAATCTCAGACATAATTTAAAAAGTACATGCATTAAAATTCAGTTACCCTAGATAATTGCAAATGCCAGAACCTCTAATTGGAAGAACTTACATAAGTGCAAAATGTTTTGAAGTATTCTTAATCGTATTGTTTCCTTAAATTAAAAAAAACATGAAATATTTAAAATTAACATCAATGTTAGTGAATGTATTGAGGAAACAACCAAATAGAAAGGGGAGTAAATATCGCTTAAGAGTTCCTATGCTGAAAAAATAAAATAAAATAAAAAATAAAGAATTCTTATGCTCTTGGGAAACAAGGCAAGAGAAAGTTCTATATGGGTTTAAAAAACTGGGTCTGTCGGGGCGCCTGGGTGGCTCAGTCATTAAGCGTCTGCCTTCGGCTCAGGTCCTGATCCCAGGGTCCTGGGATGGAGCCCCGCATCTTGCTCCCTGCGCGGGGGGAAGCCTGCTTCTCCCGCTACCATTCCCTCTGCTTGTGTTCCCTCTCTTGCTGTGTTTCTCTCTGTCAAATAAATAAAATCTTTAAAAAAAAAAAACAAAAAAACTGGGTCTGTCACCAATTTTGTGACCAATTGGGAGATTCTTCATGCAGTAACTGACACTCAACTATATCAAATATTGGGTGCAATGATTCTTGCCTTGGAGGGAGGGTTGTTAGTTCAAAAAGAACATAAGTTAAGTTCATAGCACAATGCTTACCAAGTAGTATTTTTTCTAAATCATACCTCATATCATATGGTTTCTATTACTGCCAAATGTATACCATTTGATTTCCATAACAATTCTATGAAGAAACAAAAGTTCGGAGATGGTGGTTTATTTATACCTCATCACAGCTAGACATAGACTTTGAACCCAAGCATTTGTGATGTAGAGCCCATGTCACTAACTCCTGCAATTTTCAAGAATTCAATTTTTGTCTCGCTATTCAGTGATCTAGTGGCTTAAGTAGTTTTTTCTACTTTTAAGGACTTCCATTAGTAAAGTAAGGGGGTTCAGTTCAATAATCTTTTGCAATTATGATTCCAAAGAATTGGGATAAATCTAGAAGATAAAAATGCATCCAGGTGTTAAAAATGCATGAACCAACTCTCCAACATTGTTGCATTATAACCGGTTGTCGACATTAGGATAGAAATTTCACCCTCTGGTAGTATCAACTGGGGTTTATCACTGTTTCTACACAGTGAAATCAATTTTCCACTAAATCCACAGGAGATTTCCATGCATAACTTACATGAAACCTAATGGTAATTATTTGAAAAAAAAATCAGCTTTATAGTTGCCTGGGAATATATTCCAAAACCAATTTGAATAGATATTGCATGATTTAATTTTACTCAAACAAATCCATTCAAACAAGAAGCACATTTTTTCCAACAGAGATAAACTGAGGTCTATACAATTCAATGTTTATTTCATCAGTTGATTTTTTAATTTAACATTTGATTAAATTTTCAACAAATTTTGCAGTCTTAACCAAAAATTTAAAAGAACATTTTGCTTAAAGTACTTTGAAACCTGTTATTATAATCTAACTCAGAGTTGTTACTAGGATGACCCAAAATAATGCAGCTGCTAACTAGTTTGCTAACATTACTGCTAAATCAAATTCTCCAAAAAGTCTTAATAACTAATGCTATTTATAAAACAATGAGATTTACAACAGTATGTTAACATGTCTACATACAGAAAAGGAAAATTCTACCTTTATTATACATTCAATTAATTCATCTACTTCCCAGAGGATATTGATTATTTCAATGACAAAAAGAGAGAATTACAGTCTCTTTGAGATTATCAAGGTCCTTTTGGACGCTAAACTCAGCAAAAGGATTAGTGACATTTATAGAAACATTATCAACCCTCAAACTAAATGCTTCAAAAGAAGGACAATTGGATTTGCTCATTGCAGTAAAACACATACAAATTGCATTAAATAGCTAAATGTTCCTAAATATTCAGAGATGACTAATATGCTAACATGCAAGATTAAGTCATCTCTTCTGTTTTAAATCTAGCCTTTCAAAACTGCTGACAGAGCCCTTGTAAGGATATTGTGCCAATTCAATGCAAATATCCATTTTCATTAAATTGCTTGTTCTAGTTTAAGGATACTAGCACTAGATGTAGTGAGAACAGTAGAAAGGAGTCCTCCCTTTCCTATGCCTTGGAAATATCCACCCCCGATCTACTAAACAATGTCAGACTTACTATCACGGAGCCCTCTCATAAAAGGGCTCAGTGTGGATGGATTTAGTGGTTTCCACTCAAATATCCTGCCTTATGCCAAAAGAAAACAAAGGAAACAAACAAAACAGAAGACTATTATATCACAGATGAGTGGGTTAATGCTGTTTGATTTCTCCCATTCAACTGCCCTCACTGCAAATTCTTTCGTCCAAAATAGACTCATGAGACTTATTATTCTGGAATAGGAGAGAATGGCTACTCTACCTCTCAACAAGAAAATAATCTTAAAAATAGTTTTTGTTTTTTGGTGAGAGGACTTGTTATATTTCTTTATCTTCTTCATCAGATTGGGAGATAATCCTGGAGAATTTAGTTTAGAATAATCTAGCTAATTCGAGGAGAAAATATTTATCCTCTCTTAGCTGGAGTCAAGAAGAAAGGCAAATGTAATGTAGGGGATGCAAATGAAAATTGAACCTTTTGGGGTGCCTGGGTGGCTCAGTGGGTTAAAGCCCCTGCCTTCGGCTCAGGTCATGATCCCAGGGTCCTGGGATCGAGCCCTACATCGGGCTCCCTTCTCTGCTGGAAGCCTGCTTCTCTCTCTCCCTCTTCCACTCCTCCTGCTTCCTTCCCACTCCTCCACTGTTCCTTCTCTCGCTGTGTCTCTCTCTGCCAAATAAATAAAATCTTAAAAAAAAGAAAAAGAAAAAGAAATCTAACCTTTTTACTGACCCCATTTCTTTTTACAAGAGGGAAATTAGCAAAGTAAAATCCCTCACACGCATCAACATGTTTCTCACTTAGAAATGACACAATGTGTAATAATCTGAATTAGATATGGTTGTATGTTACAAAGTTATGGGACAGGCGCTTCAAAGTAAGGCAAAGGGGAGCCTCAATGGGAACTTTCCTAGGCTTCCTCAATCTCTTACAACATAGGCACTGAATTGAGAAAGTAGGGGCTTGCCTTGTATCCAACTGAATCACAGCAGGAAGGCCAGTGGCTGGCTAGAAGGCGTGCCGACATACACGCTTACAAGCAAATACACTAACGGGGCGGTTCTTTACATCATTAGAAAATAAGTTATGTGTGAGTGCTGAATCTCAACAATGAAACTGAAAAGATATTTTACTGTCCAAATTATAGCAATAGTTGTCTAGATATGAAGAATCAGATCCTGTTTCTCAGTTTTTTTGGTTGATGACTAGGTGGGACATTAGATTATATGGGTTTTTCTATCACAATAGATGGATGTAGGTCCAATTATTTATATTTTACAGCAAGTTACCTAAACACCTAAAATGGATTTTACCAATTATATTAAAATGACTGAATAGCAACAAATCAATTATGCAAAATTACAAAGCTCATTTGTTTATTATTTCATAACAAGAGATCTTATTGACCTGCTATCTCCTTTTCTTTTCTTTTTGCTTTGTTTTCATTGATTTATTTTGTGGAAAATGCTTTCTGTATAATCCTACAAGCTTTTGTTTTCATAACATTGTAATGAGATTTGTATTAAATAAATTCAGAGGAAAACATATTAATCCATGTTCCTGGCAATATAAAACACTATTGTATTTGCTTCATACATTTTTCCCTATTTGGAACACCTTAGGTAGATAGCAAAATAAATATGCATACACAAATAGATATGATTTTATCAAAATATTACACATTCAAACATTGAAACTGCTTTAGTTATTATAACAAAACAGCTAAATCCTTGTCTCAGCACTGAGAATCTTTCATGTTTTTAATGGGAATTTGAGACTCAAAGATTAGTATTTACTAGTCCCTATGCAATATTTGAATCATTGCAACTATTATTGTCTGTTGAAATAAAGAAGGCTCCTGCTCCTATATAGCTTCTTAGACCAAATGACAAGGCTTAAAATGATGCTCATTTACAACCATATAATTTAAAAATCAGTTAAAAGAAAAAAGCTTCACACTTTTCCCAATAGAATTCAGTATCTTTTGGAAATATTGTCTGTGATACAATTGAATGCCCCAAGCATAAAAATGTGGGGAAATATTTTGATATCATAAAGAAGAAACAACTCGACCATCTTTCTGGAATATTCCATTTAAAACATTATGATAAGCCTTCCTTACAACTTATGTATTTATAGACACGTAATGCCTCCAAGATGCCTAATTAAATGCATGAAATGATTTCTGCAACATATATTTGAACTCTGACAATAATATCAATTTCATAACGCTTTTTGTTTTTTTAAAGACAATGCCTTGTGGCTCTTTTATTTACTATTCTGCTAATATTATGTGGTCTCCATTTTCATTTCATATAGCAACAAGTATGTTTATTTGATATTAATAATGTCTTGAGAAAGGTCACTTCTTATCAGAGATGTTGTTTAAAAAACATAAAGATTTGGTCAGGATTTAAGGGAAATTGAGTACTGGATCACAGTGAGTTAACTGATGCTTCAAAATTTCTATAAAAATCAAGTCAAAGTAGTGAAACTGCATTAACTGAAAAGCAATAAGTAAATGTTTTAAAATATCCCAATCGTAAACTTTAATAAATAGATCCATATGCACTTGCACCATTTAAGGTCAAATAGTTAAGGGCATGAGATGGATACTTGGAGAATCCTCCCTTTCTTGGCAACTCAACGTAAGAGATATATTCATTGATATAAGGTAGCGCTCTCTCATTAAAATTTGGTTTCATGTAACAGGATAAAATAACATTACAACATAATAAAATAGCTTTAAAATGATATAATATCTCTGATTCATAACTGCAAACTTTTTCTAAAGCAGAACTATTTTAAAATTTATTTTATTACTGCCACAACACCCACAGCACTAGTATTTTTCTTCTAATTTTATACTCCCTCCCAGGTCCTACTGCAACAATAGGCATGAAATGAGGTTCTATCTACAAACAATGACCCTCAAATATATATCATCAGCAAAGAGTTCTCTTCTGAGTTCCAAAGAGATATATTTCCCATTTTCCTATTTGGCATTGATAATTGGATTTGACATTCAGAACTCAACATACTCAAAACAAATTTATGATCCTCTGTCAAAACATCCTCTGTCAAAACATATGATAGTAATGGCATCACTATCTACCTGTAACACAGGTAGAAACCTTCAAGTCATCCTAACACTTCCTTCTTTGTCCTACCCATGTATAATTACAGTCAGTTTTGGCTCTAATCACCTTTCAATTCATCCATTCTTAATGAATCCTGCCATGACTACTCTGGTCAACACTGGGCCTTCACTATAGCTTCCTAGCTGCCTTGGCCTCTACTCTAGCTCCCTATCAAGTAGCCAGAAGAATGTTTCATAATTGGAAATGTTTAAGTTACCCACACTCATGTCCTTCAGCCACATAAGCACACAAATCCTTCTAGGGATTCTCATTGTTCTGAGACTGAACAGAATAGACTAAATAGACGTCCTTTCCATGGGGCATCTGGGTGGCTCAGTGGGTTAAA
>CM053603.1:158012014-158032075 GCA_028646535.1 Procyon lotor | reverse complement strand
TTTAAGTATTTTTATTTAATTTTAAGAGAGAGAGAGAGAGAGAGAGAAAGAGAGAGAGAGGGAGAGAGAGAGAGAGAAAACACCAGTGGGCAGTGGGGAGGAGGCGCAGAGAGAGAAGCAGGCTCCCCGATGCAGGACTCGATCCCAGGACCCTGGGATCGTGACCTGAGCTGAAGGCAGAGGCTTAACCGACTGAGCTACCCAGGCATCCACAACTTTCGCTTTCTTAAATACATCATTCTTCATCCAACTATATGTTTTCTGCACATGTTGCTTCCTTTGCCTGGAAACTCTTCCCCTAGCACTCATCCCAGTTTTTTTCATTCATCAGGTCAGACTTCATTTCTTTAGAAAACCCTTCCTTAACCTCTCCAAGTTGGTTGGTGCATTTTGTTTTCTACTTGCATGTTAGCAGCCATACTCTGCAATGGACCAATGTCTGTGTGCCTCTGAAACTCCCTAGTGAAATTTCAGCATCCAATGTGATATTTTTAGAAAGTGCGGCCTTTGGGAGGTGATTAGGTATTAGGGGTGAAACCCTAATGAATGGTATTAGTACCCTTATAAAAAAGATCCTAGAGAGCTCTCTAGCTCTCCTTTTCCCATGTGAAGATACAGCAAGAAGATGACCATCTATGAACCAGGAATTGGATCCTTACCAAACAACAAATCTGCTGGCAGCTTGATCTTGGACTTCCCTGCCTTTAGAACTGTAAGAAATGTGTATTGCTTAGGTGACCTAGTCTATGGTATTTTTGTTATAGCAGCCCAAATAGACTAAGTTACTCTTCCTCGTAGTATTTATTTTATCTACATTTGACATCAATTTATACGATCTGTTGATTAATACTGATTTCCCATAGATTCTAAACTCCTTAAAAACAGGAACCAATAGCAGTTCATAACAGGTACTCAAAGCTCTATCTAGCAGCTAGACCACATAAAATTAGAATAATTAAATTGAAATAATGTGAATTTTTTCCTATGTCTTAATATTTAAATAACAGGTACTCAAAGCTCTATCTAGCAGCTTGACCACATAAAATTAGAATAATTAAATTGAAATAACGTGAATTTTTTCCTATGTCTTAATATTTAAATGTACACAGAAAGTTAAGGTGCTTTATTGGAAATTCTTAGAAATATAGCCAATTTATTCTTGACCTCTTTTGTGTTTTCTTTTTTTTTTTTTTAAAGATTTTATTTATTTATTTGACAGTGAGAGAGAGAGAGATCACAAGTAGGCAGAGAGGCAGGCGGGGGGGGGGGGAAGCAGGCTCCCCGCTGAGCAGAGAGCCCGATGCGGGGCTTGATCCCAGGACCCTGAGATCATGACCTGAGCCGAAGGCAGGGGTTTTAAGCCACTGAGCCACCCAGGCGCTCCTCTTTTGTGTTTTCTATAGAGTTTGTAATCCCAGTGCTGGGCTCAGTAGCATTGCAGACTTAGACACTCATTTATTCAATATGTAAACATACTGCAGTAAACATGGTATTTGCCTTAAGGATAACAGATTAACCTAGGAAAATCAAACCATAAATATGAACTATTAATAACAGTATGAAATTCAAAGCATAAATCAGAAATTATCATTAGGAAAGACTGGAATCGTCATCAGATGAATCATATGGACAAAGGAACAGGAAAAGTGAGAGAGAACAGACATCACTAGAATTTGAGAGTATTATATACTGAAGACAAAATCTGAGATTTGTCCTGAAACTTCAAGAAGTCTGATTGGCATTGAACTTTTATTTATTTATTTATTTATTTATTTACTTACTTACTTACATACTTACATACTTACTTATTTTTAGAGAGAGAGAGCATGCACACATGCATGCAGGGTGTGGGGAGGATGGGAATGGCAGGGGCGGAGGGAGAGAGAATCTTTTTTTTTTTTTTTTTTTTGAGAGAGAGAATCTTAAGTAGCCTCCCCAACCAGCATGAGGCCAACTTGGGGCCCAGTGCGGGTCTCCATATCATGAGCCTGAGATCATAAGCTGAGCCAAAATCCTGGGGGGGTGGTTACACAGGGAGCAGGCACTGTGATACCACAGAGGATAAAGAAAAGGAAATGGAATGAAATAAAATATTTAAATAAAATATTTAAATCTCTGAGGCTACAATGATGATTTATCCTTGTGAACACCTATTTTATATGCCATCATTTTGATCATTATGTTGTACCTAGTGCTTTCTTTCCATTTGTTTTGAAAAACTACTTTTAAAAATTTATCTTATCATTATTTACCTTTTTACATAATTCCTAATTTAATAAGATGAATTGATGGGATAAAATTATTTAATTTTTCTCATTTTAATTTTTTTCCTTAGAACAAGTCAATAGTTGAAATTATATCAAATTACTAGTAAATATTTAATTTTACTTATGGGATTAATATTCTTACTCTTCTTTTTGTATTGGACTTCTAGAGATAACTGGAAATGTATAATACTTTTGTGGGCTCTAGAAAGTGAAGATAAGAACTGGGTCGAGTTTGAGCATCCTTTCTTCCTCTTATCTGTATATACCATGACTCCAAAGATATATTAGACCCTTGGTATGTATTAGCTTCATAAATTTTGCCTCTGAACCAATCAACATATTTTAAGCAATCTGTAAGCTCTTCTGAGAAATAAGAATGTGTTTTAAGTATTAGGACTCTAGTATATTTACTACCTTCTACTGACACTTTAAAACAATGTGTAACAGGAACTTCCATATTTTGGCAGTTTTCCCACTGTGCTCAGCAGAAAGACATCCAAATCCTAATTTTTAACAAAAACTATAAATATGTTATAGCACATAGGAAGTGGAAATTAAGGTAGCCAATGGAATTAAGTTTGTTCTTCAGCGGACCTTAAAACAGGGATTCTGTCCTGGGTTATCTGCGTGAGATCGGATATTCAGTGCCTCCTTCAAGGTGAAGAGGGAGGAAGAAGAGGGACAGTTGGAGTTACAGGATGTGAGAAAGACTCAAACACCCACAGCTGGATTTGGAGATGAAATGGAGGCACGGGAGCAGCCTCTAGAAGAGAAAGTCCATGAAAATGGATCCTCCAGAAAGGAACATAGCAGTCCTTGATTTTAGCCCAGTGAGAGCTGTGTGGGACTTCTGAACTACAGAACTGTAAGGTCATACATTTGTGTCGTCTTAAGCCAGTAAGTTTTGGGCAACTTTTGACAAAAGTAACAAATCTCAGATATTATCACCTCTACACCGAGCACAAAGGAATTCTAACACCTGCTATCGTTGGCACTGTCCAGCTAGAGAACTGAAGTTCCTAAATGTCCTTCCTAGTTTTTTCTCTAGTTTATTATTTTCACGGTTCTAGTAGAAATGCCTCCATTTCTCAGCTAATGTCAGCTAAGCCATGTCCTCATGAGTATATTATTACATTCGCCACGTAGACAGAGCCTAAAAATCTCTGTCACTCTGCTTTAAAGAAGGAGGAATATATTCTTTCTTTCTTGGTGCTCTCCCCCAACTAGGAAATCTTAAGCTTTTCCTTTCACACAATTACTTTTCTTTTGGGTGGTTTTCAAAAGAACTAAATGTATAGCAGATTCCAGGTTCAGTCCTCAGTCTTGGGGGATGTTGTTCCCTCATCAAACAGCCCATGCATCTGACAGATTTATTAAGGCTATTCTAAAAATTAAGCCTCCTAGATTTCCTGTCTCCAGATCGAATTTGAATGTGATCCTGCAGGCACTCACCTGACCTCCCCTTGAACTGCTATCAGGGGTTTCTTATTCTCTCTACATTTGACTCCCCCAGGATGCATAGTAATGACGGAGGCTTTACCCCTGACATGCAGGTTTAGTCAGTTCTCCGCTTGATTTATCTTTTGGTTCCTATGATCCCTTCAGTGTTGTTTATGCTTTCCCTAGTTTCATGTTAAAATAAATCATCTTTTACCCAATCTTTGTCAGAAAACCTTTTGTAGGACTAACTCCCAAATCTTGTACCCCAAGAAGTCCACAACTACATGCCAGAATTAAGAAAGGGTTAGTGAAGATTTATCCAAAAATCTTTAATTCTCTTTCAGAATGTTTAGGGAAGTAAACCTACCATCAACAAGTAAACCCATTTACCAAGTAAACCCACCATCAACAACCAAACTCTCAGGGAATGTAACTGAAATCCACTTTAGGAATACTGGAATGTTTAAGCAAATCAACCAGAGAATATTTTTATGAGGACTGTAATAAAAAATACTATAGAAGGGCTTGGTGTCAGATTTCTTATAATAGGATGCAGATATTCCTCCTGTGAAACGGTAGGCACCACTGTTATTTAGGACACCATAATTCAAGAGGAGTTATAGAGTTCATACGGAGGAAATAAAAGGCTGTGGTACTTCCTCCTGACAATGTGTATGTAAAAGTAATGAAAATGTAGCACACACTGCTGGTGGTCTAGGCAATAATTATTCTCTATACCTCCTTTCTCGGTGATAGAGCTTGTCTGTGATGACAACAGTTGAAATTCCCAATTATTAGCTTTCCTGCTCTCTCTTTTGCAGCAAAGTCACATGCATGATACAAATGCCAATCAACAAGATTTTAGGAAAATTGTGCTAAACACTTCTCAAACATAGATTTTATATATATACATATATAATACAACATATATAACATACATATATATTATACAATATATACAAATGTATATAATATATATTATATAGCTATATATACAGATATATAATATATATTATATATATAATACAACATATATAACCTAACATATATATTACATATAATATGACCAAACAATATATATAGATAGATGGATAGAGTTTTTCTGTAATAAAAGAGATTTAGTAGATTTATTCCCTGTCTTTCCTTATAAGTATGTTGACATTTAATGGTTTGATGACTGGAGCTGTGGCAATCATCTGTGACCATGAGGAAAACACCTAAGACAGAAAAGCAGGTCCTCAACCCTTAATTTCTTCTCTCAATCTCACTCCTTTTACCAGTATGGGGGCGCTACAGACTGACTGTGTCCCTCCAAAATTCACATGTTGAAATCCTAACCCTCAAAGTGATAGTATTAGAATATGAGGACTTTGCAAGGTAATTAGGTCATGAGAGCAGAGCCCTCATAAGTGGGATTAAAGCCTTTGTGAAAACACCCCAGAGAATAGTGGCAAGAAGACGGCTGTTTATGATCATGGAAGCGCGAGCTCTTACCAAACAACAAATTAGCCACAGCCTTGAGCTGGATTTACCTGCTTCTAGAACTGTGTGAAATAAATTTCTGTTGCTTATAAGTCACCCAGTCTACGATAACCTGTTATAGCAGCCTGAGTGGCCTAAAACGAAGGCTGCTTTTTCCATAGTTTTTAAAATCTATCATTTGTATATATCTATTATGTCTGTACATATACTTTATAATATACTGAGATCAAATCATACCTGTCATTACCTGGTTCTCTCTCTCACTTTTCTCATTCACAGTATATCCTGGAGACTTACGCACACACACTTTTTACATTTTTTAAACAGTTCCATAATAGTTCAGAAACCTCGTACAAAAGTATAATGCAGCAAAATAACTTTTTATACAGGCAAGAGTTCTCAATGAGGATTGTTCTTTTTTTTTTAAGATTTTATTTATTTATTTGACAGAGAGAGACACAGTGAAAGAGGGAACACAAGCAGGGGGAGGGAGAGAAGCAGGCCCCCCACCAAGCAGCGAGCCCGATGTGGGACTTGATCCCAGGACTCTGGGATCATGACCCGAGCTGAAGGCAGACACTTAACAACTGAACCACCCAGGTGCCCTATCAGGATTGTTCTTAAAGGTTCTTCACATTTCAGATATACATATATATTCCAGACAGCACTGCAAATTAATATGTGTGTATATAGACACACAAAACACACACACATACCCACCCACACACATACCCACCCACACATTAACGGCCTGTAGATTCATTTAGTACCCTGTGGGTCCTGAGTCATATTTGTCTAACTGCCTGCCCAGCGTCCATACCATCCGTGGCAGCTTCATGGGATGTTTCTGATAGAGCAAGTTCCATGAACACCATCACCAAAACAATGAAGGGATGTCAGAGATTACACCTGTGACTTAGTTTCTGGCAACATTCTTTCATCCATGTTTGATTGGTTCGGGACTGTGGATACCTAACAGTTTTGTGTTTGAAAGAGTTAATACAGATTTAATGTATCTGTCCGATTCATAAAATAGAAGAAGTAGGACAATAACCAAGAGTGCCTTGCTCACTTTCAAGAGAATTCCTATATTTTGAAGATGTTAATGTTTAAGCCAAGGAAAATGTACTTCACTAAAACACGCTGAGGAGATTTAAAAAGACGATTTCATTTGCTAGTGCTAAAAGAACTCAGACTTGTCTATATGAAAAAGTAGAGTACGCTATCATTGACACTGTTACAAAAATGCTTGCCCCACATTATCCAGCCAGGTCAGTTGTCTTCAACTCAGGAAGTTGCCTCCATGCTTCTAATATATTCACTGCTGGTCATCCGCAACGCAAAATGTTCATTACTGATCCTGGCACACCGATGACAGCCAGGCTATCCATGGTATTAGCCGATGTTTATCCGATAATTTTTTAGGATTGGCCCTTTCAAACTACTAACACTTTAGAGGACTGTGTCCCTTTCCCTGCCATTTGCTGAAAGCACTTTGTTGTTTTAGAAACTGTTGTCCCCAGTAATAGTAATACATAGGAGTCTCGCATCTCCTCAATGCCTAAATCTTATTAATAATGTTTCCATTTAGAGTTGTATGTAAATGCCATGTTAAATTTTATTTTTTGTAATCTCCTTAATCAGAAACAAGGGAATTAGCCAGCTGTTTGGAACTCATGTTAAGAAGTAATTAAACATCTGATTGAATATCTGTGCATATCAAATAGGAGAGGCTAGCGTTTGTACATAAGACAGACGACACTGATTATAATTTTAAAGGTCCTACCGGATGACAATGGTAGAGCGAGTGGTGGTGAAGGATTTGCTCCAATATTCTATGTCTATGATAATTTTTCTTCAAAAAAAATCCCATAGTTTGACACATAGTTTAGCATAACATGTAAATCATGGGAACCAAATTCTTCATCAGTTGAAACACATCTTTACAGATGAAAACCAATATATATTTTTGTATCATGTAAAATGTATATATATTTATATATACATTTAAAGAAATATAATATATAGATTATATACAAAATATATATTTATATATATAAATATATAAATGTGTAAAATGTACACATTTTGTAAGTTTTACAAAATTAAATTATCCAATATTTTGCTAGAAAAACATTTCTCAGTACCTTTTGTGTTTTAAGGTGGATAAATAGAAAACAACAAAAGAATTATTTTTAAATTCATATATGTATTAGCTGTTTTAGGAAAGATATATGGGGTGTTTTCTTTTAAGACTTACCATGTATAGGCTATGTCCAGAATGACTGTGGAATAATTTAATATTTCTTTAGGTATTTTCCTATAGAACCATGCTGTGATAGTCCTTGCATTTTAAAGTATATGTTTTGAAAGATAAATATGAAAAAAATGAAAATAAAATATGCTTTTTCATATTTTATAGTACTGTCTTTGCTTAATTGATACAGTGGTTGGAAAAGTCAGGGCTGTTTATTTAAATCACTGACAGTTTGGAAAAAAATAAAAATGCTATACCTTTGAGCTTTATATTAAGATTTGCATAGTGGATAAGACTATTAATCTTTTTAGTCCAGTATCACATAGTAGACAGTTTTTCATGCTTAAGAAGAAGATAAAATCCTCCATAACACATATGCCCAGTCGTGCAATGAAATTTTATTTCCTGGACTTCTTCAGAGTAAAAAGTGTCTATTCATCATTATGTTTCATTTTACGATGTAGGCTATTGCCCAGAGGAATTCTGTAAAGATCCAAAGATTAATTTTACATGTGGCACCAAGTTGGACTTGAATCTAGGCTTTGAAACTTTGTAATAACTCTTTCACTAATATGATTATTTTTCATAATTCCCTAGAGCTTACTGTAACATGAGTCAACACTGTTTGATAAGTTGCAGAAATGATACATTTCAGGGCAATGAAATTTGGCACATTTTACCAAAGATTTTCAAAGCCTACTATTAACAACAGTTGATAAACTTCTAACAGCAGTTCAAACATCACTATCTTACATTTGTGTCCTAAAAGATCATGGAACCGAGACTTCAACAGTGTTCTGCAATATTTTTATTAAGTATGATTTATCTTCTAGCCCAGAATTTAGAGGGTTAAATATGCTCACTGACTATAAATTCAGAGCTGTCCAAAGAATATCATAGAAGTTCAGTAGATAAAGTACTCCTTAACTGAAATTGTCTTTTATTATTTTTTAAAAAAAATTAAATTTGAATATAGTTGACATACAAAGTTACATTAGCTTCAGGGATACAGCATGGTGATTCAACATCTCTATAGGTTATGCTTTGCTCACCACAAATGTAGCTACCATCTGTCATTACAGAATACTATTACAATATCATTGAGCATATTCTGAAATTACCTTTTATTTGACAGACTACATTAAATCGTACTAAAGGTGATGGTTTTCCTGGGTCTTTGGTATCTTTTAACATCTCTGATTGTATAATTGTATATGTATTGTATATGTATGTAACCCTATATTCTCCATATCAATTCCTGGTCCTTTAGAGAGTATATGTACATGTTAGTATGATTTCCAGAATGTCCATGTAAGATCATGACTTATTTCTACTTCTTTAACAACAAGATTAGGTAAGTTCCTAGACCCAGCTAGTTTGTCTTGGTCTTAGATCTCAAGTTGACTTGGGAGAACCGAGGATCAACAATGAGGATGTTACTCCTGATCAGCTGCACTCTACTGAACTCTCTTGGTCATGCTGCATTTTCGATTCTACCAATATTGGTGAGCTTTGCCTGATGTGAGTTTTGTGGGCACCAGCATGCATCAGACTTGCTCACTAAGTCTGGGCTTGGAAGTAGGGGCTAGTTTAGCTTTCAGAAGGTCTGGTCTGTGATAGGGTGCTGATACAACTCCTTGAACCTACTTTTTGTACTTTGTTTTAATGTGAAGATGTAGTTCGATTGACCAACGGGGTGTTCTTGTCTGATCTGTCAATCTCAGACTATTACTGATATGTGTCACTAGTAACTGTGCACCAGCTAAACAGGGACAATACCTCTATCTGGTCTCCCTGGTCCGCCAGAATATGTGTGTGTGTGTGTGTGTGTGTGTGTGTGTGTGTGTGTTTAATATTAAATTTTTAATATTAAATTTCAAAAAGTCAAGAGGACTACATATCAAATCCTCATGATCCATCACCCAACATCAGCAATTTTCATCTAATCGGATGTACCCTTCACCTCCCACTAATCGGATGTACCCTTCACCTCCCACCAAGAGACAGTCAAGCTTCGGTCCTAACAATCTACTCTCTGATAAACACATGCATTTCAGCCTTTCCTCACACTAATTTCTCTGCCTACCATGCTTATAAAACATCCCAGTTCTGTATTCTAAGCTCAGCAGACTTCTTCACTGTCTAGTTTCACTTTAATTTTCTTTGAGAAGTGTGACCTGAAAACCAAGCTCCCTCTTTAATCCCTCCCCACAGCATTTTGAAGTCATTCCATCATCTTTTAAATTATACTTTTTGTGGTATAGGGATGATGATCGTATTAGGGAGTGGTTACTTATGGCCATGATGATCATCCTTTTAGATATTTTTACAATATGTGTTTAACTCTTGGGGCTGAAGCATGTTTAAATGAAACCATAACAAATCCTTAAGAATACACTATTTATTGTATCTTGCATAATAATGTAAATGAAATTTTCCCCTGCATTTCTCCTTTAGACTTCGTGGATAATATACTTCTCTATTTAAGTACATTGCTGATACATATGTAATTATTTTTCATCCCACTATCCTGGATAAAATAAAATTCTGTAACATCACCAACTTCATATTGGTTATAAAATATGCATATTTGTCTCCCTCTAAAGTTTGTTTGGGAAATGTAGTTAAGTCTAAAAACAGTATCAGCAACACCACCTATAAATTCCAGTGATGTTAATTCATGTACGTTCACCCACATTTCACTACCTGGTTCATAGGGTTATTGAACTGCTCGTTGTAATTTAAGTGAAGTGACAGGTCAATTCAAGCAACTGATTTGATCTTATTTCTGCTACTTGATTTTGATTGAAATGACCCACAACAACCAATGTGTTGACACTGCATTAACAGGGCTTCCCGCCCAGTGGCCCCTGGCACCAGAGCAGGGTGGAAATTCAAAGGGTTTTTTTGGGGAAAGTGGGTTAGGATGAAGGCATGTTAACTACTTCTCAGTGTTAGGACAGCTACAGTACTCATTCAAGGAAAGTAAAATGTTGCAGTTGTATACATGCATATAAAAGATGTCTCCCCAAATAATGTGTCTTATCAAACTTTGAAAGCTGACTTTAAAAATTCAGCTTTAGTCAGTTAGCCCACTAAAATACTTTGTTAAAATCTGTTCACTTTCTGTTGCCCCCTCCTCAAATTTAGGGGTGCATTCTCTAGGGGAAATATGTCTTTATATGTGTCTTATAAGACATGTATAGGATATATAAACTTTCATATTACTCCACTATAAATTTATTTATATATAGAAACATTTATATATAATATATATGCATATTTATATATTATATATAAATTTTCAAACTAAAGCTAATTTAACCAGGAGAATGATGATTTTTAGTAGTTGGATTCCTAAATTATATCTTACTCTAATAGAATTACTAGGCACATTAATCAACCAGGTCATCAACTCTGATTTTATAGGGTTTACTCTTCAGTTAAATTAGATCATCCACTGGTGAGGAATAATATTTTTCCACAGCCATTGGGCCAAAGCTGAAAATACAATGATTTTTCATCTTTAAAGGACTGTCAGCAGCAATTAACAGGATTTATTATTAAAGTGTCTAAAATCACAGATTCTAATTTTCTGCTTCAGTGTATGAGTCTGAACTATTATATTTGCTCACAAATTTGCATAATTTAGAAGTTTAAAACATTCCCAAACTTCAAGTATTTATTCTCTGTCATGGCGAATGTACTGTCCCATATTTCTAATCTGCTTTTGCAGATTACAAAATCATGTCAAGGCAAAGTCTCACTGCAACTTTCCAAACAAAGGTGGTAGAAGACACTGAATTAAAAAAAATATATTTTAAGCTAACTTTAGGTAATTGACATCAGCAGAAATTCTTCCAAAGTTCACTCACATCTTCAATATATAATATATATTCAGAGGTATGTAGTGGATTCACATGTTAGAAATAAATATTACTAATAATAATACATGATTTTGATTAACAAATTAAAATATCTGCTTCTCAGTTAAGTGAAAAATCTCATTTAATCCTCACAAAATCTTTATTATTTGCATTAACAGATGAGGTTACTAAGACTTAGAGTGATTGAATTCCTTATCACTCATCTAATAAACTGATGAGCCAAGATTCCAACACTGTTCTATTTCCATAGCTTCCTTCTTCCCCATTGATTCATTTTGCAGTATTCAGGAAGGTATAGGGGTTGTACTTTACTAGTTCTACCTGCCAGATCATCAGCCTACACTTTCTCCTTTAATTTATCAATATACTTAAATAAAATACACTTAAGATAACAGTATTTCACAGAAATACATCACATTATACACATTACAGAATGTGACAATGCAAAATAGATTACATGTGAGAATAACGTAAAAAATAATTTGAAATTGTTGAAAATTGTTTTATTAAAATACCAAGCCCTAGATGGATTTATTTCATACAATGAACTGAATAATGTGTCTGACGTTCTTGGAAAATATTTGTTAATTGCACACACAGGAGGGAGAGAAGCTATTCATTAGGCATCCTCTTCCCAAGTAATTATAAACTAGAGAACATACTTGGAATTACTTTGGGGAATATATTTCTAGGGGAAATAGACAAATGTATACGTAACAGCTAAGCATTCCTAAAGGGTGAGAGTGCCCAGATTTACTTTCTTCATCGCTTTAGGAACTGTCTTAGGACAGTTCTTAGGAACTGTCATTGCTCTTGTTCTGCATAAAATATGGCATTAAATCAGCCATACTTTTCCTTTCAAGTTGATTTGTGTTCCCTGACACAGGGGAATCAAATCACTGTGGGGTACCCCCTTCCCTTGATTGCCTGGGAGAATAAAATCGGTAAAGAGATAGTGCATCCCTGGAAAAGCCAACTGAAAAAAAAAACAACACAGAGCCAAATCATTGATTTGACCTGTTAAATGGATTATTCAAGCTGCGTATAAAATTTTCTTATAGTTTTAAGTTGTCACTGAATTGATTTATGATTAATGCTGGGTGAAGAGTTCAGGATAATAAATCTGGACTTCATCATACAAAAGCATACATATATATTCTGTCTTCCAACAGAAGCAAGGTCTTTTTATTAGCTGTGTTCAGATCTGACTCATGAAATCTTTCACTCTAAGCAACTCAGATTCGGAAAGAGAACTCATTTTGTCCTTATTCTCTTTCTTTGGAGTCCTCGGGAGATTTTCTAAATGCAGTTATAGAAATAGACTCTAGGATTCAAGGTAGTCATGTGCATGTAAATGTATCAGTGTATTTTAGGCTTTCATCACCTATTCCCTCTGTATATTTGTTGTCTTTCCTTTTAAGCCTGATGGAAGCAGGAATAAGCACAAAAAAAAAAAAAAAAAAAAGAGAGAGAGAGAGAGAAATGATTCCAGAAAGCATGGGAATTTCACAGTATAAAGACCCTGGGGTACAGACTACATTGGAGAATATTTAATATAGCATACCATAGTATTCAACCAGGTTTTCATTAGGCTTACCCAGTTGAAGACTGAAAAAAATAAGCAACATTAGTATATTAAAGGAATAAAATAGAGTTTCATATTTATCATAAAACTTTTTTTTCTTTAGCCTTTATCTAGATAAATGATCCATTTTTTCTAGGAGAAATATTTTATGTCTCATGCTAAATGTTAATATGCAATAACATTTTCTTTTTGTTTTTTGTCATTTTATATTTTTGGCTCCACAAAATTTGAATGCTTGTAGCAATTATGTAAATACTTAATCCATAGATAAAAATTATTGAAATTTAGATTATTTTAACTTACTTTTAGATTAATATATCTTCAAAATTAATTTGAAACTAATTAATCACAAAGTGTTTTTAAATAACAAAGTATTCTACCTTTGAATGGTTTTACAGATAGTAATATAAATATAGAGATAGGCACATTCACAAAACTTTTGTACATGTCCTGGGAAACATGTGAAATACCACACATTGCTTATACTGGGTACGGATTATAGACTGCATGCTTTCTAACTTTTTCTTTCTTTTATTTTCCTGATAAAAAAGCAATATACATTCAAGTTTGCAGAAATATTAACCTAAAAAATCCATATCTTGAATACTGAAAATTACATTTTCTTGGTCTAAAGTATGTATCTAAATAACCATTCATATTAGGGTACAGAATGAACATTAAGGTAGGAATCATGAGCTACTTACTTAGCTTTGGACTTTGCATAGTTAATTGGCATGACCTCGAAGTATCTTTTATCTCTAAAATAATATAATATCTGTCCAATTTACCTAACAGGCTTTTTCTGAAACAAAGGAAATGAGATAATACATGTTAATGCATTTTCTAATCTCTGAAATGCTATTTGAGGATGATTTCTTAGAAATTTATGTTTACTATTTTCCTGCCTTACATATATACCTAAATAGCATTTTTGTAGAAATGGATAGATTAAAGGAAATGTTATTCAATGAGTAGCATGTGAACAGAAATAAAATAAACTGCAAAGTTCCAAGGAAATGGCTCGTGGCCACTTAATGAACTCCCTGGTTCCTCAGAGAATGCAGTGATAACTGAAAAAAAGTGATGGATGGTAAGAAGCTTGCACAAAATAATAGTCATCGAGTCCTGAAAATCATATGCATATCCTCTCCCAGTCTGTAATTGTCTTCTCAATCAGTAAAGCAGTCTGCATGGGAATGTCGTTTCCTGTTTCCTAACAAGGATATGGCCTGCAGACAATAGACAGTAATGAGACACCATCTAATCCTAATTGTTAATTGTTAGTATTTTTTGTCCATATCTTTGCATTATATAACTTTAACCTGATTTCATGAATAACAATATCTGGGATGAGAGCAAAGGAGGTGTTTGCCCATCTCCTGAATACCTCAGTGATACCCTAGTTTTGGGGGTGGGCACAGGGAGGAGAAAACAAAGTGGAAGAAGATTCTGAATTAGAGACCCTGAGAATGAGGAATTGATGAGAACATCCTATGAACACATCCCACACAGGAGAGGGAGAGGACTGACTAAGCTTAATCTATTACCTAATAAAAAGTTTTATCTAACTATGGAAATTACAGTTAATGACCATTTTTTCATAGCACACGAGAACTTTAAAATAATTACATTTCCTTATTAGCGATCAAAACAACACACAGATCTACCAATATAATCTGTTTTTATGTCCCCAATAGAATAATGGTTCTACATTTCCATGGGATTGATTATGAAGGAACAGAATAAGTCTATCTAACTTTTGAATGGCATGCTGGATTTAGGAGGACTTAGGGAATAAAGTCCACTTTACAAAAGTGTTCAATTTTGTGTTCTGCAATTTTTTATCTTTTGCAACATTCACCCATTTGTGATTAAGAACTAAACAATGTTCGCTTTAACAAATATGGAATGACAAATAATTTTTTAAAAAAATTTCTTGCTTATTTATTTGTGAGAAAGAGAGATAGCAACAGAGCTCACGAGCCAGGAGGAGAGGGAGAAGCAGGCTCCCGCTGAGCAGGGAGTCCAACATGGGGCTCGATCCCAGGTTCCTGGGATCATGGCCTGAGTCAAAGACACATTTAACCACCCAGGTGCCCCAGAAGGACAAAATTTTAATGAAAAAAAAACGGAGATACTTTTCCGGCAAGTATCTGAGCAATAATAATAACAACCAGCAAACAATAATAAGTGCTGCTGAATTTTTACTGGAAATGTAGAGATTCAATCATATATTTGCCTATGTCTCAATCTGTGCTCCCCGTTTGCTTAGAAGTGCTACAGTGTTTATGGTTATTAAACCAGAAGCCTGTCATGGAGAATCTATTCACTGCCTTCATACATTTATTTCTCACAGTTCTGCAGGCTGAAAGTGTGAGCTGAAAGTGTCGGCAGAGAGCACTCGTCCTGGTCTGCACATGTCTTCTTCTCGTGGTGACCTCACATGGGCAGAGACAGGGCTCTCTTTTCTGTTCCCCTTCCTTATAAGACCAGTAATCCCCTCACAAGAGCTCCACCCTCAAGACCATATTTAAACTTAATTATGCCCCAAATTCTATCTCTATGTACCATCATTTACATATGAATTAGGGGCAGGGGAACACAATTCAGCCAATTAATCCTAGAGGATTTAGACCCCAAATGCCTCACCGAGTACTACTCTACTTTTTGCCTATAGATGTAAGCCTCTCTTCTCTTTTTGGGGGGTTCTAAAACACAAGTGTCTCTTTCTTGCCTTGGCACCTCTGCAAGTGTTTTCCCTTTTCCTAAACTCTCTCTTTGCCTATGCTTGTCTGGTCTCTCCTCATCATTTGGTTCTCTAGCAAAATAGCCTCCTCCAAAAGTTTTGCAGACCATTCCCCTCCAGCCTCTCATACCACGTGGTCCTGCTTTGGCTTCTTTCTAGCATTTATCAATATCTAGAACTAGCTCCTTTGTACATTGATTTACGGATTTTTTTTTGGTCTATTTCTCCCACAGAATATAAAAATCCCCTGAGAGTGATCCCCATCAATCTGACTTGTCTGCTACTTTCCCTCAAATGCCTAGCATACAGTAATCCCTCAAGAAATAGGCGCTGAATGAGTTCATAAGTGAAAATTTACTTATGAAGTAAAACAACATTCTGGATCTTAGAATTTGAAATTGCCTCTCAATGTAAAAATGACGTCCCTTCTACCTCCCCTCAAAAAGGAATTTAAAAAAGCAGTGGTTCCTATGCTCCCAGCCACAACAAGGGCGACATTCGGAAGAAGAAAAAAAAATGTTTTAAAAACCACAAAATGACACCAGTACACTGTGAAGCCTTGTCTACTAGGCAAAAGGAAATGAACTTTCTTATTGGCAAATACTATTAAATCAAACATTTTCTCGTCGAAGTGGAAGAGACAAAGGAAAGAGGCATGTGACAAAATGTAAAGAAAAAGCAGCAGAGTGTGGAGAAAAGGAAAGCTGCTCTCTTGGTGCTGGGAATGACTGGGATGCATTGGTGTTGACTTCGAGGTTCCTATGCCTGAGAAGAGGAGGGGGAGGAATGAAGAGATTAAGCCCTGAGAGTGAAAGAGAGGCAGTAGAGGGCTTGGTTCCTGCACCTCAGCCCGACACTTGGCAGAAGACACCACATGACAAGGAGACATCACGGCTCCCCTGTCACACAGCCCTGGCTTCAGTCTCAACTCAGCCACTGCCTGTGTCCCTTAATTTTCCTGAACAAATGTCACTTGTGAAATGGAGGTTTTTGTCTTGGGAGGACTCTCTGAATGAATGTTAAGTCCAGTACTTTGTAGTATTCAATAGGTGATTACCATGTTTCACAAAATGTAGTCACTTCATGGGTAGAAGACAGGGAGCTAGTCGCGATTTACAAGACTACAAGGTTTGAAATGATGGGTTTCTTTAGAGCAACTATACTGCTGCTGCAGATATTAAATTGAGATTGTTAAAAACTCACTAAAAATGAAAACAAATGAACAAATCAACAGGTAAACAAATGAACAAAAAAGCTGAATCAGACCTGTAAGTACAGAGAACAAACTGGTGGTTCCCAGAGGGGAGGGGGATGAGGGATGGACAAAATAAAGAAAGGGGAGTGGGAGATACAAGCTTCTGGTTACAGAGTGAGTAAGTCAGGGAGATAAAAGGCACAGCATAGGGAATATAGTCAATGGTATTGTAATCGTGCTGCATGGCGACAGAGGGCAGCCACGCTTGTGGTGAGCACAGCAGAAGGTGTAGATTTGTTGAATCAACATGTCAAACACCTGAAACTAAAGTAACATTGTGTGTCAACTATACCTCAATGGAAAAAAATAAAAAGCACATGCTTCAACCTTCAAGATCAATTATCCCTTTCAATCCTTCATAGTTGTAGGTAATAAATACATAAAATGAGGCTGTTTAGGAGTTTATTTCCCTACTTTGATGAAAGATCTGAATTCACCCTCCCCAAGCACAGTTTGATAAGGCCTACATCAGGATTTGAGTCGGTGGCCTGGCAAAATGAAAGCAAAGCCCGTAATAGAACCATCCTAGGAGGAGATCCAGTGAGGAAGTCCAGTCTGCTATGGAAATAAAAGAACAAGAGCTGGAGAGTAAAAACAAACAAACAAACAAACAAACAAACAAACAAGTTTTCATTTGTTTCTCAAAATGAATATTTGCACATGATTTTGCAAGAGTCAAACCTGGTTAAGTATTTGGAAAGTCTGCTGTTTCATGATTAGGAGTCTTATGGCAACACAGAGCACACTCCACTTTTCTCAGGAAGAGGAACATGACGGAAAATCTTGTTGATAATAGGGAACATTTCTTTGGAAGCAAATTCCAGGATGGTTGTTAGAGACCATGTCCACTCAGCATCATGTCCCACTCCATTGACTGCAGATCACTGTACCAGGTTACTTAATGATGGTCTCTAGCCATCGGGAACAGGTTACGCTCAGTATGCTCTATTTAGAACAGCTATGTTTAGAAATACTTATCAAGGGCAATTACAATTGGAAAGTGCTGATTCTTGAAGCGAAATAATTGAATTAACTGTAATCTTAGCAAGATTTTATTATGCAGTGTAGAAAACACCAGATCGGTTGTGATGAAAACCAAAGCTCTTTCGTTTAGAATTTCAAGTAAGAAACACAAACAGTTACCTAGGGCAGATACCAATGGAGGTTTGAAAAGCAGGAAACAAAAAACAAACAAACAAAAAAAAGCAGGAAACAATCAGTGAGAGGGGGACTTGAAATGGATTTGCAGGAGTTTGCAATGTATGAACATGTGGAGGAAAATGAGAACTAAGTTCATTGAGCATCGATCTAGGTCCTTCTACTGGTTCTCACATTTAATTTAAATCTGAATTAGCTAATTTTAATTTTACCTTGCAAATAATGAAAACATGATTATGAAGTTTTAAGAATTTTTCAAGTAGGCGGGCACCTGGTGGCTCAGAGGGTTGGGGGTCTGCCTTCGGCCCAGGTCATGATCTCCAGATCCGGAGATCAAGCCCCATGTTGGGCTCCCAGCTCACCAGGGGAGTCTGCTTCTCTTTCTCCCTCTTCCTCTTCTCCTGCTTGTGCTCTCTCTGTCTCCTTTCTCTCAAATAAATGAATAAAATCTTAAAAAAAAAAAAAAAAGAATTTTTCAAATAGGGCACCTAGGTGGCTCAGTTGGTTGAGTGACTGTCTTCAGCTCAGGTCATGATTCTGGAGTCCCAGGATTGAGATCTGCATCGGGCTCCCTGCTCAGTAGGGGGTCTGCTTCTCCCTCTCATGCTCTCTCTCTCTCTCTCTCTCATTCTTTGTCTCTCAAATAAGTAAATAAAATCTTTTAAAAAAAGAATTTTTCAAATATATTTAATTTGGCCCAATTATGAAGATCTCATTCTATACTTGGCTATTTTTAGGCTCACAATACGTAAAATGTTATGAGGTGATGTTTAGGTGTGGGCTAAATTTATACAGACACAAGTATAAAGAACATGGTACATATTGGGGATATAGAATAATCCTTAATGATTTTGCAGGATTTTGGGAATACCCCCATAAACATGTTAAGATGTCCAGAAAAAAAAAATCCTTTCCAGGGCAGTGGAGGTCTAAAGAAATGGGAATTTGTCTTTTTTCCTCTTTCCCAAATTAATGCTTTTTAATTAAGATAGCATGCCACACTGTGTCCTCCCAAGGCTCTCCAGGCATTTTAAAAGAGGTAAAATTCAGTGATGAGGACTAATATCTAAAACCTCAAGAAAATAAATGCCCCACAGTGTGACACTTTTCTTCCCTTCTGCTTTTTCAGAGGGATGGTGATTTCTGGAGGAAAAAGCATGGTCGTTTTCACAATGTTGAGGACATATGGGTGACAGGTTTTGGGTGCATGCAAAGCAATTCCAATACTGTCACTTGTGCTTGCATCACTAGCAAAATTCCCAAAGGGGATCCAGCAAGTCATTTGAGAGAAAAAACACTCATTAAGAGATAGTAGCAGTTAGCTTTCTCACTCAAGAAAAGAAAGACTGCCTACCTCCACTCTCTGGATTATTACTGTGACGGTCCATGGGACCCTAATGCTGAGATAGATTCAGGCAGCAGGTAGGCCAACGATTTTTTTTTTTAAGTAAAGTATAGTTGATGCGTACTATTACAATAGTTTCAGGTGTACAAGACTGATTCTGCAAGTCTACATATTATGCTGTGCTCTCTGAAACTGTAGCTACCATCTGTCACTATACAACACTATTACAATACCACTGACTAGGGGTGCCTGGGTGGCTCAGTGGGTTAAAGTCTCTGCCTTTGGCTCAGGTCATGATCTCAGGGTCTTGGGATCGAGCCCTGCATAGGGCACTCTGCTCAGCAGGAAGCCTGCTTTCCCCCCCACCCCCCGCCTCTGCCTGCCTCTCTGCCTACTTGTGATCTCTCTCTTTCTGTCAAATAAATAAATAAAATCTAAAAAAAAAAAAAAAAACAAAACAATACTGCTGACTCTATTCCTGATGATGTTCCTTTTATCCTCATATTTTTTTTTCTGATCTATTTGCTTTTCATTAAAGCTCTTAGACAATTGTTGGATTGAGTAGTCCTAGAAGAGAAGCATCACACTGTGCAATGGGTTTCCCGTGGCTCACAAAGTGTGAATACTCATTGGAGAGCA
>CM053603.1:157987776-158011514 GCA_028646535.1 Procyon lotor | reverse complement strand
TATTACGATAGTTTCAGGTGTACAAGACTGATTCTGCAAGTCTACATATTATGCTGTGCTCTCTGAAACTGTAGCTACCACCTGTCACTATACAACACTATTACAATACCACTGACTAGGGGTGCCTGGGTGGCTCAGTGGGTTAAAGTCTCTGCCTTTGGCTCAGGTCATGATCTCAGGGTCTTGGGATCGAGCCCTGCATAGGGCTCTCTGCTCAGCAGGAAGCCTGCTTTTCCCCCCTCCCCCCCGCCTCTGCCTGCCTCTCTGCCTACTTGTGATCTCTCTCTTTCTGTCAAATAAATAAATAAAATCTAAAAAAAAAAAAACAAAACAATACCGCTGACTCTATTCCTGATGATGTTCCTTTTATCCTCATATTTTTTTTTCTGATCTATTTGCTTTTCATTAAAGCTCTTAGACAATTGTTGGATTGAGTAGTCCTAGAAGAGAAGCATCACACTGTGCAATGGGTTTCCCGTGGCTCACAAAGTGTGAATACTCATTGGAGAGCACGTACTGAGGAGTTTCTCTGGGCATGAGAACTCTGCCAGCATGGTTTACATAAAATTAGATAACCGAAATGGAACCACACTGTTAAAGGGCTGTATGGATGAGGAACATGGCATTAAGCCAAGTAGAACAAACATTTGTTTATTACTGAGTTGTGGACATGGTCATCTAGTAAACAGCACATCAAAACAGGTACCTTTTCCTCCTTGATAATTTTCAAGATGTAAAGTAAGGCAGCAGAGATGTTATGATAACATTTGTGATAACATCAGCGGGATTTTGAATTACTGTCTGTCTCTACCATTTAGTGGCAAGCAATGAGCACATTATGAGTAGTGGTCGCGTCACTGGGGTGCCTGGGTGGCTCAGTCAGTTAAGCATCTTCCTTCACCTCAGGTCATGATCCCAGGGTCCTGGGATCGAGCCCCATGTCAGGCTCCCTGCTCAGCACAGAACCTACTTCTCTCTCTCCCTCTGCCTGCTACTCTGCCTACTTGTGCTCTCTATATTTCTGTCAAATAAATAAATAAAATCTTAAAAAAAAAAAAAAGAGTAGTGGTCAGTGCATGGGTAGGAGAAAGCACTTGTAAAGGGGCTCGTGTGATTTCCTCCTCCTGCTTCTTTGGGAATTTGAGGTCATTACCTGTGGATGAAGGGACAAGGTTTTATACTAGTGTGAGTGACTGGATTTTTCTTTCAAGTAAAGACTTTTGCTTTGCTTTCTCACTGGCTGAGAAATCTTATAAAAACAAACAGGTTCTATCAGAAATAAGTGTTTGAGGGGGGCAAAAGAACCACAATTTCAAGCAATTTTGAGCAGATAGGTTTTACTTGTATGAAATTCATTAATTCATTGCACATTGACTGAGCACTGCTTCTACTTCAGGCATGACAAGAATGGGGATGAGGACAGAAAAACTATATTGCCTTCAAGGAGCTTATGATATATAATTTTCGATATCTGACATATAATGTATGATGCACATACACAGTGAAACATACAAATGAGGGCACTATGTTATGAGAGTAGTTAGAAAACACAACCAGTTAGTTCGTACTATGAAGACTGGGAAAGTAGCTCCATAGGAAACAGAAATAATAGAAATTTAAAAAAATAATAAAATAGTTTCTTTATTCTTTATCTTCAAAAATAAAAGCTATCAAAGTTAAGGATACGTAAGGAGTTTTTCTCCTCATCTCTTAGATGTAAGAAGTACTACACCTCAGTTTGCACTAACATCTTTTTAATGGTGACCTAACTTCACTGAAAAGCTATTGCTCTCCGAATCAGCAGGGTTGATAAGTGAAAATACATCCCAAGCACGACTTTCACAGAGCTCTCCCACAGTCTAAAGAGGCTGAGAAGCACTTTAGTAAATGGCTCCCACAAGTAATAGGATACCATTTTCAGTGTGACACATCTTAACTTTCATTCAATAGCCACGTTTGAATCTCTGTAATATGAACAGATTTGATTATTCAAAGTGGACAGCAACCACCTTCTTCCTGAGATTTTGGCTTAGCTTCAACACATGCTTAGAAAATTTGAAAAGTTTGTTGCACAATGCTAAAATATGAGGGAAAATAATTCCCAGGACTGGTAAAGACCAGGACAAAGAGTTCAGTCACTTTAAAACAAGGACTTTTGAAATATGAATCAGTGGAACACATAAGAAATACCTTCTAAAGGGGCTGACCGCATATATATATATACGGTCAGGAAGTTTATGTTTATATGTTTATAAGTTTATAAGTTTGTATAGTTAAGTTGATAAGTTTGTATAGTTATACGTATATAAGTTTGTATGTATATAAACTTATAACTTTATATGTTTATAAGTTATATGTTTACTCAGGAAGTGGAATTTGGAGATGGAAGGGTAAAAAGTAGGTCCCCTTAATAAGACACTTACTTTGCAATTAGAGAGTGAAAACTCCTCTGGATTTATACTATTGTAAGTTTTAGAAGATAAAAAGTTGTTGCTAGGTTTTCTTTATTCCAAATAGGGCAGACCCTTTTTTGGCCATCAAAACAAACAAAGCTTGGGGGGTGCTGGAGAAAAATACTGATCTAGGCAAAGAAAATCTCTTAACTATCTAGAATTTATGTCCCCATTCATGTGGTAGCTACTGGAAGCATGGCCAGTTCCTGGTGACTGTGGCAGCCCTAGGTGGGTATGTCAACATCCTGTCATTTATGTGACAAAAGAAATGTAGAAATTTATGTGAATCAAGAGTAAGAACTTTCAAAAGGATGATTTCTGCCTTCATGCACATAATATAAAATCAGTCCATTCTATAGATGAGTAAACGAATTTCAGTATTTTTCCTCTTTTTGCACTCATAGTACATCTCATGTTCTATGATCCCTGGATAGATGAGAGGGTCTGAGGTTTCTTTCCTGAATGTGACAAAGAAGAACATTCTGTCGTCTTAAAACTGTACTATGACTTAAAAGTTTGTCTGCTGCAATGGAAAATTTATTAGACAGCGTTACCCAAAATATGTTGGGCAGAACAATAATTCCTTCAAATATGCACACATATGTATACTAGACTTCTGGTCAGATATGTTTGGACAAAGATATTTACTATGCTTCGTGAACATTCATTGTGAATATTAACACATGAAAGCTGCAAAAAAGACACACAAATTTCCTTATGTGACTCAAGGTATTTTCAGTTTCACATGTGGCATGCATGTGACATTACATAAATGAAGCTAGTGATTTTTCCCATCTATGACTTGTGCAACGAAAGCATTCATGTCTTCACTCCCAGTTCATTTCTTAATGCATTTATCTTTTTTAAATTGAATGTAGACATAAAGAGAAGGCGGTCGTGGTGCAGAATTTCATAGAAGTAACCTCTTTCTTTTATGAAATGGTAAATTCACAAGTTTAATGGATAGAAAAATATGCATGCATTTCCAGTATATGAAGTATAGCCACGTGGAAACACTAATGTGCATCCCCAACTGAATTCTCTGAACCAATAAAAATTATTTTCCAATTTAATAGTTCAAGTTTCCCAATCATTAGCTTGGCACTGGCAGATAGTTGGCAGTTTACATAGGGAATAAGAAGCAGATTATTTCTGTTTGTTAGCCTTTAATTCCTCTCTGCCTGGATGTGTTAAATTCCAAGAAAATGCAGCAGAGTTCAATATACGCATTTCGTAAACTTTCATACTGCGATTCCCTAGGGGCTCAGGTATTTATTACAGCTACAGTCAGTGCTTAGTTACTGGGATAGATTAAGGTATTAAATACATATATATTGCACATTCACCAATGGGTAAGGCTATTAGGGCTCGCATAAACAAATGGAAATACAACCTCTGCATTATTTTTCTAACCACCATAACTAAAGAAACAGACTGCTCGTTCAGTAGGTGTGAAATTCCACTTTAGGTACAAGCTACTCTAATTTCACAGTTGAAGCGTAGAGTTGTCACAGAGCCCCATTGAGTAAATTTCACATTTGCATGCACTCAAGGTCATAACTGAATGTGATCGAAATGAGGTTCGACACCTCCATTTATTTGTTGTCAGGGAATGGGTTTTAAATTCGAACAAACTCTAATTTTGCTTATTCCACAACCAGCTAGCATGATTTCAGCCCTGTCTTGACCTGTCATAACAAAATTTCCACTTCTAAAACACTATCTTTCAATAATTCTATTCTGATCAGATTTCCAGTGCAATATTCTGACAGATACTGAATTTATATCATGCCACATAAATACCTAGGATCTAGGTTTATCATTTAATGTGATTTCACCCTCAGAAGGTAATAATATAAGCTTTTCCCATTAGACTATGCATAAAATTCTCATTTAAAAATGAATCTTGATATCAAATTCCAGGAATGTAGGAGAAAGGAAAGTCTTTCTCACTCTGTGGTCACAAATTCCTGTACATTGGACATTCAACAAATGTCATCTTTTGAACGGTATAGTTGAGGATATAAATAGGGTCTTCGACAAGAAAGTAATTACTATTCAAAATTTTATTAAACCCTAAACTATTACTACCATTAAATTTAAAAGTATTATGTCTTTTTGAATGTTAAAAATTAAAGAACTACAGCTTCCTAATAATATACATGGTCCACCTAATTTTATATATCATAATATTAATCCCAATGAAGATCTCAAACAATGCAGAACACATCTGTGACATTAGCCTACTGACTATTGTTCTTTTCCCTGTGTTGAGGTGGGCCCAGGCTGTTGCTTTTTAGCTATTTCATTAAAATTAATTCCTACTGCCTACAATTACAAAGCAAAAAGGAAATATTGATCCCATCACTTGTTATAAAATTTTATGTTGAGCTAATAAATAAACAGTGAACTGATGAGTGAGAAATCAATAAACTCAGTGTCTTGGAGCATTTTGGGTTTCATAGATAAATAATAATAATGATTATGTCGTTCTACCAATAGATTTTAAGATCAGCTTCCCTCTAATCTCTACTTTGGGAAATTAAATAATCAGGATATCATTAGCTCCAAATGTCCCAACACACACATTTAATTTCAGATAACATATTTTCTATCCCATATACACTTATTAGTTCTCTGCAATTTCATGATATTAAGCTAGATATCATAGGACCTAGAAAGGAGGAATAAAACTGGTACTTAAATTGCTTACAGTTCAATGGGTACTAACATGCAACTATAAAAACTATAATTCTTTCTAAATAATATATTAAGTGCCCTAAGCACTGCACAAATAAAATGCTTTGGAATTTCAGAAAGAAATAGTACTACCTGCTCAGGACCAGAACGAACAAGAGGATTGGAGAGAAAGTGACTATATAAGCAGTGTATTAAAAGATGCTTCATATGAAAACATAAAAATATGTGCAGAAGCTTATCCCAGGTAGTGGAAGTGGCACTGGCAACATCACGGAAAAAAGAAAGACGCCATACTCGTGTGGGTAGTTATGTGTGCCCAAAACCGAAGATGCATGGTAAAGATAAGTTTGAAAAGGTACATTGAGCAAGTCTCTAGGAAAATGGAATGATGCTGTAAGAATTAACTTAGTTGTAAGGCCAAAGAGTCCCAAAAAAGACAGATTTGGGTGGGCTGCTGGATGTGATGCAAGGACCACTGCACCTGGAGCCAGAAGATCTGGACAAGCCCCTTAAACTTCTGAACTTCACAGTTCTGATCTGTAAGGCCAGGTAATCAATATCTAACTCAGGACCTCCTGTGAGAAGTAACTGAGAGACTAAAGACCAGAGGTTCTAACAATGAGCATGGTACCTAGAAGATACATTTTGGTTCAATAAGTATAAAAGTTTAGTCATAGAACAGTCCCAATGGCCTAGTGCATGGGTTGACTGAATTTGGGTTTAGTCCAATGCCAAGGTTAATTGGTCCTCAGTCTGGGAGTGACAAAGGAAAAAGAAAACTTAAAAAACTACCCTTGTGTGTCTACAGGGACTGTTAATCACTACAGTTTCATGTTCTGTTTTAAGGGAGGTGATTTTTTATTAATTATATTTAATGTAATTTGCAACGTTTTATATATTCTAACAATATAAATTAAAGTGTATTTGAGATTACACCTCATATTGCTTCTTATTGTTTGGTCCAGTCTCAGAATGCTTGCCAAACTCTGATTCTCGGTCAGAACGAATACTGAGGTTGGCCACTCTTGGTGACCCTGGCCAAAGCTATTTGAACCAGGAAAACAATCGATTCCTGGGCCATCGAATTACAAGAATAATAATGATTACTTAAACTGGTTAGGCAATTTCTATTAACTTCCAATTGAAATACAGAGTCTGTTACCTGATAGGGGAAAAAAAGCAGAATGACACAGAGGAAAAAACAGAAAAGAAAGCTGAGATTTTACATTGATGGTGCAGTAGAATAGAGATGAATTAAATTCCGGCAGCCAGGCAATGTGTTGGCCCCAAGCCAGACCTATCTCTGTTTCTGAGCTGCATTTTCACGAGGCCTGTGACCAATAAGAACTGAGATTCCTACGTTGTTACAGGGTTTCTCCTGGTTTCCTGTCAGGTACGGTTACTTGGTTAAAATTCCAGTCTTCTTGATTGCCTTTCTTTTTCCAGTAAAACCTTAAGGAATTCGTATAACCTCAAAATTGTCCTTCGCAGAAGAGCCTCACCAATAGCAAAATTATAAATCTCTAGACAAAATCCATTCTATTATGGCCTCTCAGGTGACAGAATGGTGATGTCAAGTAATATACCAGGAATCGTGTATAACCTGCAATTTATCCAATCAATGGGGAGATACGCTGGAGTATGCCAGGCAGACTAATGTGATTTGTCATGTGTGTTGAACCAGATCAAAATATGTGGCTTCTTTGTTATATAATTCTCTAGGCTTAATCTGGTTGTTCAGTGGATTCATGCAAGATGATATGTTCTTTATTTGCTTTCATAAAATTGTATATCAATGTGTCCTTTAGTATCGTACGCCGTACCTGTGAATCTTTATCTTTTATTCCTGTAATGTTTAGAAACAGAGAACTTCAGTCCTTAAAGGGGTTTGTAAGTATCATGCTTAATCAAATCTAACTTATCATTTGTAAGATATATTATTTAAGTTCGTCCTCCCCAAAATCAAGACTGTCAAGTAGGATTATAAAAGTCATCAAATTTCATAAATGTTAATATGTGAAAAGGGATGCATCTTAGAATTGTTGAAAAAGTGTATATAAATAAATCATTTTTTGTTTATGATAATATTTTGATCATGGTTAAAAAATCACCACCAGAGAGAAATGACTGGTATTCTTGCTACTGACAATCAGGGCTCAAACTGGAATCTCCACAATCAGAGTCCATTGTAATTTCCACCCACCATATTGCATAAAATTGTATGGAATCCACTGAATCAAAGAGAAAATAAATTATTTTTATATAATTAAGCTGTATTAATCTACCTATGTATTCATTCAATAGACTTCTATAAAATATTTTACTTCATATATATATACATATATAACTACATAAACACTGTATCTACCTATATATATTATGTAAAAATTAGAACACTATTATTCCTATCACTAAGTGGAATGTTCTTTCCCACTTCTGTTGATAGCATTTGTGTCAGATTATTCACATTCTAATGAGTAAAATTTATAAAATGTATTTGAAATTCCACTAAATTAATAATCAATTTCTCGCTTTGTTCCATACACATAACATTTAGCAACATTTTCTTCCCAAACTGTACTTAACACATTTTAATTTAAAAAAATTTTTTCTTTAAATTTATTTATTTGAGAGAGAGAGAGAGCACAGTTGGGGGAGAGGCAGTGGGAGAGGGACAGAGAGAGGGAGAAGCAGACTCCCCACTTAGCAGGAAGCCCAAAGCAGGCTCTATCCCAAGACCCTGAAACCATGACCTAAGCTGAAGTCAGACACTTAACCAACTGAACCACCCAGGCACCCCTACAATTTTCATCTTTATTTTTTTTTAAGATTTTATGTATTTATTTGACACAGAGGGAGAGAGATCATAAGTAGGCAGAGAAGCAGGCAGAGAGAGAGGGGGAAGCAGGCTCCCTGCTGAGCAGAGAGCCTGATGCGGGGCCCGATCCCAGGACCCTGAGATCATGACTTCAGCTGAAGGCAGAGGCTTTAACCCACTGAGCAACCCAGGTGCCCCTACAATTTTCATTTTTAAGGAGGAAATTATTTATCTCACTTTCGTGCCACTGTAAATTTTAGGTATCTCTGTCTTGTAGAGAAAATTAATCTTTTTCATACAAGAATTTTGTCATTTCCCCCATCCTACAATTCTTTGCTCACTGTCCACAATTTTATTTTCAAGGCTTTTGTTTGTTTGTTTGTTTTTGTTTTTGTTTTTTTCTAGAGAGAGAGAAAAAAAAAGAGTGGGAACAAGAATGGAGGGGGGGAGAGAACCTTAAGCAAGCTCCTGATGCAGGCCTTGATCTCTCAACCCTGAGATCATGACAAGAAATCAAGAGTTGGGATGCTTAACAGACTGTGCCACCCAGCCACCCAACCATCTATGGCTTTTAAGTCAAAGAGTTCCAATGATATACTACTTCTTATGCATTTTTAGAGAATGAGTAAGTTTCCCATAACTGAATTTAAACTATTTTATTCTATACAAAGTAATTTAAAACTCTCTAGAGTTTTAGCTTGTCTTGACATCTGTTATATCTGTGTGATATCAAAAATTTTGGTCAAGGAATCTTAGCCTCAACTCTAATTAAAAAAAAATAATTAACAAAAAACCCACTAACTTCAATAAGAATTTCTTTTTATTCCAAGAAGAGAAAAAGTACTTTTTATTCTGAAAACTTTAAATTCCAAAAAAAAAAAAAAAATAGCTCTTAATGTCAGAAGATAAATAAAGCAACTAAATTTTCAAGGAATATCTTTATGCTTACAATTATTAACCTATTTGATGATTTTTCCAACTAATGTTTGGCCTAATGTCTAACCCATTTGTTTGTGTGTACATAGAGAAAATCAGGTAGATTTAAAAAACGTATAACCACTGTGGTTTTCATTAACTTCAACTTAGACTTTCTTACTCAGATATGGATTAAGTACTATAATATCTTAAGCTACATAATTAAAAAAGATAAATTTTTTGGCATCACTGTCTATATTTTCCTAATAGATTTGGAAAGACAGCATAGGGTTGTTTTTTTTTTTTTCCTATAAAATACTGCTTTCCAGAGCCCTCAAGCCAGTGACAGCATGACAAATGAGGGAAAGATAAACAGGTCTGTTAAATCTCATCTTTGATAAGTAGTCCATAGGGCTCATGCTTTGAATCTGTAAAGATTAACAGACCTTGAGTGGTGCATTCAAGCATCCAATCAATGTTTGGTGCATTGTTATTTAGTTAGTGCGTAATAATGAGCACGAATAGAAAAAACTGTCAAAATTATGAAATGTTTTCCTGGATTGTAGCTAAATATTCTAGTATTAGCTCTAAGTAAACTGGTGCTTGGGGATAAAGTTGGATGTTAAGATCTGAACTAGACTGGGTATGTAAAAATAATATTGCTTAGAATTATATAACCATACTTTTCTGTTACAAATATTGTCTTGAGTTAAGTTAAAACTCTGTAATATAGTTACTTCAATATAATTTTAAAATAAAGTGTGATTACATTAGCATAGCAGATGCTGAAGGAAAAAACACAGCAAATTCTTAGTATAACAAAGTAATAAATCTTTACAAATCCTTTTTCCCCCTTGAGGGAAACATTTGTTTGACACACACAGGAACTTGATATCATTATAGATCATTAATACATCTATTGGTTATATTATATATTATAAATATTAGCATTCCAGAGAATTTTAATATACCTTCTGTGAAAACTCGCTATAAGGCAGAAAGAATACAAAGTGGAATGCTCTTGGCTTAGGTTCCAGAAGACCAAGGTTAATTCTTTTTTTTAAAAAATATTTTATTTATTTATTTGACAGAGAGAGAGATCACAGGTTGGCAGAGAGGCAGGCAGAGGGAAAGAGGGAAGCAGGCTTCCTGCTGAGCAGAGAGTCCGATGCGGGGTTCAATCCCAGGACATTGAGATCATGACCTGAGCCAAAGGCAGAGGCTTAACCCACTGAGCCACCCAGGCGCCCCAGCCGTGGTTAATTCTTGCTGTATCACAGTTCTGTGATCTGTAATTTGAGGTAGAAACCCTTGTTCATTCCATTCTAGATTTCTCGTGAAAAATAAAAAGGGGCAAGAGCTATGTCTTCACTATAAACACAACTCCCAGTAGAGCAACTTGCCCACTGCAAGTTTTAAAAAAAATATTTGCTGACAGAAGTAACATGAAATATCACATTAATAATTCAAGAAGTTAAAAATGTGCACCAATATTAATGTACTCTGAGATACATAAGAATACACTTTTTTTTTTTACCTAATGTTAAATAGAATGCTACTAGTCTTATTAGATAGAAGTAGCTTTTATCTTGTTATTCAAGTGATTAATAGAGGCTTTCTACAGCAGTAGGGAAGGAATTTAGGACTCAGAGTTGCCACAGATACACCATTAAGTTGTGGCAGTGAATCAACCATTGTGAGTTCAGAGGCTCACATCATCTTCACACCAAAACCTCACAGTTAGGGCGTAGAATTGTAAAATCATGGTTAGTTTCTTATCATCAGCAAGAAATACAGCAAAGAATATCATGTGTCTCTCATGAAGTGAAAAATTATGAAGAAAAGACAAATCCTTTTTTTATCACATGGACTTTAACCAACAAATATTAGCCTATCATCTAAGTTGCCAGGCAAGAAACAATTATTAACAATTAGTGTGAACTATATTTATCATTCACTGTCTCTGCACTGGTTTTCCAAATGCTTTCAAAATTTCTTAGCAATTACTTTCTACCTGTTTTATTTTTTTCCTCAACTGATATTTGACTAATGCCAGCCCTTTTGCGATAAAGCAGGACTTTTCAACTAGTCTGATTTTTTTGGAGGTGGGAGGTGCTTGTTAGACTTTGCCCTGCGGCTATAGTCCTTTTGTCAGAGTTTATAAGATTTCTTCACCAGGGAAGGAAAACATGTCCTCCCCATCCATTTCTTGACTTGCCTCTTAATTTCTCCGGAGCCTTTCTACTGAAGTACTATCTTACTAGGAAGTAAAACATGACCCTTGCTCCCAAGAAGTTTTGAACACGATTCCAGCTAATGATACTGTACTATATACTTCAAAGTTGCTAAGAGACTAATTCTGAGATGTTCTCACCACACACACAAAAAGATAATCATGGGACATGACGGAGATGTGGGCTAATGCTAGGGTGGTAATCATATTTCAGTAGATAAATGTATCACATCAACATTTTCACACCTTAAATTTATACATTTTTATATATCAATTATCTCTCAATAGGAAAAAAGAAAGAGGAAAGCACGCTTAGAGCAGATAAACAGATTTCAAAGTATTAAAGGGAAGTACCTAGCAGTGTGGGCCTCCTAGAGGAGGAATAAGGTTGGAAGGTGCCTGAGCTGAGTCCTGTGACACTGGAGGCACCGGCAAGGTTTTCTGGGCAGAGTGGTACCATAGGGGAAGCCCTAGAAGTAGGAACCGCAAAGTGCGGTTTGAGGGCTTTCCCTAATACAGTGTGGTTGGAGCTTGGATTAAAGAAAAGTGTGAGATGTGAGGACATAGATTTAAACATGGATCTGATCATAAAGGGCACTGGATGCCAAGCTGTGGATTGTGAATTTTATCACGAAGGTTCTGGGAATCCATTAGGTATTTTTAGAGGGAATACGCTTTGTCAGATTTATAGCTTTAGAACACTACCCATGACATCATTGGAAAATGGGTTGAAGTTAAACAAGACAGGTGGCAGGTTGTTACAAATTCCAAATAAAAAGTGATGAAAGAATAAAGCAAATGAATGTTGCTGTGGACGAAGAGAGGCAGAGAGATAACCATTAGGTTTCACAATTGCTAGAGGAAGCCTGCAGTGAGACCACATAATATAAATGGCTGGGTTTAGAAGAATTCTCCTTGTCTATTAGACATAAAATGCCCGAGGTGAGAAGGAAGAGGGAGATGAGAGAGAGCACCAGCATGATTGTTATCATCTTAGAGTTCTTGATCTCCTGAGAACAAATGTCATTTCTAGATGATTAGACTTAATAACCCCTAGGTGACAACTGGCTTTACTTCTTAACTTCCCAATCTAAAGCTTTATACATGTGGCCTCCATAGATAAACTCAGCAATTAATCTTTACCCTTTGACAAATGGCTATCTTTTGTCAGGAGGTTCAACAGCGAAGGTCAGAGGCCAAAATGTTCTATCTGAATACAGAATACAGTCTATGAACTGTGTCGTGCACGAATGTCATAAGATACCATGTAACCACAAGTGAAACTTACTTTGGCCACTTGGTTTTTCTTAAAATCATTCCCATTTTGAATACAGCAAGCTTTGCCCATACACACATATATGCACACACATGCACAAAAAGTAAAAAAAAAAAGAAAGAAAGAAAGAAATAGCATGGCTAATATTTCTTTCTATATATAATTTAAAAATCATCTGGCAAAGAGTATTATACCCTTTTCTATCCTGATGCTCAAGTGAAGTTTAAGTTGAAAAATGTCCAAGACAACAAATTTAAGACTAGATGGATGTTTTCCTGAGTTGAGAGATGCATATACTCAAAGAATGTTCAGTTTAAACACTATGAAGATGAACCAAAATAGTTATTCAATCAAAACAACAATATGTTGTCTCATTGAGCATAGGGCTTGATGTACAGCATTACTATATTATATAATATATGTAATATTACTAAAATGGTTAGCTTGCTTCATGTATTTCTCACTGTTTTTTCAAAAAAATGTGATAAACACCTCCAGATTTTCACCAAAGTTTTCATACTAACGCAAGGCTTCATTCCTAAAAGGAGACCAAACAAATAATAAAGCCTCCAGTGGGTTTGACTCTCCTTATGTTCCCCAAATGGTTTATTTTTATACAAATACATGAAGCAGTTTGGTGACAAATAAAATGAAAAGACTTTGACATACCTGAAGAAATTCAGTTTAAAAAATAACAAGGTCATAAAAGTGTTCGAGATTGCATTCCCAGTCTCCAGTTTATTTCATCAGAATGCGGTGTCCAGGGTTTCTGACACTTTCCCCTGGGAATACATATCTGGCCGGCATGAACTATGGTTAAGTGTCCGAGGGTGATCATCAGTGAGCAAAACACTGTGACTGGGCATTTTATGTTCTTTTCCTTTTTGCTATTGCTTGTTTTGTTCTACTGTAACGCCCCTTTACGTGCAGTACTGAAACCTGGTCTGGAAACTATAAGTTAAATAAAATTGGCACCCTAAAAATTCTGTACATGAACAGATGGTGATTTCTAAAGAAAAAGGACAAACTTCACCTATAAATGGTGTAATGTAATGAGAAAAACCTCCAAAGAGCAAGTCCATTTATTTAGGCCTGTTGCTTTGCTTTGTCTTCAGTGTTTACCGCTTGTATCTTTGTTACTAGTCATTTGTTCTTTTGGCGTTGAAAGGTCATTTTGGTGATAAGTGTGCTCATGCCACATAGCTTTTTACTATCTTCATTCAAAAAAAAGCTATGCTTGGCATAGACTCTAAATATAATGAAAATTAATGAAGAGTAGAAAAAAACAACAGTAGCCATCAGTAAAGATCTGTTAAAATATCCAATAAGAAGAACATTATTTGTTTACAGTTCGGAACTTGGTTATGAAACCTAAAAGATTCATTGTAGAGAATGAAATCATTTTGTTCATCTTATAAAAGCACTTAAATTTCATATTCTGCACGGTAGATCAGGGAGCCAAATTTAAACCATTTTACATAAAAACTACTCACATCAAAGTAAAACATAGGAGGTAAGCTTCCATTTAGTTTTTTTGTGAAAAACTAGAACTTAAACTGATTCAGTAAACTTTATTATTCTTTCTTGCTATAAATAGTAGTTGGAATATTAGTATTTTAGTTACAAAATGCATAACAAGTGAAATTAAGTTTATTTAGATGTGACACTTTAAAAATTAAGATATACTTTATGTAAATTTATTCTATAGTATAGATCTTAGGAAATTAATACTGAATTTTAAAATCAAAATTATATAGTAGTATGTCAATCTAGACTAGACAATGAAATAGAAAACATAATGAAAGGTGGAGAAGAGTTTGCAAAGACTACAATTCTCCAGTAAACATACCTGTTTAAATGGAATATTGTTGTAATATATAATTAGAATTTCAGGTTGAAAGGATAAAGTAAATTGAAAATACTATATTTTTTCTCATATTTAGTTTTGTATGAAAGAACACTTCTAGTAGAACTCTGTGGCTTTTGTGGTGAAATGGTTTTGCCAAATTTCCATTTACTACCAAATCATGTAGGCTTTCCGTGATGCAACCCAGAGCATATGGACTTACAGTACCCTACATGGTTCACTGCACAGCATGATCCTGTACCTATTTCAGGAAACAGTAATCATATGTCATTCAGTGATCTACTGCTGGTTCTGCTACTGGTTTCATAAATAAAGTTGAGAGGTCATTTCCACCATAAATTTTTGTTGGTCAGAAATTTTCAGTCAAAGGAAAGTATGTAATGGAGTGTGGAAGGCCAAAGTCAAACATCAATTTATCACCAAGGTGATCTTCTATATATTTAATGCTGGCCAATTTAACTGCAAAGTGGCAAAGATTCCATCAAAATTTTTTCTGTTATAAGTCTGTAAATTGATAATACATGCTTTTAGAGGACATACATTAAGGTGCCTATGCAAGAAAGTTCTACATCTTTTTTTGGAAAGAAACGTGCTGCTTTGTAGGAGCTAATTAATGAAAAGTACATTGTTGGAGATTTTGATGATACTGATAAACTAGTAAGCTATCTAAAAATTTCATGTGTTTAAGCTTTACAATTAAATTTATCAAGGGATATTAGCTTTGGATATAGAAAAAGAATGTCTCGAAAATGTGTCCAGTTGCAAGCAAAGCCTAGGGGGTACAATTCATATGTTTACCCTGTGTAAGTTTTCTCCAAGTGTTTGAGTGAATTTTTAGTAATGGTGAAAAAGTAGTCAAGTAAATTGTTAGCACACAAATTTGAATTCAAGTTGCCAAAAAGAAAAATCAGGTGCATATGAACTTATTTAAGCTTCATAACATATATTTTTATATGAATAGCAATCAAAACTAATTCTTTTTTTTTTAAAGATTTTATTTATTTGACAGAGAGAAACAGCGAGAGAGGGAACACAAGCAGAGGGAATGGAAGCGGGAGAAGCAGGCTTCCTGCCGAGCAGAGAGCCCGATGAGGGGCTTGATCCCATGACCCCGGGATCATGACCTGAGCTGAAGGCAGATGCTTAACGACTGAGCCACCCAGGCACCCCTCAAAACTAATTCTTATAGATAATGGTGAACTTTAATTATGGAGATGGCATCAAACGGAAAAAAAATTAATTGCCTTAATTAGTTAATAAAATATCTGTTTATCTGTTTTACTAATAAAACTAACCTAGTAAATATAGTTGTCAGATATGGATTTAATTGAATTTAATACAACAAAAATTCTTTCATTTAAGCAGATTGGCAATGCTCTGCAAAGTCTATACCACAAAACATCATCATCAAAAGAGAAACTATTTAATATGGACATAAATAAATATTTAGATGACAACAAAACCTGAAAGAGGACACTGCAGTTATATTTAGGACATAGTTGTTTTATCATGGAGATTTTAAAAGATGATACAAACTCATCCAAGAGTGTTTAAAAAAGAAAATAAAACAGACACACAGATCATTGGAACAGAGTAGAGAACCCAGATATGGACCCTCAACTCTATGGCCAAATAATCTTTGACAAAGCAGAAAAAAATATCCAATGGAAAAAAGTCTCTTCAATAAATGGTGCTGGGAAAATTGGACAGCTATATATAGAAGAATGAAACTCGACCATTTTCTTACACCATACACAAAGACAAACTGAAAAATGGATGAAAGACCTCAAGGTGAGACAGGATTCCATCAAAATCCTAGAGGAGAAATAGGCAGTAACCTCTTCCACATGGGCTATAGCAACTTCTTTCAAGACATGTCTCCAAAGGTAAAGGAAACAAAAGTGAAAATGAACTTCTGGGACTTCATCAAGATAAAAAACTTCTACACAGCAAAGGAAACAGTCAACAAAACAAAGAGGCAATCCACAGAATGGGAGAAGATATTTGCAAATGACACTACAGACAAAGGGTTGATATCCAAGATCTATAAAGAACTTCTCAAACTCAACACACAAAAAATAATCAAGTCAAAAAATGGGTAGAAGACATGAGCAGACACTTCTTCAAAGAAGACATACAAATGGCTAATAGACACGTGAAAAAGTGTTTGTCATCATCAGCCATCAGGGAAATTCAAATCAAAACCACATTGAGATACCACCTCACACCAGTTAGGATGGCAAAAATTAACAAGGCAAGAAACAATAAATGTTGGAGAGGATGTGGAGAAAGGGGAACCCTCTTACACTGTTGGTGGGAAGACAAGTTGGAGCAGCCACATTGGAGATCACTATGAAGGCTGTGAAAATAGAGCTACCCTATGACCCAGCAATTGCACCCCTAGGTATTTATGACAAAGATACAAATGTAGGGATCTGAAGGGGCACCTGCACCCCAATGTTTATAGCACCAATCCACAATAGCCAAACTATGGATAAAGCCCAGATTTACATCCACAGCTGAATGGATAAAGAAGATGTGGTTCATATATACAATGGTATATAACTCAGCCATCAGAAATGATGAATACCCAACTTTTGCATCAATGTGGATGGGACTGGAGGAGATTATGCTGACTGAAATAAGTCAAGCAAAGAAAGTCAATTATCCTATGGTTTTACTTACTTGTGGAACCTAAGGAATAGCATGGAAGACATTAGGAGAATGAAGGGAAAATGAAGGGGGAGAATTCAGAGGGGAAGATAACCATGAAAGACTGTGGACACTGAGAAACAAACTGAGGGTTTAAGAGGGGAAGATAAGTTAGCGTGGTGATGAGTATTAAGGAGGGTACATAATGCACGGAGCATTGGGTGTTATATGTAAACAATGAGTCTTGAAACGCTACATCAAAAACTAATTATGTACTGTAGGGTGACTAACATAATAAAAAATAATAATAAATTTAAAAAAGAAAACAAGACAGTGATATGCACAACTTATTATGGTCCTCTAAAATGAGGTATATTTAGTGGAAACTGAAATATACTGTTTTGATGTTTATTCATTCCTGGCCAATATGCACATATCCTATTAACTTTGTCCACTACCCAAATTTCCCAGCCAATACTGTCACTTACATACTTTCTTTTCTTACCACTAATTTGTAAGGTCTGAATATTCAAATGAAATTAACTGTGCCCATATGATATTTCCTGCAAACACAAGCATTATTGAATGATATGATATGTGGCATTCTTGCCGCTTTAAAATGTACTGACCAACTACAATGGTTATTTTGTCCTGCCTTGATTTAAATTATTTTCAGTAAGTCCAAGAATTATTATAACTTCTTGAGAAACTGGGGTAAAGTCACTTGCTACACTTCCCTCCAATATGTTCCATTCAGGATTTTCAAATTAAGAAATTGGCCAAATATTTCTTTGTAGAATATTATGCTTTCATCCATACCACTCTGTTTAAATATATTTTAAAAATTAAGTGGTCCATGACTTCTGTCACAGCTAATAAAAATACAATACTCTTTGGTAAATATAAAGTCTGGTGCAGTGACCATAGGCTCATTACTCATTGTGAAGTATCAACAATTCCATCTTTATATATGCACTTTGGAAAGTAGACAGATCAACTCAGATATTTTTGTTACTGTTTTAAAAAGGAAACCAGCAAAACTATAATTAAATAAAAAATAAAATTTGTAAACAATTTATGCACTAAAAACCAATGTAAATATAAATCTTTTTCTAGGGAACACTGCTTGTCAATCACCAAAGTAGAGGCCAAGTAGATAGTACACTTAGGAAGTGGCAAAAGGAAAATTGATTTGAATGTCTTAACGGACCATGACCAAATCATCTCTCTCCATGTTCAAATATTCAAAAATTAGAATCTGAAAAAGTTGAATTTGGTGACTGTTGATGCCTGAACTTCAATTTCAGCCTTGACTAATCCACAAAGTTTTTTCCCTTCTATTTTCTACATGATAAAAAAAGCAGACTGATTGAATATTTTTTCTAATCTTGACTCCTGTTTTCTCTCTCTCATCAGTATGGGGCTTATGAATCAACTGTAGGACATCTCTCATCTTCCTAAAATTATATGCAAAATTTTATATGTTTATGCCTGCATACCTTTTGTTCTGGGAGGAAAAAACAACAATAACAACAACATAGTTTCTAGAATTTAAGTCCAAAAACCTAAATCCTATTTGGTTAAAATTTCTTGCCATGTCTCAGTGCAAAAGTAAACTCTAAATAATCCCAAATAGGAAATTACTTTTTAAGTAAAATTATTATGAATATAGTACATTATGTTACCATTATTTTATACTCTAAGTTTTAAAAACAGAAAATCTAGCAATACTTTTGTTACACTTTTATTTTAGGTAATATATTTAACTCAAATCTGTGGACAATATAACACATGAAGGGAAGACAGATGGGCTGCATGCTTACCTATAAACTCTTTCAGAAGAACGTAGTACCATATTTTAATTTTGTACTCAATAGGTTTGTGTTCGGTGATCCAAACTCTTTCCTTCCTTAGTAATAAGGGTATACCCTTCAACACTTCCCTAGAGTGCGTGCGCGCGCGCGCGCACACACACACACACACACACACACACACACTCACAGTTATTTTGAAATGCATGTTGGGTCAGTTGGGCAAACTTGTGGGCATGAATTTTAATCATACAATGTTTGTATTTGGTGATCCAGACTCTTTCCTTCCTTAGTAATGAGGGTATACCCTTCAACACTTCCCTAGAGCACACATACACACAGTTATTTTGAAGAAGAAATGCATGTTGGGTCAGTTGGGCAAACTTGTGGTCATGAATTTTAATCATAAGTTTAATTTGTTTGGATTATTTGTTCAACCAAAGCCCCCCAAACCTTTAAACATATTGATTTCCTTTGCTGACAATTTATTTAATGTTCATTTCTCAAACAAATGAAACTAATACTGAGCCAAAAGCATTTTTATTAAAACTAGGGACTAACATAAATTGAGAAAGGTTGAAACTCAAGCTAGAAAATACCAAAGCAATATTAATAGCTTTTTATATTTATGCTGACAAAGTGATTAAACCATTAAAATTCTCATAGGGTAATAATTCAATCTACACTATCATCTTCAGTCATATTTTCCCTCTATTTAAAATTATCTTCTTAATTTTTCCACAGTGAATTCACAGTTGCTGTATAAACACTTAAGTCATTCAAATGTACATGTTTCAATGTTTACAGGTATAATATTTTGCCTCACACCAAACACATTAATAAGCCAGGCTAGTTAAAAAGGAACTATGTCAATGCAATCAATGAGAGAACTGGTAAATACTAATAGGACCAAATAAACTCACCCACATGATCTTATGGATTAGACACTTCCTGAAGCTTTGGCTCACCAGATTTCCCTGAGGTACATTGAAAGCTAAGGAAGCAGGCAAAAATGATGGCAAGCACACACCTGAACCGCCTAACCACCTAAGTAGATTCAGTGTTTAAACAGATGAGCAATTCCCTTTTACCTCCAGGAAACTGAATTACTGAAGTGTGTGTGCACGCACACATACCAGTGGGAGTGAAACTGATTGAAAATTACAAATAATAGGATTAGGATCATAATAACAAAAACTATTTTCTGTTGCAGTTATTTTTAAGTCCATACTTAGTTTCCCAAGAGAAAAAGTTTCCATTTTTCGATCCGAATCGTGATACTAACTAACTATGGATTACTAGAAGCACTCACATTGTCAAATATTGATTGTTATAACATGCCTCCAAAAAGCAAATGTTGAAACTGACCACCAACTGAAGCATGGACAGGAGAAGGTGACCAAGAGAGATGAGGGCATCTGTGTATAAAACTAAAGAAAAACAAGGGAAGAAAGTCTCATAAAAGTGAATTCATATATGTAAATGATAAAAAAAACATAAAAATGTGATAGTAAGAAAGCAAATGTGCATAGCATTTGCATCAAATGTTTCTGGTTAGGGAAGTATGATTACATGATAACAGTAAAATAATTACAGTCAGAATCAACAGCTGCATTTTATATTAGTTTATAATATTAACATAAATTAGTAAAATTAGTTTATGCCTTGGATTCTGAAATTACACTAGTAATTAATTCACGCCGCCCTTTGAAAATAGAATAAAGAGATACATCCTTAGAATAACTTGAATCAAAGGAAAATTCAGCTCCGATTATTGTCATGGAAGACCAAAATGAGATACTTCTCTGGCCTTGAATAGGACTACCTGAGTGATAACTGTCAGTGGCATTGCTAGCTATAAATTAAAGAGGGTTGTAATAGTGCTGAAATAAAATCATTCAGGCATAGTCTTGTTTCACAAACAGTACCATAAGCTGAGGAGTCCTATCACATGTGTATTATTGTTATGTCCGCGGTGCAGGGCGATAACGATTTTGACTATAATTCATGGTGTGTTTTAGGATGTAAAAGCAATAAAATATTGATCATCAAGATGTCCAGCCATTATTCAGAAGATTAGATCAATTTATGAGAAGCAATAACTTGTATACCAGTGATCTTCCAAAGGCTGAAAGTAATTCCAGGGTAAAACCAACGCATATCTAGGGCTCCAGATGAAACCTAAGTTACTAAAAGTCAGATGTTCAAATAAAATATAGTTTTGAGTTCAAATCATGTAATAAGTTTTGGGGCCATAACTCCACAAATATGATATTAAATATATTGCCAGTTTTTGATAGTACATAGGAAGTTAAAAATTTATAGAATTTTTTTGAAGCTAAACACCTTTTTTAAAAAAAGCTCAAAGGCAAAAAAAAAGGAACACAGTCAAAATTTAAACACACTACTTAGTGTGATTCATTTTCAACTGATAAACTTATAAAGGAAAAGTTTTCTAAAAACACAAAAATCAAGGAAACAACTGATTAAAAATATTACTATTTCTTCATTTGTGAAAATGAAAGGATAACATTTAAATTTTGGAATATAAAGTGATATAAATGCTCCCTACATGTTTTGATTCAGTATGAATGCCAGTTTAAATTGGGTCATTATGCACTCGACTATCTTAAATTATAATTAATAAACAGGTCTATGTGATATATGCTCAGGGGGTTAACCCTCAGGCAAAGGGGTCTATTTAACTTAGATCTGTATGATTTCCACAGATGGACAATCCATTGAAGATTCTGAAAAATTACAGAGGGTATTTTTCTAGGCTTTCTAAACATAACATACTTTTCTGAGCCTTTGTATTACTACCAGAGATGAAATATCTCAATACAAGTTTGTAAATCAAAGAAAAAAAATTAGGTGGAATAGAAGAAACACATTTTAGTATGGAAGTAAAATGATAAAACATGCTACTTTCACTTTAAAGTCATTTTTTTTTATTTTGAAAACTGTGTAAAGTCATTCTTAAAGAAAGAAAAAATAAATTACAAAATTGTTAATACTACATATTAAACATTAAAAATCTTTATTAAAAGAAATAAGATGATATCTCAAAAAAGACTAAATACGCAATAGTGAAAAATCTTATTGTCTGTCAATATGTGCATTTATAAATATAACAACCCTTTTCTGATTAGATGAAACATCTTAATTTGATGAATATAATTATAAATAATGAAGTAAATATTCATGACATATAATTCTAGCAATGTTAAGTTATAGCTATACGATACATGTGTCAACATCCCTATGGTTGAACTAAAAAGACTAAGAAAATATATGATTAGGTAATCAAAATGTATCTGATGAAAATGTATTACCCATGTATAAAGTTTTAGTTAAACCTATGCTAATCTTATTTTTAAAGCTAAGTTATGACATGGCATCAAAAGAAAAATCATGGTATTCTTAAATGATAAAATGCATTTTAGTCAATTATAAGTATTAATATCATGCATATATGATATACTCAATTATAATACCCATTGTCAAGCTAAAGAAGTAGTAGTAAAACAGTCACCTAACCAACTGAGCCACCCAGGCGCCCCAGTCTTTCAACTTTTCTAATATACTGTGTAGATCATCTCCTATCCTGTCTGTAATTATATATATCAAACAAGATTGGGAAGATCTTGTATGGCACACAGTCAGGTGGCAGAATGGACTGGCATGGTCTGAGCAATATCATCATGGGTTTTGGAGTCAGATAATTCAAAGTGGATTCAAATTCTGGCTATGTTAAAGTTAAATTAAATAATTCTTTTCTCACAAAGATTTTTCAAGGATTAAGTGAGATCAGTGCAGAGAAAAACAGTGAGTGCTCAGTGAATGCTATCCATTGATGGTAAGTGTATTATTTCTTACCCAGAAATTAAAGACACAGTAAACTATATATACTACAGTCTTTAATTATATTTATTATTAATTATTAAAATTTGTTTATAAAATTTGTCCTCAATTACTAACGGCTAAATATTGTAACAGTGAAGTTAGATTGTTCATGCAAATATTCTTATGCAAAAATTCCACAAAGTTGTTTTATAAATTATAAGTGTGAAATTATCAATAGTGAAAAGAACATGACAAATTACCAATACAATCAGCTTTAGCTTTCAGCTTCCACCTAAGAGATCTTTTTATTTCTGCAGACCTCTGAAATAATTTGTTACCTCAGTAAAATTACCTCAAATCCTCAATAAATAATTGCCAGAATACTTCTTTTCCTCCATCAAAAACTTAAGATGCAATAATAAAACAGATATCTTACAGCAAATTCTTCTGAATAAAGATTGGATGAAGAGCAATATGTTGTCCAAATATGCTATGAAATTTGGCTGTGTTTGCTTAACGTACAGTGGAAAAAATACATATATAATAATATAATACATACATAATAGATATGTAGTATAATAAAATACATAATATATGTTATAATTACATATTATATCATATACTATTATATACATTTATAGTTTTATATATACAATATGCAGAAAGACTAAGCATGAAATGGGGTAATCCAAGGAAACACGAGATGCATGAATGTTTATTTCCACGGAGTCCACAGATTCTATGTATCAAAAGGAGTCTATGATAGATTAGCCTTTTTTCTTTTCTTTCTTTCTTTTTTTTTCTTTTTTTGTGGAAGCATGATTATATTGAATCAGATCTCATAAATTTTATTATTACAGGATTTGACTTCTCATGTAATGTGGTACATTCATATAAAATAATGACAGATTTCTGACAGTGCCAGATATTTCTAAGTCAATGTTTCATGATTTCAATACAGAATTTTCTGTATTTTAACTGAATTGATCACACTGACTCTACTGATTCTCATTTTCCAGTTGATCTATGCATTTAGAAATATTTTGTTTCTCCACATTACTGTTCTCATGTTTTTTTTCCACTAAACCTTTTCTTTGGCCTTTATTGTAATTTGACAATTCTAGTAATTTTAGCTAACTATTCTAATTCTTAATCATCTCTTTACTT
>CM053603.1:157748183-157987676 GCA_028646535.1 Procyon lotor | reverse complement strand
AGCAAATGACTAAATTTTTCCTTGGCTAATTCTAGTTCATATTTCAATGTCTTGCTGTATGCTTCTATACTTTATTTAGACTAGTGATTTTCAAACATTTTCTGTGATCAGTATGTAATATATCTTTGTGTTTTTTTAAATGAAGAAATACAAAGAAATAAATAGCATATGCTCATAGCTTAATTATTGCAAAGTACTTCACTAAAACAAACAAAAAGACAAAATAAAACTCTGAAAGCCCTTCTATCACCAAGACACCTCAGAAAATAAATGTTAACTTGTGGGCATCCTTCAGTTTGCTTTCACAAACTGAAATTCTGGGTGACATAATTGAGAGCTTTAAATATTTATTATGCTAAACAATCTAGTAATAATTGTAATGAAATCAACCGCGGTAGTTTCAAAATATGTCACAGTGTCTATTCAAAGCATTCACAATGATCATGTTTCTCTTGTTTGCCCTGAAGGATTATGTCATTAAGTAGAACCACCTAACAGTTGTGACTTAACATTTTTATATATTTAAACGGCAAATTATAATATATTTTGTTAAATTTGTATTCTTTGTTGAGGTTGTAGTTGTGTCATGTCTATTTTTCATAGCAAATTAAAACTTCTCTACATTGCTTAATATTTTCTGTTCACCAAATACTGTGACTTTACACATTAAACAGTCTGTTGAAACTTGTGAAGGGGGTTCAAGGCACTGCATAAAATCCATTATTCTGAAAAAAAGTAACTAATTATTCTCACATCTATAAACTCCACAATAAAATCCACCACTTTCATATCATGGTGTTTTCTCATTCCTCCATTAATCAGGAGCAACTCTCCTTTCCAAATATGCTTAGTTTCTTCAGTCACTGACATCATCAGGGCTCGAAACTGCCTGATAATTTTTCACTCATCTACATATTTCCCGTTCCCTTTATATTTCCAAAAACTTACTAGCAACACTTATTTTTTTTTAAAAAAAGATTTTTTTATTTATTTGAGAGAGAGAAAGAGAACATGAGTAGAGGGAGTGGTAGGCAAAGGGAGGAGCAGACTCTCGCTGAGCCAGGAGCCCAACACAGGGGCTAGATCCCAGGATCTCAAGATCCCAAGATCATGAGATCATGATCTGAGCCAAAGTTACACGCTTAACTGAGTGAGCCACCCAGGCAATCCTATTTTTCAAATCACGGTAGCTGCTGTTTATTGAGTGCCTTCCATTAATGAGGCATTGTACTAGATATTTGCAGTCTTTATGTGATGTTCACAACTACAAGGTAACACCTTCTTTAAACAAACTAGCAAAGTAAACAAACCAAAAAACCTATTTGCAAGTTTCCCATGTCCACACATTCCATACAGAATCCAAGTAATTCTTTTTTTTTTTTAGAATCCAAATAATTCTGACATGAATTTGATTTATATCTTCCAGCCTGTTTACTATAAATAAATAAAGTAGTATGGTAAAAATGGCTGATTCCTATACATATTTAATAAAAGCTTCATTCATAAAAATGAAATATCAGAAATGGACAGCTCCTCTTTAAAGAGATAGCATCACACACACACACACACACACACACACACACACACACACACACAATGAGAACTGAAAGAAAGATTAACTCTAAATCTTATGGTTCCAACTTGAATAAACCACCTACATTGTGATCATTAAAAATCAACTCCCAGGGGCACCTGGGTGGTTCAGTTGGTTAAGCAACTCCCTTCGGCTCAGGTCATGATCCCAGAGTCCCGGGATCGAGTCCTACATCAGGCTCCCAGCTCCATGGGGAGTCTGCTTCTTCCTCAGACCTTCTCTCCTCTCATGCTCTCTCTCACTCTTCCTCTCTCAAATAAAGAAATAAAATCTTAAAAAAAAAAAAAATCAACTCCCAGTCCTCCCCAGAATGTGTGGAGCTCTTCTGTGTGTACCTACAGCACATTAGACACTTGACGCACATGATCTTCCTCCACCCAAATAAAACTCCTGAATTGGTCCTCTTATCCTCACTACACTATTGGGTTTCTTAAACAACTGGTGTTTCTTTTCACAGAAATTGTCTTTGATCTTCCTCTTCAATTTTATTTGTCTGGTTTCAGCTATATTTAATAGCTTTAGATAGCAAAAATTGGTTTGTGATTAGACAATCAATCCCATATCATGCTAAGTAAACAATAAGTTTTATTGTTAATATCAACAAAAATGATATTATTACCCTTTTCACATTTGTTTCTGATTTCATACATCAGTGTCACAGAATATACTTTCCAATATCATTTCTTTACACTGAAGACTTACAAGGGGTCTATTATTCTACATATTTAAGTATCTTATGTAAATGAGGACGCTGTAACATATTTAAAAGTTCTTAGGAGAAAATCGTGATGACCTTGGGTTTTGTAATGAGTTTTAGATACACCATCAAAAATATAAGCTATTGTTTTTGTGGAAGGTTCTATTCACCATACATTGTTCCATCTAATACACTAAGTAATCACAGAAACATAAAAGATGTTTCTAAATGCTAGTTTTTTTTGTATAAATTTTTTGTATAAATAAGTACATTGATATTTCAGTTGAGAATATGTTCACACAATAGTGTTGCATTGAGTATACTTCAAAAAGTTATAAAATTAGCATTCTTAGAAATACCTTTTGTACATATATGTGAATAGTTAAAATGTTATTCCAAAAATGACTGGGTCCCCCACATCTGCAAAGGCACACAGATAAAAGATGTTTCTAGGAATAGAGGCTGTATATATGAATGTAAAGTGTTATTGCAGTGGATAACTGTGTTCAATACAATGGGGTGTATTCAATACACCTGGAAAAAGCACATGTATAAAAGATGTTTCTAAGAATGTTAAATGTGTACGTGAATTACTACAGTGTTATTTTATAGAAAGAATCTATTCACCAATGTGTGATATATGGAATACACTCTGCAAGGTCATGTGTATAGCAGATGTTTCTAAGGATAATAAAATTGTGTTGCATCAGGAAAAATAAACATGATGCATGAACAAAAAGATTTGATAAGTTGGATTTTATTAAAAACTTCTGCTCTGCAAAAGACACTTGCAGAAAATGAATACATAAGCCACAGACTAGGAGAAAATATTTGCAAAATATGTATATGAGAAAGGACTTATATTCAACATATACAAAGAAGTCTTAAAGCTCAACAAAAATGAAGCAAACAACCCAATTAAAAGCTAAGTGAAAAATCTGAACAGACACTGTGCTGGAAAAGAGATACGAATATCAAATAACCATATGAAAAGGTGCTCAATATCCTATGTTCCTGGGGAAGTGCAAATTAAAACAACAAGGGAGTATCAATATACATCTATTAGATGGCTAAAAGGCAAAATACGGATAGCACCCAAAGCTAGCAAGAATGGGGAGCAACAGGAACTCTCATTCGTTGCTGGTAGGAAAGCTAAATGGTACATAAAAAGTTTGCCAGTTTTTTAAAAGGCTAAAACTTAATTCTACCATAGAAGTTCTTGGCTGAAAAAATCTTATAAAACTATAGTTTTGAGAGAATGATGCCAAAATAAGATCCAATGAAATGAGTTTCGCTTCATCGACAAATTGATTGAGTGAACACAATAATAACATTAGTTACAGGTTGGTTAAGGAGTACTATTACTTTCTAATCAGGATTACCCAATTTTTATTATATCCACCATTTAATTGGTAACTACTTAGCAAGTATTCCTTTCTGTACATAAGTATACTTTGAGTATACTTTTGAAAAGCAAAGTATTACAAAGTCAGTTCTTGTTATTGCATTAGCATTATCTAGAATCTTACAAACACTTAGGGAAAAAGCACAGTATCTACTGAAGCTACTTTTGTCTACCTAGGAACTACTGTGAAAAAAAAAAACTATACAAAACTGAAATTTTAAAAATGCATTATTAATTTCAGCACTGTGCATACTAGTTAGGAACTTCAGCTATCTTACTGATAGTAAGATCCCAAGTATATAAGCTGAGTTTCCTGATAAAAGATTTCTAAACCTGAGAAAGACACTTCTACCAGGAAGAAAAAAAAAATGAACCTTTAAATGGATGTATTTTAATTGTGTTTGTATTTTTACTATATTTCTTTACATTCACCAAGTGTGTGGCTTTAAAATAGTAATCTATCAAGATGAGTTGGTTGCGAGTGAATAGTTGTGCCTTTACCTAAAACAGCTTTGAGGAACCTGAAGAATGTGTTAGGCTCAATTTCCCTCCATCTATTATATTTCATTGATTCAAAGATACTTTTCCCCCCATATTCTGACTTTGAATTCTTACAGTTGATGGCATCTCACAATCATTATAAGCCAGAGAGCAGTTTTGATGTTATTGTCATTGCTTGTGATGTGATTACTTGGTCATAACTGTTCAGACTGCTGACATTTCGATTGAGTTAAATGCATTGCGGGGGATACACGAGTTGAGTTTAATTACCATTTAAAATGTCTTCCAGAAGTCCACTATAATTGAGCACTGTCAGTAAATATAATTGTTATTTGAAGCTTAGAAATAAAATTTCAGAAATAGATTTGACATCACTGAAGGAAATGTTTATTGTTGGAAGAACAGTTGCAGATCTATATTTTTCGTGAGGTAAAAATTAAGCTATTGAAGAAAAGATAGAACAGGTCTAGATAGAATATGTCTACGTTCTGAGAAATTTCAAAAAGATTGCTTTTTACCTACCTAATTAGATGCAAAAGAAACTGTCTGTTCCTCTAGGAGAGATGAAAAAAACTTCAAAGCATTAAGAGGCTAGTCTGATTAAAGCATCACACAAAACTATCCTTAAGACATTGCTCAAGGCTTAAGCGGTAGTTATATTTTTTCCGAGCCACACATAATGGCACATCTTACAATCACTGTCACCTTATATTCGGTGACATTCAATATCTTTAAAGAATGTGAAATCAGCTATAAAACACTTCTTAATCTGCAACTATTTAAAAACCGCAATTTTCTCATCATATTAGAAAATAAAAATCCAAGAAAAGAAAAAATATATGCGCAATGGAAAAAAGATGAGAATTTATTAGAGTCACAGGTCCCAAGGAGAATCTACACTCCAGTAAGCAATCACATGTCACGAACGAGACTGGCAGCACAGGATTCTGGTGCCCACCCTCAGCTTATGGTGAGAGTTACAGCACGCTCAGGCCTCTAATTCAATTCTACGTCATGCCATGGGATTCCACAGAGTAAACATTCAAATTAAAATGAAAGACCATGTAGATAGAAAAATGAGAAATTATAAATTTCTATAGAGTTATTTTCATACATAAGAAATTCAGTCTTTTGTTCATCTACATTGCCCTAGTACTATCTAATAAGTTAGAGAATGACTATCATATTGATGGGAAAATATTATAAATCTTATCTTTTATGAGGATTCAAACATTAACTTCTATGTCAGCCTGTATCTATTCACCAGACCTACATGAATAATTTAGAATAAACACAAATACTCTTGTATACACACATCTACATTTAAATATGTATTTAAATTTATGTATTTACATACAAGTATTATAAAAGTGTATATGTATACACACATAAATATGTATATTGTGAAACAAATTTATGTATATGTATAAAATGTCATATCTTCTTTCAAAACTGGCACAGTAGGTCCTTTTTTAGGGAAGAGTTCAGTTTTTATACTTTCAAGGCTCTCACATGCGTTCAGCCTTTCATGTTGAAGTATTTATATATTCTTAGTATTTTAATAGTCCAAAATACCCATTTTACTTATCAATTATTTAAACGAAAGAAATAATTTTCAAAGGCATTCTCCCATGTGAAAACGTGGCAGAGGTTGGGTCTGTTTATACAACAAAGGGCACAGGCATGTGGACAGAAGAGATCCACAAGTAAAAAGAAAGAATAAATGAATGCTCACTAGGAAATCTTGGGTAAAGAGTTGAATGAAGTAATGACAGCCTTTCAGGCAAACAATTTTTTTACAAAAGGCTTTCTCTACCCCCAGGCACAATTACAACAGCTGTACCATAGAGCCTCTATCAGTCATAATCTAGAATAGTGCCTCTTTCTATTAACCAAGAAATAGAGGAGCAAAAATCACTTATACCAGCCCATATGAGGCACTCTGTTTGCTGCACTGCATTCTGATGGCTTAATTAGGTGGCTAGTGTGGCACATGAGGTTTTGCAAGCCAGGTTCATCACAAAGACCAGATCATCAAAGCAGAGGAGTCATGGGCTCTACAGCTAGATTACAAATATGGGTTTCTTCATTGAGTGTCTTGTCACTGACTGTGTCTGTTAGTTTGCTTCCATCTACTTAAACAATTAGATAAAGCCTCACCCTAGTAGACCATGGCTAATAAAGAACCATGGAACTGAGGACAGCTGGCAATTTCTCCAGTTATGAAAATCTCATCTCCAACGGAGGAATGGTCTCTAGAAAGTAAGGAATGTGCTTTATTTTTTTGAGTATTTGTTCTCTTTCAATACCTGACATGGAATGCCATGGAATTTCCAATCCTATTTAAGAGCCACAAACACACAAAAACTCATTTAAAAAAAAGTCACATCACAATGTCAACTGATTTAATAATCAAAGAATTTAAAAAATGTGTTTTTGACAGTAAAGGAATATGAAGGAAAATCCTGAAAAACAATTACACTAAGAGAATAAATCATATATACCAAATATTTTAACAGCCATTTACTCCATAGTTTGGTTGCTAACTTTAACTTGGTTAATTGTCCAGAAAAATTCTAGCAGTTTTAATATAGATACAAGAGACAATAGCAAATAATAGATATATATATTCATTCAAATACATGCATATATGTGTATATTCAAAAATATGTATGTGTACATATATATTCATATACATATGTATGTATACATACACACATATATATGATGGGTGACTCTAAATAGCATTATAGATAACCATTTTGAACTTAAGTCCAACAAAAATCATAAAGCAATTAGCAGTTCGAAGACCTGATACAAGCGTACTATTATGCTCATATATTTTTTTACTTGATCTATATATTATAAATCATCTAACAATAAATATGCATTAAATTAAATCATAATGTAGCAGTGTATGTCCATCTAATTTCATTAATGATGCCACCATTCTCCCATCCTCCAACAATGAATCTTAGGGTCATCCTTGACTCATCTCCTTCCTTTCGCTTCCCATGTCCCTCTGACTCTATATCATATCATATATATCATATCTATCTCATATACCCATATGTTTCGCAAGTCTCTTTTCCTTCTCTGTTGCCTGATCTATACTGAGATTCTGACATTTTTCCTGTAATCTCTTCCTCTCATTACCTTATTCATTTATCAATAAACATTCAGTGAATAATTTCTATGTACTACTTACACTTTTAGGTATTGATAATACTTTTGAAAACTTCCAAGAGTGTTTTCATGTATTTTATCATAACGATCATTTAGTGAAACTAACAAATCAGATGAATAACTGATTTTCATTATTTTTATCTACTCCAGAAAGACAGTTTTTTTTATATTTACGTTTTTACATTTAAAGCCTCTTAGCGTAGTATAAAAGGCTCCTCAAGATTTGAGCTGCAATCTCTCTAGACTCATCTCCAAACATCCAGTAATGATGCACTTTTCCTTTCAACCAAACCACACCATAGTTCTTACAGTCTTCATAGTGCTCTCTCCTGGCATGAGCCTGGGATTTTCTTTCCCACTCACCCCTCTCCAACCAGGTAGAACTTACAAAACTAAAGTGCATAGTGCACAGTAGGTGCTTAACAAGTGTTCACTTTCTAATAGATTCTTATTTTGTTTGCCTGCTCTATGAAATGTTCTGTGAGGTCCTCAGATTGTCTCTCTAGACTCTGAAGGGCATTTGGCAAAGATTTTATCATAGGATCTCATCCTCGATTACATGTCTCTTTCCCCTCAATGGCATCGGTAGTTAGTTATTATCCTGCTACAACCATATAGTGCAGATTCGGCTAGTAATACACACTATAGATAATAGTGTTATTATCAAAGTTATTAAGAACAACTTCCATAAATGGAAGCCATTCAGGGCCCCAAATTCTTTGAATATTTTATTTTCAATTCAGACGCAACACAAACTAATTCTAACTTTCTTTCAGAAGTATAAACAGACATAAAGAGAGATTAACTTACTGACCAAGGTAACAAAACTAACATATAATAGAGATATTATTCAAACACGGACCCATCCGAACCAAAAGTCATCTTTTCTCTGCTATGACATTTTGATATTTTTAATGTTTCCTGTGTAGTCTTTCCTCCCCCTCCCCGATATCCCCTCTCCTCCTCTTTTTCCTTCTTTCTTGGTATGGGTAGGTTCTTTACTATTTTGGTTAAAATTAAATTACAAAAAGTGACCCTCAGAGATCGTTTCCTTTATTTTCTGGCTTTCTAATTTCTTATAAAACTTATAGAAATCTGTGATACAAAGTTTTACTATATTTCATTTATAGTATTTTTCTAGCTGTCACATTTAGGTATAAGTCATAAATTCATACTTTGTATTTTCTTGGTTCTTAACAGAGCTGACTTGCCCACTAGCCAGAGTGGCATGGTGTGGGCCAAAAATACAGTTAGGGGCCCATGAAAATATTTTAATTTATTTTAAAATCAGAAAAAGAAAATTTACTTTTACAGTCAAAGATTATACCCATGATAATGCCAACACAAACATTAAAATGTGTTTAATATTCTTTATGGTGGAAGGAAACAATGATGGCAGGAGTATCTAGGGCTCCTGTTAGTTATAAGGCAACATCGGGTTCTTAATCTCTTTTTTACAGAAAGCTTGTGTAATGGATATATTATTCCAATTTGGATATAAATTCTCAGACACTTAATGTCTGAATAAACATTTCATTAAGACATGGCCAAAATTTAGGAGAAATTGTGCTAGTTAGGCAAAACTAAGTATTTTATAAAGCATTTTTTAAAATATATATGTTAATTTTCATTGACCTATTAGTCAATGCCTTTCTTCCAGTGTGAATGATATTTCTGAATCTCTAAACATTCCTGTGAGATAAAAATAGCAAAAACATAGGTAAAAACAAAGCGAAATAAATCAGCAATGGCCTCAAATCTGCTCCTCCAAATCCTTGAAATATCTAAAAGAATTATCTTCAAATACTTTTATTCCCCTCTCCTACGACTCTTTTCTTAGACAGTAAACATTTCTTAATGTACCCAACTATTTATCGGCTTAAATTTTGTCCAAAGCAGTGTTTCTCAAATTTTCTGTGTATTAGAGTGATTGGGGGTATTTATAAAACTTCAGCTTTTGGGGCATCTGGGTGGCTCAGTCATTAAGCGGCTGCCTTCGGCTCAGGTCATGATCCCGGGGTCCTGGGATAGAGCCTCACATCGGGCTCTTTGCTCAGCAGGGAGCCTGCTTCTCCTGCTACCATTCCCTCTGCTTGTGTTCCCTCTCTAGCTGTGTTTCTCTCTGTCAAATAAATAAAATCTTAAAAAAAAAACAAAAAAAATACCTTCAGGTTTTGGGGCTTCAAATCCAGGCTCTCTCTGTTTCAACCATTCTGCCATGGGCCCTAGAAAACTACTTTTAATGAACATCTAAAGTGTTTCTGAAAAAATAATCTATGGGAAATACACCAAGAGGCAATTCTAGAGTCATACAAATTTGTCAAGTAGCACAGAAAATCATATCGCTTTTGTTTATTTGCTTATTTATTTATATTTATATATTTTTTTTACTTTTGCTTATAACACCTCTTTCAATGCACAATTGAAAGAGCCAAGTAACCTGTTAAAGTACTTTTGAGTTTAAATGTTACATTCTAATAGAAGAGATAATTAACTTTTCAAGTTTGTAAAATTAATTTCTGAATAGTCAATAAAGTTAAAAAAATCAAAGAGCCTATGAACAACCGATTTCTATAGACTGCAAATAATATGCATTTCCCTTATCACTGCCCATGGCTACGGTACTATAGAAACTAATCACAACCGTCGGAAAAATCATCCCTGCAGATAAAAAACTTTGTAGGCTGTGTATATGCAACATTAGTTAAATAACGTACTCCACAAGAAATGTCTGAAGATTCTATCACATTTCAGTTTCAGATGAAGACTTTCTATTTTATTTTTTTACATTACAAAGGAGATTTTAAAAATCTGAAACAATGCCTCAAGTCTGCTCAACAATTTATTAGGCATGTGAAAAAGAAACCAAAACACACAAAAATTAGTATATATGGGAATTGTATGCATATGTGTCCCTATCATTTCTAGAATTTTACATGAAGAATTCTTTCTTGAAAATTTATAATTTATCTATAGATAATTCAAACCCAGATAACACTTAGCTCCTTGCAATTACCGTCCTCTGGGTAAAACAGCAAGGTCCTGAAGTGGTGGTGGATGGATAGGTGGGGAGGGTAGGCAGTAAATCATTTCAAACAATTTCACACTCAAGCCTTGTTGACATGAGGCAGGGCAAAGGAAATCACCCTGTCAGCACCTGCATCTTTAATGAAGGAAAACGCTGCTGCACATGCAGAGAAGAGAGAGGGAAAAATAAATCATATTTTAACTCTAAAGTGGGCTGTCGGATTTATTCAAATAGAAATGCAACCTTGTGGGCGTTCCCCTCCTCATGTATTTCCATTTAAAATGAAACAACATACACCTAGAATTCAACATTGTGGTGTTTTTTTTTTTTTTTTTTCACCATAGATGCTCTTTAAATTTTCAGTTCAACCCAGTATATGTGAAATGCATACTTTTAAAACGTATCATTTAACATTCGTCTTTCATTGTCTTGCTGACATCTGTTGCAATCAGAGGTGGAGGTTTAAAAAATAAAGATGAGTATCTGTCAGATTTCTTTGTAGGAGAGATTAAATAAAGATGTGGCATAGCCCAGATACAGCATGCCTCAGGAGATAACCACAGTTGGCTTAAGAGTACTTTATATGTAAATAAGAGACAAGGTAAAGAGACAAGACAAACGTCTAGCAGTGGTTTTCATTCAAAGGCAGGTTTCAAAAAAAAAAAAAAAAAAAAAAAAGGCAGGTTTCACAGGCTCTATATGCAACGAACGAAAGGCAACGACTCTGAATTGTTGGAGTGACCTAACCATTCCCAAAATCCACCTTTTAATTACCCTTTTCTCTTAAAACTGATTCATGGTTTTAAACAAGAGTATGTCTTGATTTAAAATGTGTACTTTCTAGGCACCTCCCTGACGCAACAACCGCCTCCCATACGATAGTGTAAATATACAAAAATGTAAATATGATAAAACACAAGCTGTTTCAAGAATGCATTGTATAGAGATACATAAGAGAAATTAAAAAAAATGAGCTCAGTAATTCATCAAGCCAAGGGTTATATTCAAATAATATTTTAATATTTAATGACACCAAGTAACCAAGTCATGGCTTTATTGAAAACCGCTTGATTATTGTGGTAATAAAATAATCTGTATTATGAGGGTTATTTGCAATGTTTTTTTTTTTTTCATTTTGTGCTCTGCTAATGACAAGTCATGGAGTTAAGTTCTAGAGACAATATACTTAGTTTTTCAGAAACCTGTGATGTTTTTTCATTTATCTGCTTTTTGCAATAAATTTCTGATGAAGAAGAATATTCTTTTCGCAAGGTGAGGATCAAAGTAAATCAGGTGAATGAGAAACTGTTTTTTAAAAAGACACTGATACTGATCTACCTGTCTTGCTCCCTCTAAACTCCACTAAGCTCACGCCGGGTCCAGATCTCTACTGAACTGGAGAACGTTATATCCACCACAACAAAAGGAATCAGGGCCTCAGTTCATTCTAAGTTTAACATGAAGGAGAGGAGAATCTGAGGCTGAGGACTCCTTTCAGTAGTTTTGTCACCTCCTTAGCCTGAAACCAACACTCTTGGGGGGTCAGCAATTAGGAAAATGCTTGCTATAGGATAGGAACTGCAGAGTTTTGACACATTTTAGACCTAAGTGTTCAAGTTGATTGGGCTTCTTTGAAATGATACAATATCTTCTGGAATGAAAAGGTAACGTTTTATATTCCATACATAAACCTTACTCCTTCCCACCACACATATTAATGAATGCATTCCTTCTTCCAGATATCTAGGTAAAGATGACTCAACCCACATGCGGTCATTTTGAGATTTGATTACCTGCTTGATAACTAGATCAAGGATTAAATTTGTTGACCTTTAATAGTTACTGGCTGGCCAGTTTAAGGATAATTACACCTAAGCTATAATCTAAATCTGTATGTATCTATTCTCATGATTTTCAAAACATTTCCATACTGATACCCTCCTTACCCTCACAATTTGAAAAATGATGAATTATTTTGTACTTAATTTTCATTTTTCACATACGTTAAAAAAGCACATTTTTCATCTTGCCAGTCTTTGATATTTGGTTCCTTCACTAATTGTAATCAATACTCAAGGGAAGGGAATATAAAAACAGGTTATAAATAAAAACTTTTAGTAATTTCATTAGTGTGTTGAGTACAAAGTAGCTAAATGTACTTTGCTACAACAGACTAAATTTTCTGTATACTTTCACCTTATGGAAATGTTTTTAACAGATGCAATTCCATTTGTTTATTTGCAACATTTCCCCTGTTTATCTGCCAGGTGAAAGTATCCATTTTAACACAGCAAGGGAAAAAAGTCAAGCCGGCAGATTATTTGAGAATTCTGATTTGTGGGTGGATACTAATGATAAATTACACATAGTTGCCAAATATTAAAATAAATATAACATTAAAATGAAACTCAAACTTCAAGTTTTAATTTAATGAAACACCATCTGCCATTCTTTTATGAATAACTCGTCTAAATTATGATAATAAGTTATACTTATCCAAATTAAGTACAATTCATTCCCATAGTTTTATTTAAGTGGAAAGTTAACATTATTTTTTGATTAGTGTATCAATATATTTTTCTATTTTCGTATACCATAGCATTGGATTTAGTCAACTTCCTACAGAAGAGTTTAAGTAAAGCTTTTTACAGCAATATTATTCCAGCACCATTAATAAAATTATGACTTCAAGGGAACCAGTTTCTAACTTCACTGGAAACAATAGTAACTATGGCAGCATGTTGCATTTTTATTCTGACATTGTTCAGCCTGTTAATTAATATGTCATTCTTCTAAAGGAATTTCAGGTTTAAATACTTCACTTTTTTTGATGGCCTTTTTCTATGGTACTAACATGCACTGTAACTGCTTTTCTTTTCGTGTTACACATTTCTTCCCTACTATAATAGTGCTTCCACCAGTCTAATTCACTAAGTTAATCTAATAACTCTTTACACGTTTCAGTGACAGTGAATATTTTTGTCCATTTCCTCACTTGTTCTATGGAATTAATAAAGTGCTCTGTATTCAAGAATATTTGATCCCTGAAACACATCAGCACACACACTTAAGAAACCATTCACACAGACTTACACGTTTGAAAGCAAATGAACAATTCACAAGACACATAATGAAAAACAAATTTAAAGTAAAGAAAGCATACTGGTCATGATTTGATAAAAAAGTAAACCAGATGCTTGGCACTTACCTGGTATAAGCTGGGCCAGGCACAGGTGACCTTTTGACAAGCTGAGGAGTGATATTGTGACCAAAAAAGGAACATGTTTCCATTTCATCTTTGTCCCTTCCTTGCATTACACCCAGCCAGTGACAGATAGGTTTTATCTGGGAGAAAAAAACAAAAGAGCAACTTATTTTTTAATGGTTGGCTATGCTGAGGTAAAGACAGTATTAAAAACATTTTGTGAAAAATTATAGTTCAAATGTATTTGAAATATTTTTCAAAGTGATAAAATACATAAGTAGTTAAATACAACTTACACTGAATATATTTTAGGATATACATTTTGAACAAATATAGTATTTATTAATTTTGAAAATGCATATTCAATCAGATGTAATTAGCAAATAATTCATTGGTTTTCTCTACCATTTAGGCAATGCCAGATACATGGTTTGGTTTTCTCACACATTTAGTTGGAACACTCTCATCAGGTCCAGAGAACTTTATGGCCCAGAAAACTTACCCATTCACTAAGCAAATATTTACAGACAGCTTGTAATGAACCAATCATCATGCTACTTTGAAGATACAGCAGAAGACAAATCCAAAAATTCTCTCTTTACTCAGGTATATAAACAGTTCAAGACCACTTTAATTACATCAATTTGTAAACAGATTAAAAAAATAACTTCTGTAGATGTTCTATTCTGAACAAAAGCACTCTGTTATCAGTCATGATAGACCCAAGAAATATAAAATAGTGCCTTGTAGATGATGACTTTAACAGAAGGCAGAATAAAACTACAGGAATTCAGGTGGAAGACTGATCAGTTTTGCTTTGGGAGAATGGACCAAACTTACACTAAAGACATGGTATTTGAGATATGAGATAGGATTTGATAAATAGAAAAGGAAACACTATTCAAAATGAGAGAACAAAATAACCAAATATTCAAAGGAACGTGTATATACGCACACGTGTATGTGTGTGTGTGTGTAAGTGTGTGTGTGTATGTGTATTTCAATAACACATTGATATATTCAGGGAACTGTAAGGAGAATTATTTGGCTAATGACAGAGTTTTCCAGAATATCATATAATAGAAAACTGAAAAGATAAAGACAGGCAATGAGGAATCACTGTAGAGTTTAATGATAGATAATAATATGATTCAAATTATTGAGAAGATAATTGGTAGGAATGTGAAGGATATAAAATAATTATGAAGGAAATTAGCATGGAGGCCATAACCACAATACAGAAACTTATAATAAATGTTTACAAAGGACACTGGGAAAGGAAATGAAACCAATGGCTAGTGTTGGGGTCAGGAGTTGACATTACACAAGAATACTTTGCAGGACTTAATGTTAGATTTAGGGGACAGGACAGAGAAAGACATGTACTCACTTAGTCAAAAAATACCTAAATAAATCTGGCACAATAAAATAATGTAATTGTGTCTCCAAAGAAAAATAAAGTTCTGTCACACATTTTATGACATTCAGAATGCCAACTTGAGAAAAGGATGACCTACTTGATTCAATAGGTTTATCCACACAAAGCTGTCATCAGTTTGTCAGGGGAGCTGAGCGTCCTTGCTTTCTTACTTATCACTGTACAGTTAATTGCCAAGTTTTCCTTTAGCAGAGCCTCCCAATCCTCCTGCCAGAGACCTACAATCACTGAACTCACACTTACACTTCACTGAACACTGAAGATATTTGTGGATTATTTCTTCTCTTTAGGAATTCTACAAGCCCCTGCTGTCTGGGCTAGAACCTTGGCTGCAAGAAATATTCTTGGCTACTGTAGGATCATCTTTGTAATCCATTTTCCTTGTCTAGGAGTTAATGCCTTTGTAATTCTCCTTACCCTGGTATCTTATTCATAAATGACATCACATACCCACATTATCTTCCATGTCTTGTCTTTTTTTTTTTTAAGATTTTATTTACTTAATTTGACAGAGAGAGAGAAAGAGACAGCAAGAGAAGGAACACAGGAACACAAGCAGGGGGAATGGAGAGGAAGAAGCAGGCTTCCTGCTCAGCAGGCTTCCCGCTCGGCTCCAATGTGGGGCTCAATCCCAGGACCCTGGGATCATGACCTGGGCTGAAAGCAGCGGCTTAACCAGTTGAGCCACCCAGGTGCCCATGCCTTATCTGTTTTAAGTGTCAAATGAGAGTATAAAGTAGATTAGATTTCAGTTCATCACAAACCTAGATAAACAGTTCCATTCTTCAATTCATACTCTGTGGTTGCTAGTTTGTCCAGAGGCTTCTTCTCGGTCATCCCTTGGTGTTTTGGCTTATAGTCACATTTCTCAGTGATGCATAGATGATCAGTTCTTCCAGAGAAAATGTATAAATATACTGCATCCTAGTAATTTCTGCTTGACTGAGTTTTGATATAACAGATACCCTGTCGCCTTAGATTCTGCTTGCCTAGGGATATTCTCATCTTTCTCCTCTCTCTGACATTTGATTATTATGTACACAAGACATCAGAGTCCCTGTTTTAAGATAAACTGTAGATCTCAAATTCCTTTTATGTGCATAAGTCATTTTGCTTCAGCTTTTGATGTAAATAAAAGCATGAACCTAGAGGCTGTTTATGATTTGCTTATTATTTGAAAATTTAGAATTATTATATTAGTTAAATGATACTTTTAAGTATATTTATTGAAACTGAGACTTTCAAATCTGTGGTTGGTTATATTCTAACAATTTCATTAATAATTATATATAACTTAGGGCCACCCTGGTCATTCAGTCATTAAGCCTCTGCCTTTGGCCCAGGTCATGATTCCAGAACCCTGGGATCAAGCCCTGCACTGGGCTCCCTGCTCAGCAGGAAGCCTGCTTCATCCTCTCCTGCTCCCCCTCCTGTATTCCCTCTCTCACTGAGTCTCTCTCTGTCAAATAAATAAAATCTTTTAAAAAATTATGTATAACTTATTAGCTGCCAATAGCCATGAATAAAATAAAAGCCCACATCAAACATGTGCCTTCTTCTTTTAAAATCAGTAAAACAGAGGCACCTAAGTGACTCAGTCAGTTAAGCCTCTACCTTCCGATTTCCACTCAGGTCATGATCTCATGGGTTGGGAGACTGAGCCCTGTGTCCAGCTCCACACTCAGTGGGGAGTCTGCTTGAGAGTCTCATCTTCTGCCCCTCCCCCCACTCCTGCTCTCCCTCTCTCTCTCTCTAATAAATAAATTTTAAGAAAATAGCTTTTAAAAAATAAAATCAATGCAATAATCATAAGAAAATAGACCTGAAAGTATAAATATGTATTATAATTGGTTGAATTCCTGCCAGTTATCTTAAAAGGCAGACATTATTTCAAACTTCAAGAATGTTTTAGTATATTCATAAACCAAATTTTATTACCTAAGGACAATTCTGTGAATTTATATGGTAAGTGGCTAGTACCATAGCATGATTTTTAGGGAGAACCCATAAATCAGAAGTGGCAACTACCTCATTTGCTTTGGACACACATCATAATAGCTTGAAATTCTGATCTTCAAGAGGCCTAAAAATTAAAGTACCCTAAGAATACACTAACCCCTCATTTGAAATCACGTATTTTGATATATTAATAATAAGACAATTGTTTTTAGTAAAGACAGTGATATAATTGCATTTGGATGCTAAGTACTACAATATAGTAAACTCACCCACCATAAACACAACCCCCTGTGAATATATGAACACTTTTCTGCATAGATGTGTATGTATAGGGCCTATTATCAAAGTACTAAGAATGTATATTCATATGGTTTTGAATTAAAGGAACTAACATGATATGAGAAAAGAGAAAACAATTATAATATCCTTTACTGTTGTGAAGTATTAGGCTATGAGATTACAGAATTATTTAATGTAATACAATGCTTTCAAGTATAATTTTGTTGGCTGGAGCACCTGAATGGTGCAGTTGGTGAAGCATCTGACTCTTGATTTTGGCTCAGGTCGTGATCCCAGGGTCATGGGATGGAGCCCCTCATGGGGTTCTGTGCTCAGTGCGGAATCTGCTTGGGATTTTCTCACTACCTCACCCTTTGCCCCTACTGCTTGTGCTTTCTCCTCTGTCTCTCAAATAAATAAACAAACAAACAAACAAACAAATAAATAAATAATTTAAAAATACATATATATATATTAATATAATCTTGTTGGGAATGATAAATCTATAGGAGTAACCTAGTGCACTATTCTAGAAGCATATATGGTAATACTAATTTCTTGGGTATGAATCTCAGCTCTACCACTCAGATGTTGCTTGACAGGGCAAAAAAATTTAAACTTAGTCTCATCGATCTCAAAAATGTGAATAATAGTAATAGCCATGTCATCAGGTGAAATGTGCATGGAATGTCTAGAAGAGCATCTGTTTTATTGCCTAATATCTATTAATATTAATAATCCATGACTCCCAGTTTCAAATAGCATCCATTGAGGTTCCTCCAGGATGAAGATGGAACAAATCTCTGATTTGTATTTACATGTTGCTTCACATTTGAATAGTGTCTGTTTTAGGTTTAACTTCTAAGGCACTAAGCATTTTGATTGAGTTTAATGAACTTTATTAAGTTAAATTTATGACAAAATGAACCTCTTTACAGTGTAGGTTTAAATTTAACAAACATATTGAGCTACATAATGTCCGCCCCAATGATGATATTGATACTTTCCACAGGGGCCTTAGTGTGAAAAGCTAATATGTTATATGCATATGCTGTGCAAATATATGAGTTGCTGATGCACATTTTCAAATAAAAATAAAGGCATTGCCTGCCTGCTTTTGGAGGAAGATTGCCTTAAAGAGAGTTTTAACTTGTTCTACCAATTACTATGAACTTTCTTAGAAAGTAGAAAAGTTCCATAAGAAATTAACTTGGGTAAATGCATGGTTCAACAAAGTAAAAAATTCTTCCTGTATTTTGGATTTCTTAAGAGAATACAAACATACCCTAAGCATATCAGTGTATCATAATGAGTACATTTCGGTCTCTTCTGAAACACTTGGGCATAGGTAGTGCACTCTATCTCTCGCTCTCTTCCTCTCATGTTTTTAGAACAGAAAGTACATTTACCAAGGCTTTCCCTGTTACTAACCAAAATTTGTTCTTCTTTAAGTTACACTACTCTCTATTTTTCCCCTTCAGTTGAAAACAAAAAGCACTCTGGGAAACCATAATAGCTGTTGGAGTCTCGTCTTCGCCTTTTCATTCTGTTCAACTTCTGTTTAACTGATTGTCACCCGATGAGTCAGCTGGAAATGTTCCACAATGCAACAAAATCAGCAACTGTTGATTTTCTCTGTCCTAGTCTTAGATAAAAGAAACAACAGTGGCCAGTGGTGAGCCCCAAACCTGGCTGTCCTTGGGAGATCAATGACCAGGAAGGGCCAGATTCCTTTTGAATTCTGCCAATAATAGATGAATCTACACACAGTAAGGAGATACTCTCCCTTTCTACAAATGAGATAAACTGAAGTTTGGTCTACTCAAATGGGACTATCTTCCTAGAGCTCCACAAGGAAAATCAGTCATGAAAATTAAAGGTTTCTACTCAAAACAGTCTTTGGAAAATTTTGGAACTTTGAAAAAGAATTAAGAATTCAAAATTAAGTTTGACAGGAGAGCTATAAACAAATAATTAATAAATATTTTTGCAGTTAATATATGGAGAGCTCTCTGCTAGGCAGTGGATATTCATATTGCTATGAAATAAATCCACCCTCTTCCTGTTAGAGCAGCTGATAATTTATTATGTATTCATGACAAAGACACAAAAGATGAAGTTGGCCATGGAGGATCCTGATGATGGGGAGGGGACTGGGGTGGCCTAGGCTTTACAGGGTGTGTTGAAGTCACACAATGGCAGAAACCAGGAAAAGAGAGTGAGGGAGACAACCAATGTGCAGATAAGTGTTGCTACAACAGAAGATATGTGTAAAATAAAAAATAAATAAGAGATCATCATAGGTAGCACCTCACAGTTTAATTATTTATTAGCCCAGCAGATTTGATTATTATCAGGAAGATAATATATAAATTGTTATCTTCCATATGACAATATGAATTCAGAATCTTCACGAGACTTGTCTGCATGAATGTATGTAGTCAGCACATACAAGTGAACTGAAAGCAACTCTACTATTTTTCTTTCCACGAAATCAAAACATCAAAGAACTGCAAAGTCCTGAATGCAAAGCTAATTCCAGGTTTTTTCTTATCAACAGTGTGATGACATATGGGAAGATAAAACTAGGTAACAATCACATAACTTGGAAGTGAAAGTGAATCAAGACAAAAGAACCATGGAGAGAATTATTAGTATATTCTCATATGTGTGATGAATGCGATCCTCTATAAAAGTTTACTTAGTTGGATAAAAAGAAGGTATAAATATTAAGACACTGAAAAGTGAAGGCAATAGAATTTGGTGAAACACATGACACTAGAAACCAAAAAAAAAAAAAAAAAAAAGGAAATCCAAGCTGCTGTTTTCAAAATATTCACCTACTTAAATGGAACGCTTAGTAAGAAATATGTGTGTGTAATTCTTATAAATGGCTATTTTACTTTTACTTTAGAGTTCTCTTGAGTAACAATACATATATAAGTCAGTAGGGAGCTCTATCAAGAATTTATTACAGCTTCTGTTTCGTTGGAGCTATTTTAAATTTGGAATAATAGGGGCACCTGGGTGGCTCAGGTGGTCGTTAAGCGGCTGCCTTCAGCTCAGGTCATGATCCCGGAGTCCTGGGATAGAGCCCCGCATCGGGCTCCCTGCTCTGTGGGAAGCCTGCTTCTCCCACTATCATTCCCTCTGCTTGTGTTCCCTCTTTCGCTGTGTTTCTCTCTGTCAAATAAATAAAATCTTTAAAAAAAAATTTTGGAATAATAATAAAAGCATAGAATACCTTCTAAAAATGCTGATTTGCAGCTTTTATATAGACAAGTTAAACTGGACAAATTATTACCAAATTCACGTTCAGTTAATGTCACATCTTTAATAAAAAATGTTATTTGGAAATAGCAGACTACATATACAAGCAGAGCACTTAAGTAAGTGATGGGGATTAAGGGAAGGCACTTGTGATGAGCACTGGGTGTTGTGCAAGTGATGAATCATTAAATTCTACTAAATTCTGCTACTGAAACCAATATTACCCTAAAGGTTAACCAACTAGAATTTAAATAAAAACGTGAAACAAACAAACAAACAAAAAGCAGAGCACTTAAAACACACATTTAGGGTTTAGGGCTAAATAGATTAAAACATTTACACATGTACACACACACACACACACACACACACACACACCCTCACCCTCGCCTTATAATTCATTTATAATACCTTCGGCTTCTCATGTACTTAGGGAACCCTATCCTTTTAAAAGGACGTAGATACTACACATTTAGTCAAATGTTTACATTATCCTAAACACCAGATTATTAATATCCTACATTTAAAGTGTCATTATTAACTTTTTAACTTTCTGACTTTATTTTTATATATATGGATTTTGTAAAGAAAAAAGAGGAAAGAAAAGAAACTATAAACAAAATAATCTTAGGAAAATGAGTTTGAAATCAATACTGAAAATAAAATATAGGACTAGGAAATACAGGAGTGAAGACAAGATAAAGACAAACCTGGAAAACAGGGTCGAGTTAACCAGGAATAGAGGAAGTAAGGGAATTGGCAAGATTTTCAGTGGTTTGTCACCTAATTTTTTGAAGCTCCTGGGTATGTACGCAGAGCTATATTACTATTCACACTTCAGTTTTATTTGGATGGATCATATACCCTATATTCAATTACGCCTCCATTCATTTCACAAAGACTAATTAATTCTCACTACATTTCCAGGAAACACATCATTTTAAATAGACTGTGAGAAAACTCAGGGCATGGTGATAAACCTCAGGCTGTATATAAAGAACGAGATGATTTGAGACTCTCTATTTTGTATCCAAAATGAACTGAAATACGTGACCAAGTCAGGACAAAGAGTCAAAGAAACTAACTTTTTAAAAAATGTATTTAGTCAATTTACTTAATACATTCCATCTATTAGGACCTGTAGACAGATACGTTACCATGAATTAACAGTCAAAAGATAAAGTAATCGGAGACACATATCCTTTTAGAAATCGTACTCTTCAAACTATACTAAATTCCAAAAAATGCCATGGACAATGTTTCTGTCTGCTCAAAATTCAGATGTTGAAACTTAATCATCACATCCCCAATGGGATGATTTTAGGAGGTGAGACCTTTGGGAAGTGATTAGATCATGATGATGGAGTCCTCATGAATGAGATTAGTTCCCTTAGAGAAAGGGGCCCAGACACCAACTACCAGATCTTCCAGGAACTTGATGTTGGACGTCCCAACCTCCAAAACTGTGAGAAATGAATTTCTCTTGTTTACAGTCCACTTTAAGGCATTTTGTTATAGCAGCCCTAATGGACTAAGACAGTAAGAAATTTGCCATAATGTAATGGATCTGCTATATTCCTAACAACTTCCACAATATTAAACTTCTGGTTGTTTTATACATTTCACTCACTAGGGTGTTTAAAGACACAGTGATGAAACTGAAGATTATTTAAAAGAAAATCATGTGGACACCTGGGTGGCTCAGTCAGTTAAGTAACTGCCTTCAACTCAGGTCATGATCTCTGGGTCCTGAGATCGAGCCCTGCATCAGGCTCCCTGCTCAACTAGGAGTCTGCTTCCCTCTCTTGCTCTCTCTCTCTCTCTCTCTCCTCCCCCCCATGCTGCTCCTGCTCCCCTCTGCTCATTCTCTCTTTCTCTCTCTCAAATGAATAAAATCTTTAAAAAGAGGAAAGAAAAACATCAAAAGAAATAATATCAACTAGCAGTGAGATGTCCTAAGAATATTATTAAGTTACAGTTATAAGAGAATCATTACAAAGAAAGGACAAATAATTATTTTATTGCTACAAAATGAGAGTCTGAAACATTCAATTGTTCTTAAAACATTACACATGGCATATTCATAATACTGATTGACATCTTCAAATAAAATACTCTGAACAGCCTGAAGGCAGTCAAATTAACAATCGCTCTAAATTCTACTTAATGTTCAGTCTCCTTTCAGCATGATGAAGCTGGCCCTTCGTCACTGGTTTAAAACAACGCTAGCATGACTTTTGAATTAGATATTTTAACACAGGGAATTGCAAGAATTTGTATATGCATTTCAAAATTAAAGTATAAAATCAATAAAGACAGTAAGATGATTGTCAACCCCTGGCTGGAGTATCTTATCTAAATGATCGAAATGCAGTTATGTATAAAAATAAACGTAATGTGCTCTCTACAGGGTATGATGAAGATAAACACCAGTCTCTCCACTACAGCTACCATAATCATTAAAGAATCAATGCCAAATTGAACTGCACAAATCCTTAAGGGGAGAGGGAGAAAAAAAGCACAGCAGTAACTGCAGAAAGGTTCAAATCAATTTTTCACCCCAAACAGTGAAGTTCATTAGTATTGCTAACATAAAGGCGAAGGTAAAGACAGCAAAGTGGAGATTCTTATCTTCTTTTCACTTTAATTATGGGGTTGCTTCAGGCAACCTAATTTTCAGACTTGTTTAAAAAAAAGATTGTGTTCGTATATTAGTGGCATTATATTAAGAATAAGGAAATTTAAAAGATGATTTAATGTAAAGAAATGTTGCATGTAAAGATGTAGATAGAATGTAAAGATTTAATAGGAAGAAAATTCCACCAGGTATTTTTCTCCTTTTTTTTTTTTTTTTTTTTTATTTTGTAGCTAAAAGGAAAACAGTCTACATCAGGCACTCTTCAAAATCAATGTTCATATTCACAAAGATGATTCCTTAAAAGTATACTCATGTACACAAAGACAAAAAGAAAGCAATTTTCAAACAAAAGCAATTTTGAAAATACTCTGCTCACACTAGCTCCGCATCAGATGAATTCTATGCCCACTTGACCTTCAATCATATTTTTCATTTCATTATTCTGATGAAAATTAGTGAGACACATGATGTTTGGTCATCCTAGCTAAAAGTGAATCCAGTAGTAGAGATATTTTCTGGAAAATGTCATCTTTTAAGTAACATAACGTGGAAATAAACATCAAAGGCCTCGCTGTTCTAAAAATAAATGTTGCGTCTGATAAGTCAGATTTATCTTAGCACGATAACAGAATTAGAGGAAATTGTCTGGGCATTGGTTTGGTCAAAGAAAAGTTAGATATGAAGCTGGTCTGCCTTGACACTTATACCGAGAGGGAGAAATGCAGAGGGGTAGAGAGGAGAGAAAGGGAGAGAGCACAAGAATGAGAGACAATAGCAGCAATGGCCACAATCGCCAAACTGTGGAAAGAACCAAGATGCCCTTCAACAGATGAATGGATAAAGAAGATATGGTCCATATATACAATGGAATATTATGCCTCCATTAGAAAGGACGAATATTCAACTTTTGTATCAACATGGATGGGACTGGAAGAGATTATGCGGAGTGAAATAAGTCAAGCAGAGAGAATCAATTATCTTATGGTCTCGTGTGTGGAGCATAAGGAAAAACATGGAGGGCATTGTGAAAAGGAAGGGAAGGTGGAATGGGGGGAATCAGAGGGGGAGATGAACCATGAGAGACTGTGGACTCTGAAGGTTTTGGAGGGGAAGGGGTGGGGGGTTGGGCGAGCCTGGTGTTACTGAGGAGGGCACGTATTGCATGGAGCACTGGGTGTGGTGCATGAATAATTAATCTTGTAATGCTGAAAAAATAAAATTAACATATTTGGGGGGAAAAAAAAACTGCCCAAAGAGGATTCTGGGGGGAAAAAAAGAGACAATAAGAGGAACTGAACAGTTGATTTAGCAAGCATGTTCTGGTGGCAGTTCCTGGAAGTAACAACAAACCAATTGTATAGCAAGTGAAGTTAGTTATCTTCTGAACATCCTCACCTTTCAGAGAGTGCTGCCATGATCATTCTCTTCTCTTGTTTAATCTAATAGAAAAGGAACGCTTGGTGACTTGTTTTTTTTCACTTTAGAGACCAAGACTTCAATTAAAGTCAGCCATTCCACAACTTAAAGTGAACACCTCAAGCTGTGTTACTTTTCAACTTCAATCTATATAAATATCTAATAAGGTTTTTAAAAAAAGTGTATTTAACAGAATATGATGTCACTATTAGATTACCCTTTCTAAAGACAAAACAAAGCAAGAATAAACCAAAAAGCATATTAAAATGACTATGACCCTGTACCTATACTTCATTTACTTAGTACTATTTCTTTGAGAACCTATTATGTGCCATCCTAAGATTCCAAAATGAATACCACACAGTCTTTGCCCAGAAAGAGCTCATAGTATGGTGGGGGGAGCAGACCCACATAAGTTACATATAGGATGATCACTTCCATCACAGAGTTCAATAGAGTACCATTCAGTGAGATTGAAGCAATTAGGCTTCCGGCAACCTGAAAATGTTCACCACAGAAGTAAACATTTCAATGGATCTTGAAGAAATGGTAGTTGTTTTTGAGCCAAAAGTGTTTAAAATTGGAGAGGAATGGAATTCAAAACAAAAGCAGAGGCATGGAAGAAGGAGTCTGTGTGTTTAAAGAACAATAAATGATTTTATTTGGGTGGGATTTCAGGTGACAGGTATGTGTGAGACTGTGATTGGAGAGGAAGTTGAAAATATAGAACAAAGCCAGAATGTAAAGAGCGCTGTGTGCAAAAAGACATTTAAGCAGAAGCAAGAATTGTGCAAATGTGGTTTCTAGGATAAAAACTGTAAATCATGGGCAGGGAGCCTGCAAGTCTGAAGATCACGAGGCTGCACAGGTCACCATTCCAATAGTCTACAATTCTGGCACCAGGGCAAAGTCTGCCATTTAGCAGACACTAAATATTTGTGGAATTAATGGATAGATGAATGAACACAGTAATATGAACACAATGATATGCACCTAAACTAATGTACTTAAAGAGAAATTAGAAATACAAACACAAAAGCTATCATATTCACGAAGTCCATCTGTCTATGAAGACTGCCATTACATTAGGCAAGAAATCACAGTGGCTAAAGACAGAAAACACTTATAGCAACATCATATTTAACATAATAACCAGAGTAAAATGTACTTCTTTTTTTATTATTTGATTTTATTTTCTAAACAAATTAATTTCAAATGCACTGCCTTGAATGTGTATGGAATCCTAAAATTGGTTCAATTCTATTGGGAGATGAGTCATAGCATCATTTTTAAATGGATGTGACATTTAAATTAAAATCTATTACTTCAGGTTTGACTCCTTAAGTGCCTACATAACTGTGTTTTTTACAACTATTCATATGAAAGCTTGATATTAGTTTCCAAGCTGGGAGTAGATTACACATTAATACTTAAATGAGCTGCAAATTTTTAGGTTGCTTCAGAGCAAATAGCTCTAGAAATATCATTACCCCAAATGCACATAGAGCCTAGTTAATCTGAGCAATTGTCTTCACTTGTGTTGGGTTAGTTTATGAAGATATAGCAGTGGAGAAGGGACAAAGGGAGAGTGCATTAAATTTCAGACTAGCTATTAGTAATGGTATAGTAAGAAAGACAAAGTAGCAGAAAAGCAGGTCAAAGGTAATTTTAATATGTCAACATGCACAAAGACCTCTAACAAAAAGATTCACCCACAAAGGGCTATGCATGAAAGATGGGAAGAAATTCTGTGACTGGCAATTGTGTTTGCATGCATTCTAGAAGGCAAGGCTGTTTGAAAGGCATTTAGCTTTCAACCACTCAGTGTTCCTGTGAATATCCTCAGCAGGACCAGAAATGGAGGATTCAATTTTCAAAGATAATTGTGTCAGATAACTGTCTCATGCCTTTTCAGCAAGAATCTGATAAACACCTAATTACTAACCAAGTGAATTTAGAGCTATGTAGCTGGGCTGGTGTGCAGGCTACTCAGAAAGACTGGGCCATTCAATATATCAGAAGGGAAATGAAGTAGGACTGTAAATTAATTTCATTTATTTGGCTAATGAAATCTTACCAACTATCCTATTCTAAACAAATAATTTATTATTTTAACAAAAGAGCAGAAATCTCAATGTGAAATCAATGATAGCCACACAAATAACTTCTCACCACAACCCATCCAAAATAATCTACTGAAAATAAAAAAATGGTTGCAGATGAGATCTGGGTGGCTAATTTTCTTTGGGCAAGCCTTGTACAATTATATTGATGCTAACTTGTTATATTGCAGAAAAAAAATCTTAATATATCTGGGGGTTTGAATTTGGTTCAACTCTTTAAATAATGAGAGAGTCATAAGGGCATGACTATTCATCTTTAAATTTATATGGGTGAACTCTCAGCTGGACTCGACTACTTCTGACTATGATTTCCTATCATAGTCTTAGCCTTGACTTGCTATTCTATGTTGTCATACGTAATAAAAGGCATAAAACTAAGATCCAATATTATGTGCCATCTTGACACTTGTGAAATTGGGATAGTCTCAAATGGGCTTCAGGGCACCTGGTCTTCAGGTGCACCTGGGTGGCACCATTGGTTGAATATCTGACTCTTGTTTTCAGCTTGGGTCATGGTCGGGGTCTTGTACTGAGCCTCAGGTCAGGCTCTGTGCTCAGCATGGAAGTCTGCTAAGGTTTTCTTTCTCCCTCTCTCTGGCCTGTCCCTCCCACCCCAGAACTTGTGCTGTCTCTCTCTCTCTCAAATAAGTATTAAAAAAAAATGGCCTAACTTCATTTTCCTCTCCACTCTCTCCTGTAGGTAAGATCCTCTAACAAAGGAACAAGGTACAGTTCTTGTTTATCCCTGAGTATAGAGTTTCATTACATAGCCAGCCCATGAAATTTAATTTATTTAAACAAGGCAATTACACTTTTTTTTTTTCCCAGATGGTGGAGGAGTAGAAGAACTTAGTTTTGTCTGGTCCCAGGAATTCAGCTAGATAGCCATCAAGTCATTCCAAACACTTGCAAACTCAACCAAAGATCTAAAAAAAGAATAGCTGCAACTCTACAAATAGAAAAGCGACCACTTTCTGGAAGGTAGGAGGTGCAGAGAAGTGAATCTGAGTCAATATATGGGAAAGAAACCACAGGCGGAGGGAGCCTCCATGAGCAGGCTACTGGAAAGTTATATAGCAGCTAAGCACAAAATTGGAACTTTTAGAAGTCTGTTTGGGTAAGGGATGTCCCTGCCTGAAAGGCGCTTGGGTGAAGAAGCAGGGCAGAATCCCAGCTGGGACAGTGTGGTCTCAGGTCTGAGGGCAGGATCCCAGGTCTCAGGTTTCAGGATCAGAGTCACAGGAAGACCAGGGGTGCCTGAGTATGGCAGAATTCCCAGCATCAGAGTGGGTAGGCCAGCTGCAATCAGCATTCCCAGGAATGGGATTTCAGCTTGGGGTTGCCATAAACTGCGAACTATGGCAGGATCAGGTGACTGCTCCCCAAAAAGGGCCCAACAAGTAGCAGAATGGTCACAAGACCCTCCTTCCTATCCTGGGTAGGAGCAGCACAAGTGTGCACCTCAAGAGGCTGCAGGGTTTGGAGACTTGAGATGGGGTCATGTGCCTGAGATAGAAACACGCAGTCACAGGCTGGATAATCACAGAGTGTGTAGAGACCAGGGAGACAGAAGTGACTGACAACTTTCCCTGAGTGTACACTGAAGACTGGGGGAGGAGGACTCAACATTTTGGCTCTGGGGCTACAGATTGGGAGGCCACCATTTTCATTCACATCCTCTAATGTGGTGTGGAAAGCCTTCAAGGAACAAAAGCCTCATAAAGCAATCCAGAGCCACTTACTTAGCCTGGTCCCTGGGAAGGGTGGTGCAATTCAGCCAGGGGAAAAGACACTGGAGAAATAGCACAACGGGCCCCTACCCCACAAGATCAGCAAGAATATCCTGTTAAGACGAAGTTTACCAATCACATAGAACTGCAAAACTCCAGTACCGGGGGAAAATAGTATATAAAATTAGTGTTTTTTTCCTCAGGATTCTTTAGTCTTTCAATTTTAATTTTTTTCTCTTTCTTATTTCAATCAATTTCTAATTTTATCAACTTTTTAAATTTATCAACTTTTTAAAAAGTCTTTTTAATTTTCATTTTTTATAGTTATACTCTATCCTTTCATTGTATTTAATTTTATTTTTGTATATATATAAGTTTTTCTTTCTTTACAATTTTGGGGTGCAGTTTCTTCTTCTTTTTTTTTTTTTTTTGGATGGTGCAGTTTCTTCTAACAAACAGACCAAAATACACCCAGAATATAGTGTATTGCTCTGTTCTCTTCACCTGTCTGATCATATTTTCTCTTTTTTTTCTTTTTTAAATTTTCATTTGTACAGTTACTTCTATCCTTTGATTGTATTTAATTTTATTTTTATATGTATACAAGTTTTTTTTTTCTTCAAAATTTTGGGATTGAGTTTTCTAAAAAAACTGACCAAAATACATACAGAACCCAGTGTATTGCTCTGTTCTATTCACTGTCTGATTATATACTTTCTCTCTTTTTAAAATTTATATTGTATCAGTTTTGGATCTCCTCTGATTTGTTTAGTGGATATTTCTCTAGGGTCGTTGTTGCCATTTTAGTATTTTGTTCTCTCATTCACCTATTCTTCTCTGGACAGAATGATGAGATGGAAAAACTCACCTCAGAAAAGAGAATAAGATGCAGTACTGACTGCCAGGGACCTAATCATTATGGATATAAGATATTGGAACTAGAGTTCAAAATAATGATTATAAAAATACTAGATGGGATTTAAAAAAAAGCATAGAAGACACTAGAGGATCTCTTTATGGAGAAATAAAAGAACTAAATCTAATAAAGTAAAAATAAAAAAGGCTATTAATGAAATGCAAAAACAACGGAGGTTCTAAATGATAGGCTAGATGTGACAGAAGAGAGAATTAATGATATAGAGGACAAAATGATGGAGAATAAAGAAGCTGAGAAAAAGCGGGGCACCTGAGTGGCTCCGTGGGTTAAAACCTTTGCCTTCAGCTCACGTCATTATCTCAGGGTCCTGGGATTGAGCCCATATCGGGCTCTCTGCTCAGCAGGGAGCCTGCTTCCCCCTCCTCTCTCTCTGCCTGCCTCTCTGCCTGCTTGTGATCTCTCTCTGTCAAATAATAAATAAATAAATCTTAAAAAAAAAAAAAGCTGAGAAAAAGAGATGAACACTTACTGGATCATGAGGGGAGAATTCAATAGATAAGTGATTACCATAAAGTGAAACAATATCAGAATAATTGAGATCCCAGAAGAAGAGGAAAGAGAGAGGAAGGGGCAGAAGGTATACCTTCTGCAAATTACAGAGACAGAGAGAAAATCCAGAAAGCAGTTCAGGACAAGAGGTCCATCACCTACAAGGGCAGAAACATTAGACTGGTAGCAGACTATCCAAAAAGATCCGGCAGGCCAGAAAGGACTGGCATGATATATATAATAAGGGTACTAAGTGAGAAAAATATCCAGCCAAGAATACTTTATCGAGCTAGGCCATCATTCAAAATAGAAGGATAAAAAAACAAAAAACAAAAAACTTCCAGGACAAACAGAAACTAAAAGAATTTGTGACCACTAAACCAACCCAGCCCTGTAATAAATACTGAAGGGGATCTTTAATCAAGGTCCAAAAATAACAGAGACCAGAAAGGAACAGAGACAATATACAGAAACAGTAACTTTACAAATAATACAATGGCACTGAATTCATATTTTTTAATAGTTACTTTGAGTGTAAATGGGTTAAATGCTCCAATCAAAAGACACAGGGTATCAGACTGGACAAAAAGCAAGACCCATCATATGCTAGCTGCAAGAGACTCATTTTAGACCTAGAGACACCTTCAGATTGAAAGTGAGGGGGTGGGAAACCATTTATCATGCTAAGGGGCCTCAAAAGAAAGCTGAGATGGCAATCCTTATATCAGAAAAATTTGATTTTAAACCAAAGACTATAATGAGAAATGAGGAAGGACACTATATAATAATTAAAGGATCTATCCAACAAGATCTAACAATTGTAAATATTTATGCCTCTAAGTTGGGAGCAGCCAATTATATAAACCAATTAATAACAAAATTAAAGAAACACATTGATAATAATAAAATAACAGTAGGGGCTTTAACACCCTGTTCACTGTAATAGACAGATCATCTAAGCAAAGATCAACAAGGAAACAAGGGCTTAGAATGACACACTGGACCGGATGGACTTTACAGATACATTCAGAGCATACCATTCTAATGCAACAGAATACATATTCTTCTTGAGCGCACACAGAACATTCTCCAGAATAGATCACACACTGGATCACAAATCAGGTCTAAACTAGTACCAAATGTTTGGGATTGTACCCTGCATATTTTCAGACCACAATGCTCTGAAACTTGAATTCAATCACAGAATAAATTTGGAATGAACTCAAATACCTGGAGACTAAAGGCCATCCTACTAAAGAATGAATGGGTCAACCCAGAAATTAAAGAAGAATTTAAAAAAAATTCATGGGAACAAATGAAGATGAAAACACATTGTTCAAAACCTTTGGGATGCAGCAAAGGCAGTCCTAAGAAGGAAGTATATAGTAATATAAGCCTTTCTCAAGAAACAGGAATGGCCTCAAATATACAAGCTAACCTTATGCCTAAAGGAGCTGGAGAAAGAACAGCAAATAAAGCCTAAACTCAGCAGGAAAAGAATTAATCAAGATTAGAGCAGCAATCAATGAAATAGAAACCAAAAGAACAGTAGAACATATCAATGAAACTATAAACTGGTTCTTTGAAAGAATTAACAAGATCAATAAACCCCTGGCCAGACTTTTCAAAAAGAAAAGAGAATGGACCCAAATTAATAAAATCATGAATGAAAGAGGAGCGATCACAACCAACATTGAAGAAATACTAACAATTAAAAGAACATATTATGAGGAATTATATGCCCAAAATTAGGCAATCTGGAAGAAATGGATGCATTCCTAGAGACATATAAACTACCAAAACTGAACCAGCAATAAATAGAAAACCTGAACAGACCCATAACCAGCAAAGAAATTGAAGCAGTAATTGAAAATCTCCCAAAAAACAAGAGTAAAGGACTGGATGGCTTCCCAGGAGAATTCTACCAAACATTGAAAGAAGAATAACAGTTCTTCTGAAGCTATTTCAAAAACTAGAAAGGGAAGGAGAACTTCCAAACCCTTTCTATGAGGCCATAATTACCTTGATCCCCAAACCAGAGAGAGAGCCCACCAAAAAAGAGAATTACAGGCCAATATCTCTAATGAACATGAATACAAAAATTCTCACCAAGATATAGCCAACAGGATCCAACAGTACATTAAAAGAATTATTCACCACGACCAAGTAGGATATATTCCTGGGCTGAAAGGGTGGTTCAACATCCACAATTGAATCAGTGTGATACATCACTTAATAAAAGAAAGAACAAGAAGTATATGATCCTCTCAATAGATGCAGAAAAAGCATCTGACAAAGTACAGCATCTTTTCTTAATTAAAACTCCTCACAATGTAAGGATAGAGGGAACAAACTTCAATATCATAAAGCTATATATGAAAATTCTACAGCAAATATCATTCTCAATGGGGATAAACTGAGATCTTTTCCCCTAAGATCAGGAACATGACAGGGATGTCTACTCTCGCCACTGTTGTTCAACATAGTACTAGAAGGCCTAGCCTCAGCAATCAGATAACAAAAAGAAATAAAAAGGCATCTAATTCAGCAAAAAAGAAGTTAAACTGTTACTCTTCACAAATGACATACTTTACATGGAAAACCCAAAAGACTCCACCCTAATTCAGCAAAAAAGAAGTTAAACTGTTACTCTTCACAAATGACATACTTTACATGGAAAACCCAAAAGACCTCACCCCAAAAATTTCTAGAACTCATACAGGAATTCAGCAACATGGTAGGATATAAAATCAAAGCACAGAAATTACTTACATTTCTAAACACTAACAAAGAGTCAGAAGAAAGAGATATTAAAGAATTGATCCCATTACAATTGCATCAAAAACCATAACATACCTAGGAATAAACCTAAGCAAAGAGGCAAAGGATCTGTACTCTAAAAACTGCAGAATACTTATGAAAGAAATTGAGGAAGACACAAAGAAATGGAAAAGCATTCAATGCTCATGGATCAGAAGAAAAAATGTTATTAAAATGTCTATACTACGCAGAGCAATCCACACATTCAATGCACTCCTTATCAAAATACCATCAACTTTTTTCACAGAGCTGAACAAAGAATTCTAAAATTGTATGGAACCAGAGAAGACCCTGAATAGCCAGAGGAATGTTGAAAAAGAAAACCAAAGTTGGCGGCATCACGATTCCAAATTTCAAACTCTATTACAAAGCTGTAATCATCAAGACAGTTTGATACTGGCACAAAAACAGACACACAGATCAATGGAACATAACAGAGAGCCCAGAAATGGACCCTCAATTCTATGGTCAACTAATCTTTGATAAAGCTGGAAAGAATATCCAGTGGCAAAAAGACAATTCAACAAATGGTTTTGGGGAAATTGAATAGCTACATGCAGAAGAATGAAACTGGGGGCACCTGGGTGGCTCAGTTGGTTAAGCATCTGCCTTTGGCTCAGGTCATGATCCCTAGGTCCTGGGATTAAGCTCTGCCCTTCTTCACCCTGTGCTCCCCTCCCAGCTAGTGCTCTCTCTCATTTGCTCTCTCTCACTCTCTCTTTCAAAAAAATAAATAAAATCTTAAGAAGAAGAAGAAGAAGGAGAAGAAGAAGAAGAAGAAGGAGAAGGAGAAGAAGAAGAAAAAAACTGGACCATTTTCTTACACCATACACAAAAATAGACTCAAAATGGATGAAAGTGCTAAATGTAAGACAGGAAACCATCAAAATCCCAGAAGAGAACACAGGCAGCAACCTCTGTGACCTCAGCTGCAGCAACTTCTTGCTATACACATCTCTGAAGGCAAGGGAAACAAAAGCAAAAATGGACTATTTGGACTTCATCGAGATAAAAACTTTTGCCCAGCAAAGGAAAGAGTTGACAAAACCAAATACAACCAACAGAATGGGAGATGATCTTTGCATATATCTTATCAGATAAGTGGCTAGTATCCAAAATCTATAAAGAACTCATCAAACTCAACTCCCAAAACCCAAAAAATCCAGTGAAGAAATAGAAAGAAGACATGAACAGACATTTCTCTGAAGAGGACATACAAATGGCCCACAGACACATGAAAAAAATGCTCAATATCACTTGGCCTCAGGGAAATATATATCAAAACCACAGTGAGTACCACCTCACACCAGTTAGAACGGCTAAAATTAACAAATCAGGAAACAGCAGATATTTGTGAGGATGCAGAGAGAGGGGAACCCTCCCGCACCGTAGATGGGAATGCAAAGTGGTATGGCCACTCTGGAAAACAGTATGAAGGTTCCTCATAAAGTTGAAAATAGAGCTACCCTATGACCCAGCAACTGCACTACTAGGTATTTACCCCAAAGATACAAATGTAGTGATCTGAAGGGGCATGTGCACCCCAATGTTTATAGCAGCAACATCCACAATAGCCAAGCTATGGAAAAAGCCCAGATGTCCATTGATAGATGAATGGATAAAGAAAAAGTGGTATGTGTATACAATGGAATATTACTCAGCCATCAAAAAGAATGAAATATCGCCATTTGCAACAACGTGGCTGGAACTGGAGGGTATTATGTTAAGCAAAACAAGTCAATCAGAGAAAGACAATTATCATATGATCTCACTCATATGTGGAATTTAAGAAACAAAAGAGAATTATAAGGGAAGGGAGGGAAATATAAAACAAGACGAAATCAAAGAGGGGGAGATCATGAAAGACTCTTAATCATAGGAAACAAACTGATGGTGGATGGAGGGGAGTGTGGTTGGAGGATGGGGTAACTGGGTGATGGACAGAAAGGAGGACTCACTATCTCTTGAATTCTACCTCTGGAAGTAATAATACATTAATAATAATACATTATATGTTAATTAATTGAATTTAAATTTAAAAATAAGTTAAAATAAATAAGCCAATTACAGCCTTCTAGGGAAAGGAGGAACCCCATGCTCTTGATACTACAAAGCCCACCTCTCACAGCCTCTGGTCATTCCCCTCTGTTCCCCAGTGCAACCCCCATGTGACCCTACCTAGTATGTGGTGTCCTCTTCCCAGAGGCTATGAGTACAAATGAGTAATAAACTGTTTATCTGTCCAGTATGGGATGTTGTGTGTTTAATCATCCTCATAACCCTATAGGAAGAATCCCTCCCTCACTAATGAGGTGAATATGAGGTGATGAAAACACGGTAGGACCACTCAGATTGGTCAAAAGTACAGATCTTCCTTTTCTTCAAATAAATAAGTCATTTGATTGATATATTGCCAGGGTGACTGCCAAATTATGGAATCTGGAGAGTCAAATAAAATGACTGGAGGCCTAAGAAAAATGCTTTCCTATGTCAATGAATACCATATTATTGGCCTGTATAGAACACTTCTCCCAGTTCCCTCCCAAAGTTCCTATTCTACTGCCTACTTGTGTAAAATGATGGGATAAAATCAAAAGAGGAACATATCAGCACAAAACAAAAACAATGCACTCCATTACCAAAGGATGATGAGAAAAGGGATTCATCCACAAAGACTAAAAAAAAAAAAGTCATACACAATAGATTTCCTTATTAGAAGTTGTTCTTTAGCTATTTTCATATTAAAGAGATGATGATAATTTGGCAGAGACAATTTTTTTCCATTACTTTTATATTCGGCCACACGCTGATTTCTCTTTCTTTTCTCTCTCTCTCTCTCTTTTTTTTTTTATCCTCTAGTTACTCTTATTTTAGGCCAGTTTAAGATCAGAGGCAAAAAGCCTGATCAAGGTAGAGGAGGAAAAAAAAAAGTAGCTATAGGAAGTAGAAGGAAAGTACATATTATGTTTTCTGGTTAAATTTGTGATATGATAATTATTTGAAGGTAATTACTGCATGCCTCCACATCTATGTATTAAATTAAAGCACTTGAAAGTTCCTTCAGCCTTTAACATAGTGAAATATTACAAAGCAATCAAACAAAGGTAATATAGTGAATTTTAGCAATTATAAAATCACAGGAAAAGTAGGCATTTGGTGAATTATTATTCTATTTTAGTAGCTTTTAAATCCATAAAATGACTTGAGGTTCAAGGTATAAAGAGTACTTTGTTCTTGTTGCAAAGAGGGCACACAGTTAAATAGAACTTTCAAAATTAAATTTCCAATCCATGATCCTTTCCTGATCACTAAATAAAAAATTAAAATTGATGCTGTACGTGATACCCTATTCCCAGTACTAAAGAGAAGTTATTTTGCTTGGTAAGATAACATCTGAAAAAACATGACTTAGCCGACTTAATTGTTTTTCTAGAAAATTCCATCCCAATACAACTATTTTTTGTTTTGTTTTGTTTTGCTTTATTCAAGCCCATTTTATCCTCTTAAGTCAATTATTTCCACCAAAATTCGAACAGGCTTTACTACCTCACAACCTCAAGCACAATACAAAAATAACAACAAAAAAGTAATTATTCCTTGACCCATTGCAGTTATGGCCTTACCTAATCATGGCTCTGATGCTATTAAATTCCTCTAGAGTTGGCCATGCTCACCCTCTCTACTGCCTTAATTTTCATTCACTTTTCTTACCACTCCAATCTGACTTCTGTTCCCATCACAGCACTGAATTTTTTTTTTTTTGAAATTTTCTTACTAGTCAATGTTTTCCTTCATGTTAAATAAGAACTACTAAAAATATTCAACACAATTTACTACTTTTTTTTTTTTTGGAAACCCTCTCTTCTCTTGGCTTCTGTTTTGCTACACATTCCTGGTTTTCCTCCTATCCTCCAGCCAGTATATCCTCTAAAATCTACATTAGAGGATTTTTGGGGATCTTCCTCCTCTTTTTCTATCTCACTTTTAAATACTGAAGTCACTAGAAAGATAGCCCTAGACCCTCTTCTCTCTCTACGCCTTTTTCCTAGAAAATCCCATTGATAAATATTTACTATGTGCTGGTGTTTCTCCAGCCTAGCCCTCTGTCATGAGTCAGGCCACTGTATCTAAATGATTATTTGATATATTCACCTGCCTTCCTCGGGAACACCTCAAGTTTAACACGTCCAAAATTGAACTCTTAATCAAATCCTTCTTGACTCCTCTCTAGTCTAAATATATTTATTCTTCAGTATTTTCTGGCTCATTCATCCAGGTACTTATGCCAGATTCTTGAGATCTATCTTCCCCTTGCCACACTTTCCATATCCCAACCACCACTATTCGCTATTGAATTTACCCTGGTAGTCATAGAAACTTGAGTTTCATCATCTTCCTTCATACCTTCCATATCCAAACCATTACTAAGTCCTATTGTTTCTATCTCTAAATTGTTTATCAAATTTTCCAATTTCGCTCCATCTTCAAAATATCCACTGTTAATAAAAATTGCCTTCATCTTTTGTATGGATGTACATATTTATATTATGTACCATAGATAGTATATAGAGATATATTTTATATATATATCTAATATATACATTATATATATTATTATATATTATATATAATTATATATAAATATATATAATATTTATATTTATATATTTATATATAATTTATTTATATATATAAATATTTATATATTAATATAATATATTATTTATATATATACAAATATATATAAATTATATATTATATAAATATAAATAATATATATATTTTTATATAATTATATAATATATATAATTATTTATAAAATATAAATATATATATTTATATTTTAAATTATAAATTATATAATTATATATATAATTATTTATAAAAATAAATAATAATTATTTATATATAATATATATTATAAATATATAATTATAATATATATTATATATAATATTAATATATATTTATATATATAATATATATAATATATATAATATATCTCTATATACTATATATACTATAGATGTACTATACTAGAGGTATAGCTTATACCTCTATTGCTATCCTAGCTTCCATCTATTCTCTAAAACAAAAAGATTTTTTAAATGTTTTTGAGTAAACTATATTCGATATGCATAAAGTACACTGATCTTAAGATCTCAAGTACAGAGATCAATAAACACTTACATGTGTACATACTCATTTAGCCACTACTGACATCGAGACATAAAATATTTCCCTAAATTCAGAAGTTTTCCCCATGTTCCTTTCCAGTCAATTCTCACCTTTCCCATCTGAGGAAATCACTATGTTGACTTCTCTCATAATCACTTTTACTTTGAGTTTCAGGCAAACTAAACCATATGTACTAATATATGACTTATGTCTCACAATATAATGTCTGTGGGATGCATGCAGGATATTTTTGGCAGTGGTAGTTTGGTATATTTTTACTACTAAATAATATCCCATTATTGGAATATATCACAATTAACTTATCCCTTTTCCTATTGATAAGCATTTGGATTTTTTCTGTTTTTGACTCTTACGAATACAATTCATGCAGATGTTCTTACACATGCCTTTTAGATAGGCTCCTTCATGGACTTACCCCAGCAAAATACATCTGTCTTGTAAACTCAGGGAAATCTTCTTAAAAGCTTGACTTCAATAAACTATTTCCTCTCCAAAAACTTTTCGCATTGGCCTTTAAATGCTCATTCCATTAGGTCTAAACTTGGAGGCCCAAAGTTCTCCATAATAGAACTCTGTTCTACACGTTCGTGTCTATTTGCCTGTACACCTCCATATGGACCCTTCACCCATCAGACTACTTTTCCTTCCCCTTCAGTCTCCTTTTTTTCCTTATTATTTCCAACAATATTTCTTTTCTCTGACTCTTCTTTTTTTCAGGGATAATGAGTACATCCCCTCTTTGTTCAAGTTATGCTATATTTCAACTCTCTTTGGTATGCTATTCAAGTAACATTTGCTTTGAGGAACTTCCTCTCACCCAGCCTGGGCAAAACCACAATTTAGCATTTTATTTTCTGCTCTTATTATTTCCTTTTTTCTTTTCTTTTCTTTTTTTTTTTTTTTAAAGATTTTATTTATTTATTTGACAGAGAGGGAGAGAGCGAGCGAGCACATGAGCAGGGGTAGAGGGAGAGGGAAAAGCAGGCTCCTTGCTGAGCAAGGAGCCTAACGTGGGACTCGATCCCATGACCCTGGGATCATGACCTGAGACAAGAGCAGCTGCTTAACTGACTGAGCCACCCAGGCTTCCCTTCTGCTCCTACTGTTTTCTATTTAATAATTAATCTACTAGAAAACCAAAATAATAAGATCAAACCATACGAGTACTTTTTCTAATGTGTGAGAATTCTCCCAATCAAGTCTGTCATTCTGTCACACTTTGATAGGCATCTTAATTTTGAGATTACATGTCGCATAGTTTCAGGTAGTACTGAAAACTGCATCAGTTAACATGGTATCACTTTGCAATTCAGCTTGTGTTCTTCACTTTGCATTTTTTAAAAGTAGGAATAGAAAACAAGACCTGTGGTGTCAGTTCTAGATCTTAGACTGAGGAGCTGAGATAAAGGACCATGACAACCACTGCATCTGACAGAAAAATGATAAATGAACAGAAGATAACACAGTTACAAAGACAACTTGCAGAGGACTCCGTGGACACAGATCAGTGTAATAAAATATTAAGTGCTATTCAATCAGAAGTTGCCAAAAATCAGATGCTTACTGAACGAATAGAGAAATTAAAAAAGATGAAAGACTGAAACTTTCAGAAGGAAATGCAGTGCCTTTCATTGTAGAATTACAGAAGACTTTAGCAGACTATCAGCAGTGAATATCACAAGCAGAAAAGGGCAAATAAAGAATGCATAGAGAGCAAGAGAAAGCAAATTTAAGAGAATGCTTTGGGACATGTACATATTTTTGCTTCTGCACTTCTTTTCAAGGAAACCATTAAATATACAGAACTTTGAGCCACACCCCAATTGAATTAGTGCATAATTGGCAATAGCGTAGGTCTGTCTTGTCTTTAAGGCATGGATGCATAAACTTTTCCCCTACCTGTACCATGTGCATTTAGTACATATTAAATAAAAGTGATGTTAAGGAAAATAAATTCATGCTAGAGAAACAAGTGGCAAACCCACTGAGCACTGCCACCAGAAGTGAGGATACTGTAACTGATAGGGCTTGCCTTATCAGGCAAGATAAGCCTGATAAGCTTATCAAGCAGATAGGGGCAATCTGCTACTAGGGACACTTTTCTGCTTACTATAATTTTGTAAACAGGATAGACATGGGTTCTTTATCTAGAATTAATATGTATCATTTACAGTCACCTCCTCAGAAATATCACTACCTCATACTCAACAACTGGTTCATGAGTTCATTAACCTGGAGATGTCCTCTATACATTTTTACTGAAATATTTAGGATGGGTAAACTATTATCAGATTATTTTTTAACATCCTAAACAAACTACAAACTTTGGGCCTTCTCAGGATAGCATTCATCTTCGACCTAAGCCATGTTTTTTCCTAAAGCTTCAGCTCCCTCCTGTGCTCTCATTCATAAAATAATCTCTTTTGAACACAGTGATTCATGAATCTAAGTCATTTTTGTATAGATTGATTATGAATCCCCCTCTCCTATTGTCAGCCCTCCCACTATCTGTGAAATTCACCTGGTCTGTATTAATGGACTTCCTTTCCTCCTTCCTTCTTCCTTCCCTTCCCTTCCCTTCCCTTCCCTTCCCTTTTTTTTTTTTTTTGCATTAATGGACTTCTTAACCTGTGATCCTATCATACTGCTACTGACCTATCAGCCTTATGATCCCTTGGACTGCCTACTTTACCTCCTATCCACTGGGGACATATTATTAGACCAATGGTCACTTTTGATCTCATGCCTGCCAGATTTCCATTTTTTGGACCACTTAGACCTCCTGTCTTTATTCATACCATTATTATTATATGTTTCAAGATGTAAACATTTACAACCCAATGATCTTAAGGAAAAATATTATTAATGAAGGATAAAAAAAGACAATGTGTTTCTGAAATATATTGACTTTTTAAAAATAAGTTATTGTTTTACTAACTGTACCTTACCACAGCACCATCAATAAAAAATACAGCAAGAATGTTTATGTAAGAAGTTACCAATATAAGTACTCAGAATCCCATGCTTGTCCTCACTGTGATTCCAGAGAGCAATTTTCTTAACATATAATTCAGAATATTTGCATAATTAACTTTATCATGACTTTTCTGTTTTTCAGTAATTGTTTTAAAAGTACACAGTGGAACTTAAGAATGACCTTACCTGATAACAACATTGAAAATTGGTATAATTTTACTATATGGAAACAAAGATTCCCTTTTTACATTATTGAGATTAAATATAAACTTTCATTCTTATGAGTAAATTGTTGAAAAAATATCTGTTCATAACACTATTATGAAGTACTCCAGTGAGTTGAAGAGCCTACATTTGACAAATCTGCTGGTTTTAAGTTACCCATTGAATATAGAAGTTTTCTTCATTTTTGTTTTTAATGTTTTCTTCATTTGATGAACTGTACACTTAAGTTAAAAAGTCAGAGGAAAAATAAGATAAATTTAAGGGTTGGGTTGACATATTTTAAAACATATTGACATTAAAAAATTGCCTTTTTCTGTACCAGAAAATTTCTAAGATATTTATTTATTTATTTATCTTCAACTGAAACCTTGACATTTGTTTTTTTCCAAGATATTTTCGTCTTCTTGCAGGGCAATCAGAGAAGGAGTTCAGCTGCATTCATTTCTTATTTTACCTTAATTTCTTGAAATTAATTGTTTATTGATGAAGCTGAATTTAGTTAAACATGGCAATTTAAAGAGCTGTAAACCTGGAAACTAGTTTAAATAGCTTTTAATTTCTAAAATAAATTCTTCCTCACTCAGGCTATCTGTTCAAATGCATACTCACAGGCTCTGCCCTCCTGGGAGAGGAGCCAACTAATTGAACATGATATTTTATAGCCCTAAGACATGTTTGTCATGCCCAGGATGTTGAATATTTACAGTCATTATAGAAGTGGCTGTGTAATAAAACTCTCAGAGGATTTAAAACAAGACAGATCTTGAAGCTAAATCACATTTATGCTGTATGTATGTGGTAGCATATCGATCAATTAGTAGAATTTCACCAAATAACTATGTTAGCTGTACTCTTTACAAAATTCAAAAATAAATATACATGTTGTCAAGGATGAACTATTCTTCGTATATAACTAAACTGTGTTGGGGCGCCTGGGTGGCTCAGTCATTAAGCGTCGGCCTTCGGCTCAGGTCATGATCCCAGGGTCCTGGGATGGAGCCCTGTATCGGGCTCCCTGATCCACGGGAAGCCTGCTTCTCCCTCCCCCACTCCTCCTGCTGGTGTTCCCTCTCTCGCTGTGTCTCTCTGTCAAATAAATAAATAAATTCTTAAAAAAAAATAACTAAACTGTGTGTCATGAACATGCTGACATGTTGGTCATTTGGAAACTTGGTTTATATTTTCTTGTAGAAATTATGATTAGATGTACTGTGTGGCCCACAAAAGCCTCTTTAACCCCATATATGGCTGTATTGACTATGAGCTCCTAACCCTTCTTTGAGACTATGTTTATTCAAATCTCCACACTGTTCAAGGCACTGAAATTCGCTGGCCTTAAAGCACTTTAATGTTGAGCCTTATTTCTTCCAAGATGTGATTATTTAGAGTTCTGTCCTCTCTCTCTCTCTCTCATTCTCTCTCTCATACTAGAAAAGAACCTTAAATGAGGTGTGGAATTTTTGCTATGGGTGTGAGAAAAGATTCATATTCCATTAGTGAGTGACATGGGAAGGGATGGGTTGGGTTGGGTGTGAATGTTTTGGCAGAGGCTATTTATATATATAGCTTATACTGAATAAGCAGTTCTTATGATATTTACCTAAACAGACTTCTTTAGATTTTTTTTCCTCCATTTAGTTAACCAGTATTTGCACTAAATAAAACAGCTTTACCTGCTAGTTTGGCAACATGTCAATAGAACCACAGTCAAATAAATGATTAAATTGGACAAAGTAGCAATTTTCTATATGATTCCAAATCTTCATGGGTTTAAAGCATTTCATTTGCTCCCTTATATACCACTTTTACCCTATTGTAGATTTCACTATTAAAAAAAAGGCTAACCTCATATTTTAGAGTATTCCCATTGTCTTCCTCAAATAGAACATTTTTTTTAGAACATTTTTTTCCTCCTAGCCCCTTATATGAGAAAAAAGTGAGAGAAAACAAAAGGATTACCATTTCACATCCATTAGAATGCTATTATCAAAGAAACAGAAAATAACAAGTTTTAGGGAGGATCTAGAGAAATTGGAATTCTTATGTATTTATGGAAGAAATATGGTATAGCCACAGTGGAAAACAGTATGGTTATTCCTAAAAAAATATAATAAAAATAGAATTACCATATAACCTAGCGATTTCACCTCTAGAAATAGACTTAAAAGAATTGCAATCAGAGCCTTGAACAGATATCTATACACCCATGTTCCTAGAAGCATTATTTAAAATAGCCAAAAGATGGAAGCAACCCAAGTATCATATTGACAGATGAGTGAATAAACAAAACGTGGTATACACATAATGGGATATTATTCAGACCTAAAAAGGAAGGAAATTCTGACACATGATACAACATGGAAGAAGTGTGAAGACATTATACTAAGTGCAATAAGCCAGTCACATAAGAACAAATATTCTATTATTCCACTTACATGAGGTACCTGGAATAATCAAATTCACAGAGATAGAAAGTAGAGTGGGGATTGTTAGGGGTTGGCAGGAGGACAGAATGGGGAGTTATTATTTAATGGGTATAGAGTTTCAGTTTTGCAAGATGAAAAAAGTTGTCGAGATGAATGGTGAAAATGGTTGCACAAAGATATTAATTTACTTAATGTCTGTATACTCAACGAACTGTACATTTAAAGATGGTTAAAATGATTAATTTTAAGTATATGTTACATAATTTAAGATATATAAATCCATTAATTAATGGCTAAAGTATAAATTAGGTTATTTTAATAATATGTTGCTAATTTATGTCACCGTAAAGTCCTAGTGATCAATAATTAAAAGAATTGGGGATTTTTTTCCCTCTGGTAAAGGAGGCATTTGGATTGACTGACACCTTATAGAATATTGGACCCCACTAGAAAACAAATGACACATTCAAACAAAATTTTATGCTTGAGTTCCAAAGGGCTTTGTTAAGTAATGTCAGTTTCCAGTTAACATAGAAGTTCATATTCTGTGGGAAAGCCTTGAAATTCTTACTATTGAAAGAGGAGAAATACACCTTCACTAGTTGGCACAGTTTAGGCTTCAAATGACAGAAACCCAGCTCAACCCACTTTGTACATAAAAAGAAATTAAGGAAAGGCTACTAGGTTAGCTCTTGGAATCCAAAGAAATGTTAAATGATTATGTTACAGGAAGGATGGAATTGTAACACAGGTAACCACTGAGAACAGGAACTCAAAAACATTTTATCAACAATTCATGCTTTTCTGAATGTTGCCTTCATATTTTCTTTGTCTCTGTCTTTGTCTCTCTCTCTACTTTCCCTCTTTTGCTTAACTCCTTTCTCTGCATGGTATAAAATAACATTAACAATGGCTGGCTTATAATGATCTCCAGCACCTGAGAGACTGGTCAGCTCCTCTTAGAACTTAAATATAAAAGTCCCAGAAAAGGAATTCACTGGTCTTTCTTGGCTCAGATTACCATCTTTAGACCCATCTAATGTCAACAGAATATGAAGTTTTGTGGGAACGTTATATTTCCCACATGGGTAGAACAGTTGAGGACACAATTTCTGGAAGAAAGTGATGGTTGATATAGACTGAGCTAAGCAAACAAACTGTTGTCTTTATTTTTGTGCATTTCATTTCTTTTTATCTATGCCAATTATTTTTACTTGTTTATTTTTGATTTCAGGGAAGCTACCAATTATTGTTTTTCAACCTTGCCTGATGTATGGCTTCATTTAAAAGAAAAATTATATTGTTTTTCAGTGTTAACATAAAATATATTTATTTTAACACCATTTAAATAGGTATAAAAATATACAAGCTCACCATGCTTATAAGCTTATAAAATATAAAACAAAAATTATAATTAAACACAAATGCTAGAAATCAATAATACTGAAATTAGTGGCATTTGATTTAAATTAACTAAATGAAATATATGATGTTATTTTTCTGTAATGAAAATATTACTTGGAATTTGAATATAATTCTGACTATGATGAAGTAATGCTTTTCAGTTTTCATGGATATAATGCCATATCCACTGTGATGGCAATTCTCTTATGATTATTGTCATTTATAAACACTGCGCCACTCATTACTACAAAGTACTAAATTGTTATTTGGCCTTTACTTCATTCATAATTTCTAAATCAAGTCTGTCTCTACTACTTTCACATTGTTGCACATTGACTGAAGCAGTGCTCTTAAATAAAAATTGGAATATGAAAATCACACAGTCATACACACTTCTAAGTTTGGTTTTTCAGATTATACAGAATATAGACATGTAATTTTAGAAAATAATCAACATAATTTCACACTATTAAGAAACAATTGCTATATTAGAACACAAAATACATGAGTATTATAAAATGCATGTCCTCAGCTGGAGAAACACTGAAATAAAACTATAGACAGAACAGTCAAGTAGTAGTAGGAGAAGGAACAAAGTTTTCCTCATGTAGCTACACTATTTGATTTGAAAGGCAAAGCGTTCTTAAAGCAAATATTCTGATACCTCACGATTACCATTCTATTTTCACTAAAGCTCGAACAAAGGAAATATACTAAGGACATCTGGATAGTGTCCAGGTAGGCTGTATTTGCACACCTCAGTGAACTGAAATGAGAGCATGGGTGATTCCATCCTAACCAAAGGCATATACAAATGTGGTGACAAAGCATCTACTTTTACAAATTCGCAAAAAATGTAAAGAGGAAGTTCATAATCATTAATGAAAAAGGAAGAGACATTACTTTATTCTTCACATTAATTCAAAATATTACTCTTACTGAAAAGAATAATTACATATACTATAATTTATCATGGGTATAACATTACCAATAAGGTGAATTGAGAATCATTTATGATAGCTAATTAACAAAGAATGATACAGATGATGTATGCTCTAATTCTTTTAAAAAAATATGCTCCAGTTCCTAAGAGCATCATATTTTGGGGCTTAAAGAGTTTTTAATAACAACATCAAATATGTGAATAAATATAATATTAAATAAAACAGCTCACAAGATGGGATATTTAAGGTCAGCCATATAATTAAGTGTAAATGATCTAAAAATGTCAAAGGCAGATATGGTTATATTGGATTTAAAAAAAAAAGGACCATTTAGACTACATATCTACAAGAAACACAATAAATTTATAAATAGATAAAAGTAAAAGGTTGGAGAAAGACATGTCATGCAAATACTAAACCAATTAATTGTGGAATAGCTATATTAATATCAGATCTAGTGAAATTCAGAATAAGTTATAATACCAGAGATAAAGATAATGAAAAATGGCTCCATTCAGAGGACTAAACTCCTGAGTGTGTAAACACCTAAAAATAGAGTTTCAAAACACATGAAGGAAAAAAATGATGAAAAAAATGAGAAATTAATAAAAACACAATAATAATTAGAGACTCCTTTCTCACTGATGCATAGAAAAAGAGCAAATATCATTATGAACATAGACAATCTGAATTATACTATCAACCAACTCAACCTAATTGGTATTTATAGAGCACTACAAAACAGCAAGAATGGGCCAAAATAATAAGCATTGAATTAAAAAGAATGAAAATCATGCAGTGTTTTCTTCCCCTAAGCAAAATGGGGCTTAAAGAGAAAACCCTAAGAGAATGATGCATGGAAAGACACAAATATTTAGAAATTAAATATTGCATTTTAAATAATGCATGCATCAAAAAGGAAGTCAAAAGGAAAACACAACATACAAAAATTCATGAAATGCAGATAAGTAGTACCTAGAGTGAAATTTAAAGCATTAAGGCAATAAACTGATTTAGCAATGCCCCACAATTAAAGGTCAATGTAAAGATCAATTGTTTTTTGTAGTCTAGTAATAAACACCTGGGAATTAAAATATAAAAAACATACTTTTTACTAAAGAACAAAAAGAATCATGAAATGCTTAAAGATACATTTAACAAAATATGTGCAAGATTTTATATGCTGCAAACTTTAAATTGTTGAAGAAAAAAATTAAAGGGTATCACCACAAATAAAGAATTATACTAATTCCATAAATCAGAATACTCAATGTTATTATGTTGATTTTTCTCAAATTAATTAACAATTTCAATTCAGTCCCAATTATTATCACACTTTTTTTTTTATAGAAACAAAGATACTGGAATGAAAAATTCACATTGAATGCTAAAGGTAAATAACTAGATTAATACAGTTCTAAAAAAGAACAAAATCAGAAGACTCACACTAGCTGATTTCACCATTCAAAAGTCAACAGTTTGATCAACATGTAAATCAAAGAAATAGATTAGAGAGTCCTGAAGTAGACTAAACATATATAGACCCATAAATATACAGCCAATATGCATAAATGCCAAAGTAATTCAATGGGAAATGGACAGTACTAGCATGAAATAAATCTTGATATTTACCAAATAAAATATTAATCTGAAATGAGTCATAGAAATAAACCTAAAACCTAAAACTATATATATACTGGCAGATCTACAAGATACACTATATTTGTGACCATGAGTTAATATTTTGATAAGACAAAATTAATTAATTAGAAAATAACTAATTAGAAAATAAACTCCCTCAAAATTAAAATCTCTTACTCTTCAAAAGACAACACGGAAAACATGAAAAGATAAGGTACAGATGAGAAGAAGATATTCGTAAAACAGATTCTGATAAAGGACTTGGATCCTGAATATATAAAGAATTCTTCAACTCAATAAAAAGAAACCAAACAAAATCCCCCAAAAGGTAAGAAAACATTTTGAACAGAGTCATTGTCGAAGAAGAGATAGAGATGGCAAAAAAATTGATGAGGAAAGAAAGATCAACATCATGACCCAAAGGGAAATAAAGATTAAAACACAATACTATATGACCACAGACGATACCTGACTTAACAATGGTTTGACTTACAATTCTTCAACTTTATGATGGTGCAAAGGCAACATAGATTCAATGGAAACAGTACCTTGAATTTTGAGTTTTGCTCTCCTCCCAGGCTAGTATTATGTGGTCTGATCCTCTCTCATGACGCTGGGTGATGGCAACCACAGAATCACAAGGATAAACAACTGATATACTCACAACCATTCTGCACTTATACAACCATTCTGTTTTTCATTTTTGTTACAGCAGTCAATAAATTACATAAGATATTCAGCACTTTATCATAAAATAGGTTTCGTGATAGGTGATTTTGCCCAACTACATGCTAATGTAAATATTCTGAACACATTTAACATAGGCTAGGTTATGCTATAATGTTCAGTATGTCACATTTGTCAAATATATTTTTGACTTAAAAATATCTTCAACTTATGATGGAGTTATTGGAACATAACCCTATCATGAGTTGAGGAATCAAGATTCAAGTAAATTTTTCTATAATCAGAGAAGGAAGGGTTGAGGGATTAAAAATTTCTTTTGAGAATATATTATTTACATCCTGTGTTTATTTTTACAAAATATCAGTCCACTTAGGTACATTTTTATTTTGGCATAATATTTAAAATATCAATAGACATAGCATGGTTTTTACCGAACCCATTAAAATTCATCATGATAAATTAATTTAGAACTATGAAGAGACTGAAAAAATTGCAAAAGTCACTTAATTCCTATGCATTACATTACCTATGGGACTGAAAAAAAGTGTTATTTTTGTACCTTCAATATTTGCAATGCAACTATAATTTAATCATGTTTTTCCACCTGGCAGGAGAAGAGGAACATCAAAATAGAAATAATTTCTGTGAAGCCTTCTAGCACAGTTCCAAAGAAAATGATAACAATTAAATGCTATATGGTTCTTAATATGTATCAGGCACTTTTCTAAATACTTCCCATGTATCCATCCTTTTATCTTTATAACATCACTATGATCTAACAACAGATGGGGTTTTCTGAGCATTAAACAAAGTGCCAGACTTCCTGGATGGTCTGTTTCCACTTTCTCAAGTTTTAGATGCAGATGCTTGAGTATGGACTTAAAAACAACTGCCCACAGTTTCGTCTTGGTACATTTAACTGACCTATACTTTACAGGCCCTTTGTCATTAGTAATTTGTGGGTTGGTCTTTAGATTACATTCTATAACTACATGCATGATGTCTACACAATGAGTGCAAAGAGTATCTCAAACAGTTTTTCAATTCCATCAATTCGAAAAAAAAATCAAAATTTTGATTTCTAATATATTGTATAAAATTATCTACAAAGAATTTTAATTTTCCAACTCTCAATAGCCCTCAGGTATCTCTTATTGCTAGCAAATATGGCTGACATCGTCTCTTTCTTACCAGAAAGCGGTAATGATAGCCTTTGTTTTTAGATGGTAAGTTTGGAACTCATATACAGGATAAGGATTATTGAACATCATCTTCCTGAACTCCTTGAAGCAAATGTTTATTCTGAAAAGTGTAGAATATTCTTTGAATTGTATTTTTGTTTCAATTCCACAGGAATTACTTTCCTTCCTAATATTTTACAGGTTTTTTTTTTTTAACTTTGATTGTTAATAAAGATAATTGGAAATAAGAGTGATGGAATTCAAATGTGCACACAATCATACGAGCTAGATGTTAAACCATAAGACAGAGAGGTACAGACAAAAAGAATTGGAATGCAAAGGAGTATAAAAAGCAGAAATGAAGGGGGATATGCTGGATTCTTCTTTACTGTTCTGATTCTTAGACAAACCATAGTTTTCTGAAACTAAGGGAAATTAGCAGCAAATGAATGTCAATTAAGATGAATGTACCTATCTCCCTTGATCATTTTACTCCCACAGACTTTTCTTTCACTTACTTGTACCACTTCTATTATGTTCATGAGGCCAGCAGCGAACCCCAGCCCCCATCATTTAATTTTTTATCTGATTGAAATCTTAACTAATTAAGTACGGAGATCCTTTAGAACAAAATATATACTATAACTCAAGTAGTCAACTGTTAGGTGTTGGCAGGCAGGATTCCAGTACCGAATAATTCTCACGCTTTGTACTTTGGCCTCCTTTTAAGTCTGGAAATCTCGATATGAACACTGACAGCGATGTCAGGGGTTGTCTAGTTCATCATCTCATCGACCACAATAGTCCCACCCTTGAATGTATTCATAAGTGTATATGGACAAGAGAAATAACAACCAAAAACTGGGGCAAAAATCTCTTGAGTTTATGTTGAATCTGGGAAAAAGAAACCTGTTTATATGAATTTTAACAAGCCACTTATTAGGTATTCGTCTCAAAGTTCCTGCATAAATTGACTTGCTACAGGTTTTCTTCTCCTCTCTCTTTATAGTGCAATCCCCAAGGCAGTCACAATGCCCATCACAGTCTCCTGTCAGAAAGTGATTCTCTGAAGCTTCCTATGACAGCTTCTGACTTTTTTCTTACTGCATTATTGGTGAGGTGTTCCTGGTTCAGGACATTGACAGAACAAGGCTCCCTTCACATACACTTTTTATCCCTACCCTATAAAAGCCTATTTCGAGAAGAATTGAAAGAGTACTGGATAACACAGGCAACGACAAATGGTTTGCTTCTGACATAAGTATTGCAGGCACTATCGCGGGCTTCAAAGGAGGATTTCAGGTGACAGCCAGGATGCTACTGAAATAACTTTGCATGACTAGGATTTACAGGGACGACTGAAACATGTTAGCTATATCATAAAAAGCCAAACGATGAAGGCAGGAGAGTTTAGTTTAATTATACATCCACATGCCTTCTTCACAAATATCAAAAATTCTCATCTGAAAAGATAAGGAAAAAATTTGGCTATGAAGAAGAGGGTTAGCTTTGTTGAACACAATTAAGGCTAACTCACAAAGGACCGTAATTAAATAAAATTAAAAATTCAATCACACTAATTTCCCAAGAGTTCAATAGTCACATGTGGCTGGGGGCTGTGGTATTGAACACCACTGTGAACGTTTCTATCATTATGGAAAGTTCTATTGGAGGGGCACTGGGTGGCTAGGTTGCTTAAGCAACAGACTCTTATCTTTTTTTTTTTTTTTCTGAAAGATTTTTATTTATTGGGATGCCTGCATGGCTTAGTTGGTTAAGCATATACCTTTGGTTCATGACTCAGATCGAGTCCCACATCAGCCTCCTTGCTCAGTGGGGAGCCTGCTTCTCCCTCTGACTGTTCTGCCTGCTGTTCCCTGTCAGAGACAGACAGAGAGAAAGAGAGAAGAGAACACACACAAGCAGGGAGGGGCAGGCAAAGGGAGAAGCAGGATCCCCACTGAGCGGGGAGCCCAATAAGGACTTGATCCCAGGACCCTGAGATCATGACCTGAACTGAAGGCAGAGGCTTCAGTCGGTTAAGACTAAGCCACCTAAGCAACAGGCTCTTGATTTTGGCTCAGGTCCTGATCTCAGGATCAGGAGATTGAGCACTGTGTTGTCCAGTTCCCTATTCAGCAGGGAGTCTGCTTGAGATTTTCGTTTCCTCTCGCTCTGGCGCTCCCCCTGAGTTTTCTCTGTCTCTCAAATAAATAAATTAATCTGAAAGAAAAAGAAAGAAAGAAAGAAAGGAAGGAAGGAAGGAAGGAAGGAAGGAAGGAAGGAAGGAAGGAAGGAAAGAAGGAAGGAAGGAAGGAAGGAAGTCCTGAACAGCCTTGATAGAGAAAAACTAATATGAAAGAGCAATTTTCCAGTTTTTGTGTAGCGATCTTGCAAATATATGCACTTATGTATAAGACAATCTAAAAGATCACAGGGAGAATCAATCATACTTAGTGATTGATTTCTACAGAATGAAAAGAAAACTTTTTTTTTAAAGATTTTATTTTATTTATTTGACAGAGAGAGATCACAAGTAGGCAGAGAGGCAGGCAGAGAGAGAGAGGGGGAAGCAGGCTCCCCACTGAGCAGAGAGCGATGGGGGGGCTCCATCCCAGGACCCTGACATCATGACCTGAGCTGAAGGCAAAGGCTTTAACCCACTGAGCCACCCAGGTGCCCCAAAAAGAAAACATTTTTTAAAGTAATGCATTCTGATAAAACATTAGTGAGACTTGAGGGAAAAAACACATAATTTTGAAACATTTATATTCTAAACTTCTATGCTATGTTTCCCACCACTTCCAAATATATTACACCTTCATTGTATAAACAGCAAAAAACAAATCTTAAAACGTGACCCTCCTTCCTAAACTCCCAGCCCCAAGCTCTTCTTAGAGAAGCAACTTATGTCTGATTGAGTTTTATACCAGAAAAAAAAAATCGGTTTCTGAGGACTCTTCCAACTTTTAATATGCAATGTTATGAAAAGTTTTAAAATATAGTATGTTGAATACAGCACAAGCAAGTAATAATGTAGGGTGCTTTAGTCTCATCTGCATTTACAGCTTTAGAGCTAATATACAATCTCATTTTCAGATACACTTAGTTATGCTTGCTGTTTTATACTGTATAAAATCTGTATAAAGGGGATTGGACTGTGATCGTGTGGATGGCTTAACACATATTACAATGCTTTACTATTATAGCATGACTTTCGAATGACTCCATTTCTCACAGGTGATAGGGCTGTCTCTGAGTTATACTAGCAATTCCAAATGAGGCAATAAAAAGCACTGTTTATTCCATAAATAGTATAGCAGTCCTTTAGCCTTCTTTTTAAAAAAGATCTTTGACTTGAGGATATTTTCATCTCTTTTCTTAATATGTATCGCTAAGATGAGAAAAATGTCGAATTTCCACAAATTATTTCATTGTGACAGCAAAATTAAAAAGAAGGAAATGATCACCAGTGAAACAGGATCAAATGCAAACAGATAAGGTATTTTCTAATTTTGACCTAAAACTTCAGAAAGCTCAATTGACTCAGGCTACTTTATTAAAAAAGGAAGATTAAAACCCTGGAAGGGCAGTCCCTGAAATCAGCACAGGCCATATAACAGAGCATTAGTGCTATTTAACACCATTTGAAAGAAAAACAGCCATATTTAGTGCTGTAAAATACCCAGTATCAGATGAGCTTTATCCGCCACATTACATTTGCAAAGGCAGGAAAAAGCAGTCTGATTTTCCCTACAGTGATTCTAATTTATTTAGCGTGAATCTCAGTTTCTAACTTGCCAAAATACAACCATACGTAGCTTCTTAATTATATCATGGTCTGGGTTTTGGAGAACCTGTCAAGCAGATAATTTCTGTATAAGGAGATACGTCTTACCAGTTTTCCATGAAAGGGTAAAAGAACAGAATTAAGGATTCTTTGAGAGAAAGGAGAGGTTTTCTTAATTTTAGAGCTTGAGTAATGCTGAAAAAAATACCACCTCCCGCTTCCTCAACAGGCTGGAAAACTCACTCATTAAGAAGAAAAACGTGCCTTTGGGTTTTTTTCCAATCTTCCTCCCAATCTGGTCCCACATAACACAATATTGGCAGCATGGAAAGAACCATGTGCCTAATACCCTAAGTTCCAAGAGAAACTTTTTTTTTTTTAATTTTATTAACATATAATGCATTATTTGCTTCAGGGGTACAGGTCTGTGAATCATCAGTCTTATACACAGCACTCACCATAGCACATACCCTCCCCAATGTCTATAACCCAACCACCCTATCCCTTCTATCAACCTTCAGTTTGTTTCCTGAAATGAAGAGTCTCTTATGGTTTGTCTCCCTCCCCAGTCTCATCTTGTTTTGTTTTTTCCCTCCCTTTCCCCCACGATCCTCTGGTCTGCCTCTCAAATTCCTCATATCAGAGAGATCATATGATAATTGTCTTTCTCTGATTGACTTATTTTGCTTAGCATAATACCCTCGAGCTACCTCCACGTTGTTGCAAATGGCAAGATGTTTTGTTTTTTTTTTTTGATGGCTGCATAAGAGAAACATTCCTTACTTTCAGAATATCATGAACCACCACTGTAACACATCTTGTGAATTTATCTTTGTTAAACTTAAATCGGAATAAAAACCATAAATACTGTTCACTGGTATCAAGTCAATGGTATCCAGTAGAGAGCATCTAAGAAAATTTTATCTGGCAATAAGCTCAGTTTCAGACTGCATTAATAACTGTACAGGTAACATTTATAGATATTTTAATAGAATATACAATCAAATAATATTCTTGAATTACGTCATAGTTTAAAGATAGCACAGCTAAATTAAAAGGCTTTATACAGACAACACTCTTGGATATCCATAAGAGGAATATATACATACATATATATATATATATATTTGTATATATATATGTACATGTATATATATGTATATATACATATATAATATATATATATATATATATATTGAAGATTTTATTTATTTATTTAGTTGACACAAAGAGAGAGAGCTCACAAGTAGGCAGAGAGGCAGGCAGAGAGAGAGTGAAGCAGGCTTCCTGCTGAGCAGAGAGTCCGATGTGGGGCTCGATTCCAGGACCCTGAGATCATGACCCGAGCCGAAGGCAGAGGCTTCAACCCACTGAGCCACCCAGGTGCCCCGGAATATATTCTTTTTCAAGGTTTTATATATTGGGGCACCCGGTTGGCTCAGTCGGTTAACCATTTGCCTTCAGCTCAGGTCTTGATCCCGGGGCCCTGGGATGGGCCCCATCCCCCCAGCCCCAGCCCCCATTGGGCTCTCTGCTCCATGGGGAGCTTGCTTCTCCCCCTCCCCCCGCCTGCCACTTCCCCTGCTTGTGTTCTCTCTCTGTGTCAAATAAATAAATAAAATCTAAAAAAAATTTTTTTTAATTAATTAATTAATTAATTAAGAGTGCAAGTGGGGTAAGAGGCAGAGGAAGAGGGAGAAAAAAAAACCTCAAGCAGACTCCACTCGGAGCATGGAGCCCGACGCAGGACTCAATCTCACAATACTGAGATCATGACCTGAACTGAAATCAAGATGCATAACCAGGTGAGCATCCCAGGCACCCAAAGGAATATATTTTCCAAATGTATCTTGATGCATTCATTTCTGATTCTTTTCTCAAATTGGAAAAACTTTCCATTCAGAAGGACTCTGTAGTGTATATCTGCTTTAAAGTTATTATTTATAGTAATTAGTAATTATAGTAATTAGGTAGACTATAAGAAGAAAATATATTTTCCAGAAAGGCATAAATTAGTCGCAATTCACATTAGATAAAACTAGGTTGGAAACAAATATTCATAAGCAAATAGCAAGAATTTGCTCTACCTTTAATTCATGCTACCATGAAAATGTCTAGTATTTACCTCCATATGCTTCTAGTTAAAGGTGATGCAACAAGTTAACTACCTTGTTTTATTATATGAACATCATTTTATGAACTACAAAAAAGTGTACTGACTGGATTTGATGCTCTCCTGCTCTGCAGACTTAACTATCATTTTATGATATTTATCAATAAAGTAAATGTAAATTTTTCCAGAATGAAAATCTGGCCTGGGTACTAAAATGGGACTGCTAGCTAGGTCTCTCATTATTATGGCTCAGCTATTTGAGACCATTTCTAATTTCTCCCGAGTTACTGAATTAATACATTTTTATAGGATTATCATTCATGCTTCCAGAGGTTTCAATGGTTTGATTCCTTAATATGGAGTGAGCGACTGCATCAGTAGCTTTTAAGAGTTAAAATGAATTTTCTTCTTATAAGTACGTGCATATGAAAATTCTCTTCGTTCCATCACTGAGAGAGAGAAAAGAAGTGTAAAAAATGGGTATTCAATCAGCAGTTTTAATAACATTCCCACTTCAGAAATAACACTATGAATTAAGTCTACCAATCTTCCCTTTCTCTCCTGTTTTCTCTCAGGTTATTTAAAGTTTTGGGGTTTTTGTTTTTGTTTTGACAGAGAGAGAGAGAGCAAGAGAGGGAACACAAGTAGGGGGAGAGGCAGAGGGAGAAGCAGGCCTTCCACTGAGCAGGGAACCTGATATGGAACTCAATCCTAGGACCCCGAGATCATGACCCGAGCTGAAGGGAGTTGCTTAACCAGCTAAGCCACCCAGGTGCCCCTTTCTTTCAGGTTATTTAGAAATCAAGAGAAAGTTAGGCTGAGGTATTTGTGAAGAAAAAAAAATGATAATTTGGGAAAATACATATTTGATATACATCAGAGAAATATAACTTCATTTTTCAGTGAGATCAATGATAGCATCACCTTAAACATTACTAAATATTCATTTTCATAGGGTGTTATCCATAAGGTTTTCTTTAGAATTATCTAAAATGATTGGTTTTACTTGAAGCATCTTCAATCAATATAAAGGTAAAGTACTTAAGTTGTATATTAAAAAGTAGAAGATTAAGAGGACAAATTTTCTTCTCTTGCTTTTTGTTCAAATGTAAAGGGCTGGTTAGCTTGAAAAAGCCCTGCACACGGAAGAATTTTTATAGTTGTAAAAATATAAAATCAAGAATGGTTCAGGTCTATGAATGGGAAAGAGAAAAAAAATGATCTCTTCTTATTATTCTAGAATATTTTCAGATTCTGAGGCTCCTGGGTAGCTCAGTTAGTTTGGCATCCTTGACTTTGGTTCAGGTCATCATCTCAGAGTCATGAGATCAAGGCCCACACTGGGTTCCACTCAGGGTCAGCTCGAAATTCTCTCTCTCCCTCTGCCCCTCCCCCTCTTACACTCGCTCTTTCTCTAATATAAAATCTTAAAAAAAAAAAAAAAGATTTTTTTTAGATTTTTCATGGTTTCATTTTATTTTTTTCTTCATTTACTCTCCAATCTTTATTCTTATCCCCTTTCACTTGGGAATAAAAAAAAATGCAGACAAGGCACATGATATATTTAAAAAATATTCTGCTAGACTTTTTCCTGCTATGAAACTAGCAAACCCTGTAAATTGTACCTAATCCTGCCACAGGTATGTAAGACAAGATCACCAAATTACTTAGAACTTCTCAACAGAAAAATAATCAATAAAGCATTATGATAGTGGGTTCTGACATTTGCATTTAGAATCTTTTCTCTTAAAGAAAGCTGTTCATCATATAGAAGTGAGGGAATGCTTTAGGTTGAATTTCCTAGGATTCTGAATCATTTACTGAGGATCTTATCTCAAGTGAGATACTTTTTTTAAATGGAGACATTCCTCCCAAGCAACGTGATAAATCATTATGATGACACTTAACATACATTGATAACTAATTTAAAAATACTTCAACTTTCTGCCTCCTCTGGAACTACCACTTTTGTCTTATCTGATGACACTTCTGGCTTTTATTATGTCCTGTTTCCAGTCCATGACTTTTAGTTTTAGTTTGATTTCACAAATAATCCAATTCAGTCTTGATATCAATGTCCACTCGTTTCCAATACTAATATTTTCTTCAAGATCTAACTCATATACTTCAACTTCAGGGAGCTGTTTTCTTCAGTGTTCTATCTATATTCAGGTCCCATGCTACTCTGTAGTACTGTTCTATCATTGACCATATGCTATTTGGTTTTCTGATTATTTCTGTAAATATTGCAATTCTCTACAGGGTTTTAATCATGTTGAAATGGTCGTGATAAACCCCACTGTGGACTCTACCACCTGAGAAACATCAATGTCAAAAGTCAAGAAGACTTAACACCTGGGCTCACTATCATTTTGCAGGCTATATCCTCACCTGAACTTCCAGAGAATACAAAATTGAATTTTGCCTCCATTGCTTTTGCATTCTTTAAGCTTTCTTTACTGAGATATCTGAGGCTATTCTCAATAACTAAAACTAAGCCTGCTTTTGCTCTTGTCCAGCTTGAATTTTTTAGAGAGAATTGGTTTAGAGAGGGTGTATTTCTTCATCTATATCCCATCTACATGGAATTTTTAAGAGTGGCCTTATGCTATAGAACAAAAGAGGTCAGCAGTGACAGTGGTATAGTGGGTCTATTCATGGAAGAGCTGGAAACCATCTCCTCAAACTTCCTCTGCCCAAGAATAAGGGATCTGATTAGATATTTTTCTTCATGAAATGTGCTGCTCAGTATGCCCTTTTCATTCTTCACTTTTACTAAGCAAAACTTTATGTTATGTTTTAAGACAGAGCTTGATTGGTATCACTTTAATTAAACCATTACCGAACAATCTCCCCTATACCAATCTCTTTTTCCTTAAACCATTTAAAATACTTAGTTCAAATGTGTAAAATTTTTCACATTTTCAAATATTTTCTATTTTTATTTTTAAAATATCTGCTTCACAGGGTGCTTGGGTGGCTCAGCTGGTTAAGCGTCCAACTCCTGATTTCAGCTCAGGTCATGATGTCAGCGTTGTTGAGATAGAGCTCTGAGTCGGGATCCGCAATCAACAGGGGAGTCTGCTTGAGATTCTCTCTTGCCCTCTCCCTCTGCCTCTCAACCAACTCATGCATGCTTTCTCTCTCACCCTCTCTCTCAAATAAATAAATAAATCTTTAAAATAAATAACTGCTTTGTAATTTCCATTATAGTGGAAAAGTAGGCGCTGTTTTTTATATTTAAATCAGATAGGAAACATTAAAAACATATAGTAAATGATGGAAAATATTTATATGAATAAAAGTTCATAATGTATCATAACATGATAGCCATTTAGGGAAGATAAATCAACAACCAGTATGTATTTTATAGATACTATAAATTTAATATTCATAAACTGGCAAAACTATGAGCCTGATTGGGTATACTGCAACCAAATTAGATAAGCGACAAGTAGTAATTAGTCAACAAGAAATGAAATCATAGTAAGAATGTAAAAAATAGAAGAAATGAGCTATTTATTTGATTGCAGTCACAGAGCTAGTTGGAGACAGAGCCAACATTCAGAAACCAGGTTATCCATCTCTCAGTCTGTGCCCCACCATAGTAAATAGCATTTGCTTTACTGAAAATAGAGGAACACAGGTGTACTGTCCACTCATGCTTATCTAAATGCTACATCAGAATTACTTACATGACCAATTAACCCATGGTCAAATCTATCTTCTTGTCAAATTATTGCAGACTTAAAAAATAATTTGGAACTCCAGTTTCGGCAATATAGAAAAATTAAGTACCTGAAAATTCTCTGGCTATAAAAATTTCCCTCTACAAATATTAGGCAGACTGTTATTAGATCTCCTATTAAATATGTAACTGAGCTCACAGGAAAGTAAAGGAAATTTCTAGGAGCTATAAATAAGAAGCAATAGACCACTGGGTACATGAGCTAATTTAATCCTGAGGTTGCTCTGAAGGGCTTGCTGATCTCAATAACTAGGACAGTGGTTCTTAAGTGGGGGTAATTTTGCCCTCATGGGGATATTTGTAAATGGAGAGAAACATTTTGGTTGTAACAACTGGGAAGGGGTATGTGCTACTGGAATCTTGTGGGTAGAGGGTAGGTTTACTACGAAGCTTCCTATAATGCACAGGATACAAGTCCCCCACTCCTGCCCACCACTACCACCACTAAACAATTATTTCTCACAAGATGTCAATAGTGTTGATGTGGAGAAATCCTGCTCTCAGGTCTCAGATACTAACTCCCAGTTGAGGATGTGAGAGGATGTCTTGGGCTAAGATCTAGGGAGTTGAAACAAATATATATACCTTGTGTTGCTAAATCAGGACCTCTTCAGGGCTAACTCTAAGTGAAATGGAGAGTCTGCTCTTCAGGCAAAAGGAAATTTGTGTCTTTTGGCACAGTGCTGAACATTTGTCGCCATGATCTGCCCTCAGGCATGTTTCCATTTCCTCTGGTTATTACATCTTGGATAACTCCCAGCCATAAAATTTACTTTGTTGTGGTAAAACACTTTGGATTCCAGCAGAAACAAATGCAAAGAGCAATGAAAAAAGGACTTTCACACATATATAAATAAGAGCTCACTAAAGATAAACTCATAATCTAAACTATAAAATACACCAAGATCAAGAGTTCACAGATAATAAAACAGAAGGATTCAATCCTTGAGCACTTAAGAGAACAGATTTCTTTTGGTCACTGTTCTTCAAATAGATACACTTAAAATAGTTCAAAATATAAACTAAGATTTGAAAATAAAAGGAGATGATACTATTTTTTTAAAAAATTAACCTGGACAAAAATGGGTTGGGTGATATTCAGAGTATATGGATGAATTTTATTCAGTTTTGGTAAAATATATGAATCCTTAGATTGGAATACTATGCTAGTCCTGAGAAAGACACATAGAAATGACCATATATAAAGAGACACTGTTGTGAAATTGCAGAGGATCAAAGGGAGATAGCAAATTTAAAATCAATTAGGGAAGTAAAGAAAAATGCCTAGAAAAGAACAAATATCCCACCTGCAAGTTTCTCAACCACAATACTACAAAGTAGAAGATAATACAGTATCTTCCAGGTGCAGCAAGAAAGTAACTGTCAACCCGGAATTCTGTATCTTGAGAGTCTAAAAATATTTCTAAAGAAAATCTGAAAAAAAAAAAAAAAACTTTCCAAAGTTCTTTTCTTTTTTTTTTTTTTCTTTTTTCTTTTTTTTTCTTTTTTGGTAAAAGACTACGAAGAGCTTGGTTTTCAACAACTCTGGCTAATCACTAAAAACACAAGGGGGGACTTTTGAAATTTTCAGTATCAAGCCACACTTCAGATTTATTAAATCAGGATCCTATGCGTGGGTCTGAGTCACCAGTTTGTTTGTTTTTAAAGTTCTGTAGATGATTTCAATACACAACTTGGTTGAGAACCACCAGTTAACAAGAATTATAGCAAGAAGTCAATTAAAACCAAAAGAAGATAGAAGCAAGAAGTTGGCAAGTAAATTGTTGAATACGTAACAATAATGATACCAATAATAAAATAACTGTTATTTGTCTTCCTATACACAAGTGTGTATATATATGTATATAGATGTAATATACAACATATATTTATGCCAGGAAGTAAATATTAAAGGATAATAAAGACTGGCCAGGTTTTCCAACTGTAATATAATAATTCAAAGTTTAAAAATAATTCAAAGGATTAACATGTTTTATAGACCATGCTTTCTAATATAATAATTCAAAGTCTAAACATTGGACCCAAATACACATACTTGAGAATTTCAGAAGCAAATACCTGAATACTAATAGATTGAGCATTATAAGAAAAAGTAAAATACCTAAATTAGAATGATAATGGAAATATTATTTATCAAAAAATGTGGAATATGGGGCACCTGGGTGGCTCGGTGAGTTAAAGCCTCTGCCTTCGGCTCAGGTCATGATCTCAGGGTCCTGGGATCGAGCCCCACATAGGGCTCTCTGCTCATCAGGAAGCCTGCTTCCCCCTCTCTCTCTCTCTGCCTACTTGTGATCTCTCTCTCTCTGTCAAATAAATAAATAAAATCTTTAAAAAAATGTGGAATACACTTAGGTATTTAAAGAGAAACTTTAGAATTTCATAAGTTTTCATTTAAGAAGAATAGAGAATTATTGATAAAATATCTATCCAAAGATATTTTGAAAAAGAAAAAAATTCAACCAGTAAAATTAGTAGAAAATTAGTTGATTGTAAAAATTGAAAATTAATAATAGAGTGGGTATCTAAAATAGGTTCTTCAAAAAGATTAGGAAGAATGCCAGGAAAATATCAGTAGGTCCAATAGGACTAAAAAACCAGGAAATATATAATAAAATATGTAACCATAGAATGTTGGTGCTGAGATCATGGGTTCTACATAATGAAAAAAAACAATTAATTTCCTCAAACCATATAAAAAAGAAATTTTACATGTAAACACTTTTAAATTTTTACTTAAAAACATAGAAGGAAAAAACATGCTAAGTTTGCATACATTAAGAAAAAGAATAAAAACAAAGTAAAAAGAAAAACTTATCTAAAGAAGATAAAAGGAAATAAAGAAATCTATAAATCTGCAAGCCAAAGACAAGCAAACTATGGGAAAGTAAGCAGAGCCTATAAATAAGAATATTGAGGAGAAAATATAAATGGACAATGTAATATTAAAAATATGCTTAACTTCACTAGCACTCAGGAAAATGTAATTAAGCTGTAAGCAGATACTGTTTCTCATTCATCAATTTTAAGAACTAATTGTTGTTCACAATACTAAATTTGGACAAGGATCTTGAATCATGTAATCTTCCATAGACTGCTAATGGGAGTATAAATTTTTTAACAAATTTGGAAAGAATTTTAATCAGTAGAATATGCTATAATATTTACTTTGGTGATTTCATATTTATAAGCGATTTATATAATTATACATATATAAACTCTCAGATACACTCAGGATAAATGTATGATAAAGTTAATTGTAGCATTGTGTTTTGTAGCAAAAACTAGGAGAAAACTTAAGTATGTAGTAGAAATAGAATAAATAAATTTGGATACATGCTAATAACAGAATCATATAGAATAGTGGAAACAAAACTGCATGTATAAACTTGCAGAGATCTCAAAACAGTATGTAAAAGAATATGAAGACAGGGGCGCCTGGGTGGCGCAGTTGTTTAAGCGTCTGCCTTCAGCTCAGGTCATGATCTCAGGGTCCTGGGATGGAGTCCCGCATCGGGCTCCCTGCTCAGTGGGGAGTCAGCTTCTCCCTCTATCTCTGTGGTCCCTCTCCCTCTGTGATCACTTTCACTTTCTCTTACATAAATAAATAAAATCTTAAAAAAAAAAAAAAGAATATGAAGACAGATACATATACCATGGTATTGTGTAGAAATTATTTGATGACACCAGAACTATACATACATTTTCCATGTGCACATTATTAATTAAACATATATGTAACAGAAATATGGTATTGTATATCACATCCAAACTTGGGATGATCATTATCTCTCAGAGGTCAGAAGGAGAAGGAAATTGTAGGGAGTGGTTTGTAGGCATCTTCAACTGTATCCCTCATGATTTATTCCTTTCAAAATTTTGAGAAATGATAAAATAATGGGAAAATACCAATTTTGACAGAGCTGGTTGGTAGTGTATGAACGGTTCTATTTTTTTTCTGTGCACTTTTATAGCTTACAGTACTTCCCAATAATGGGGGAGAAAAGGCATTACTATTTAAAAAAAGCACCTTCACTAAAACTATATGTAAGTTAATTTTGGAGCAGCAGCATCTATATAAACACGGTTGTTCAAATTTACTTCACAAACCAGCAGGTCAAAAATCCACTTCCTAAAACTGAAGTCGGCTGATTTATTTGCAGAACTCAGCGGCGCATCGTGTAGTCAGCCACCTTTCAGGCCTCGTCTGCAACGCGTCCGCCCCAGGAGACCAGCCACTGCATGGCTTCCCTCCACATTAGGTCTGGAGAGCAAGAAGCGTTCATGGGTGAAATGGACACATCCAGAGGCTCTCTCCTTGCCACAGCTTAATGTTTCATTTGGTGCCAAGAAGTATTATACTTTCATTCCACTTACATTCTTCTTCTATTTGTGCATGACTGAAAAATCTATTAAATGTCAAAAAAGATCAGTGAAAAGAAACTAATATTGCTCAAAATAAAATTTATTTTACCATAGTTCACCACCATTCTTTTTCTCTCCTATTACATTATGATTGAAACCTAGGTCACAGTGCTGTTCAACTTATACTTTGCAATACCAAATTTTTATAAACAGCAAAATGTCCAACTTTCTCTCCATAGATTAATTTCACATGTAAAGTTATACACGTCAGTGAAACAGAAGCCCTCGAGTGTTTTGAGGGCATTCGTATACAGGTGGTATATGAATGATTTATTATTGTATAGCTTTATTCTCGAGCTGATTGTTTCTGTGATTTTTTAATGTAACACAGTAGTTCTGAGAATCAAACAGACAATTATCCTTGTTGTCCCAGTTAAATGGGTGGGATTCTGTAGGGGGAATTCTAAGCAGAACTATCTGAATCCTTTTTGAGGTGACTGAGCTCATATACGCACACATGAATCACTGGGGCATGGCATTTCATCGCCTTTGTCCCCCTTTTCTAAAAACTCCATCTTCTTACCTCTTGCAGGCTTGTTAGCATTCTAATATTTGCTACAGTGAGTAGCTAACAAGGTAATCTTGGATAGGTAACCTACATGCAAAATTAGAATATTATGGCGCCTAAAATAATTCAGATGATCTTGGACCCTGGGGATTTGGTTTTGTGCAATTGCAGTTGCTTTAAGTATAGGATTAATAGTAAAGTCTACTACATAGGACTTCTATGAAGCCTCAATAATGTAGTCCACATAGGTTATTTAGCTCAAGGTTTGGCATATATGTTCTATGCAACAAACGTTATACTCAGCAGCCGCTGTGGGGTGAGGGGTAGTTAGATAGTAACAGTGATGTTGGTGGTAAGACATGTTTGTTACTGCTGTAACAGTAATGGGATTCTAATAACAAATGGCAAATTGTGACACAAACTGCCCCAAAGAAACAGATTTTTGTTGTTTCACTCTCTGAACTTTCAGTTATTCTAAAAGTTCTCTTTCAAATACTCTATTTTAAAGTGGATAGCTAAAAAGGAACAGAGAGTCCTTATTAAAGAAAATAATAAAGCTAGCTCTATCACCAAAGCATTTTATTTTTGCTACCCTAAGGAGGTTTGCATATCATCCCAATAAATACTACATATGTTTGCTCATTACTGAGCCAGAGAAACCTCTAAAAATGTCCCTGAGTAATTTGGAATTTTATTATTATTTAATTTCTAAAAAATTGTTTCTACATCATACAATAACTTCTGGATGATTATTTTATATAAATCATTATATATGTGTGTCTATCTTATATATATTCATATTTAATTAATATTTAGTATTTTTTCATGAGAAATGAAATAAGAAATAAATTCACTAAATAATAATTTTTTAATACAGAAAACTGTCCTGTCAAATATAACTCATATCTTTAGAAGCTAACAACTCATATCTGTTAGCTGGACACATTTTGCTTCTCTTGTTCATGTTAATTTCCCAGGAAGCCAAAACCCCTCTCATATTTCACTGCCATTTAAATTGAATAATAAAATGTTAATTTGTATTTTATGATTTTATGTCAAGGTCCCCCCCGCAAAGGATTTGGCATTGATGTGAATGGTCATTGTAAAAGATCTTTCAAAGAGCCATACAAAAGAAATATTTTTCAGGCTTTTGACTGAGATATCAGGATAAAATTATTTGCATTCCCATTAGGGCATCTTTTCTAAAATGCATAGATCAGTGTCTCAGATTGTTCAAAGGCCATCAGAAGATCTTCTTTTGTGTAACGTGTCTAGAGAAGACCCAGTAAGAGGCAATTCCTGGGGTAAGAGGTTGTTCAATAATGTCAGATGAATCCCTTGAGTCTTGCACTCTGTCATATTATTTTCTGCTAATGTTGACACAAATGAAATGAATCTTCTGTTTCTATTCATCTATACGGTATTATCAAAGGGGACAGCTGATAGCTATATCAATATGATAATTCAAGTTTGCATATTCGGAGTAGGAATGGGGGCACATTTCCCTAAACTTCCACAAACTGAAGGTTAGGAAAAATATATTTTTCTTTGTAAAAACCACAAAGCTTCTCCCTCGAAAATTAAAGCTATGAATTTGTGAGTTTAAAAACAGCCCGACACATCAAAGACTGGATTTGAATTTTATCTAATATGTCTGTTATTAAGTACAGAGATGGGCCTACAAATAAGTGAGAAGCACATTGATAAGATATTTATTACAAGCATAGGTATGTTAGTTCATGTACTTCTGAGCATATGTCTCGAGCTTGTGGATACAATTTGAGATTTAAGGACATTTCACATGTAATTAATCACTGGAGAAGAATGAGAAATCAAATTCAGCTTCACAAACAAATGTTACTGAAAGTCCTGAAAGATTACAAAACAAAACACTTAAAATGACTATAGTTGGGAAGGATGGAAAGATATCTCACTGTAGTGGAAAACCGTTTTGCATGGAATCATGCAAATTTGAAACCAGAAGCAAATATGATGGGTATCCATTGCAATGCTGTCGTTTTACATAAGAGAAAATTGAATGTCAGAGAGAATGAGTGACTTGCTCTTTCACTACAACATAAAATGATTTTTTTGTTGTTTTACCCATAAAACAACCACAAAGAAATGCAGAAATTGCATTCCTTATGTTTAGGAAATATATGGTAAAATTTGTATTAAAAAATAACTTTGTAATAACCTTTCATCTTCCTTTGAAAAGATGCACGTAAAAATAAAATTCTTACATGAGGCAGACTATGTTTCTAATTTCATAAAATCATTAACATATGAATTACATTCTGTATAGGTCTTCCTTTTATAACAATATATTTTTTTCTTTCATTTCTCATACAGGGCACATCTTCTTTTAGCCTCTCTATTATCATTTTGATTTAAACCCTTTGCTTTCCTGGATTGACTGGTTCTGATAAACTATTCCTATTTCATCTGCTTCTGTTGGACTCTGATGAGCCATAGTAATTTTGTAGCCTTTGCACACCACCACCTCTTAGGTCTGTGTAATGAGGTATGCAGTGCCTTCATTTTTTCCCCCTTTATGGTTCAATCCTAAAGTATAATGTGAAGAGTGAGATTGGTATTTTGCGAGTTAGGAAGCTCACAGAAGTCACATTAATAGCACGCTGCTTTATAAGCTGTCAACTGTCACAGGAAAATTTGAGCATAATTGTCCTTCTACATAATTAGTTCCTCCCTTTCCTTTAATAACAAACCAATTACTTAAAAATGTGAATAACTGTGCTTAGACATTTTACCACCAAACCATACAAAGTGAACCCCAAGACTTTACTGAATATTCAAGACCAAAAATATAATTGCCAAGAGTTTATCTGGTTGGGCTATCTTACTATCTTTCCCTTTCCACCCCTACCACCTCCCCACTAAAGAGGTTAACCCAGATTTTATTCAGGACTACTCTAATGGGGGAAAAAGAAACCTCAGTAGAGGGCTAGGCTCAATTCCAAACACTGCACAAGCAAGAGGGAATTTATAGTCAAGAAGCAAGTGGATGTGCATGGATAGAAAGTTGCCATGAGGAAACATCAGGGGTGAGGGGATTCTGCCTAAGTCAACCTAACAGGATTCCTGGTGAAAACACCCAGGGTGATCAGGCATCCCCTGGGGGATAGTGGAGAATTAGGAATTTGATCAGATAACCCAGGTGATCAGGTACTGAGTCAGGAGTGGGGAGGTTCTTGCTAAATTGAATTAGTAGCATTCTTTTTTTTTTTTTTAAGATTTTATTTATTTATTTGACAGAGAGAGAAAGAGCACAAGTAGGCAGAGAGCCAGGCAGAGAGATAGGGAAGCAGGCTCCCCGCTGAGCAGAGAGCTCTATGCGGGGCTTGATTCCAGGACCCTGAGATCATGACCTGAGCCAAAGGCAGAGGCTTTAACCCACTGAGCCACCCAGGTGCCCCGACTTAGCATTTTTGGTACAAGAGATTTTATAAGGAAATACACAGAATAGCCTAGGAGAAGTTTCAGGATCCTCACTAAACTTCGGTCAAGCAAAGAATCTCTATTGTAACTTAATCTTAAAGTCCTATCCTATCACTTCTGCTGTATGTTATTGGTCACACAGACTAACCCTGGTATAATGTGGAAGGGGATTACAAAAGAGTGTAAATACCAGGAGGTGGGGAAGATTTTGAGCCATCTTGAAGGCTGCTTGCCATTATGCTCCTTACTTAGCATCAGCCCTGTGAGGATACAATGATTTGGGGGAATGGCAATTGATTAAACATATACTTTTGGAAACAGATTTAAAAATATAGTAAAAATTGCTTACCACCATTCCATTTTTTTTAAATTGAATACCGTTGACACACAATGTTACAATGTTATAGGTATCATACCATCTTAATCACAAATGCTATCTATTAAAATTTACTCAATCCAACCTCATCTTCTCTGACAGTATCAACAGAGACTTGGCTAGCATAAATGGTAGAACACAGTTCTACCGTGTAAGTAAGCATAAATACTGTTCCAACTGAACGTTTTTCTGACACAAGAGAATACAGAAAACATCAGTGTATCTTCAAAAAGAAAGTTACAAAGAACCTACTGCCCTGACATGGAAAACTAGCAAAGTTTTTAGCCTAGGAAAAGCATAATGGACTCTAAAAACCAATCAATCAATTTTCAGAACTCTGACGAGATGTTCGATTGAGTTCTGGACAACATTAAAGGCAGACACATTCCTTAATACCTCATTTGTCCTGAGATCACTTGTCTGACAGCATCAACTATCCAGAACAGAGCTGAGAACAAACGAGACAATAGGTAATACCTGATTGTTTAACATGTATCACAACTTTAAATATATATTAAACTTCTCAGAAATCATTTGAGATAAACACAGTAGTAGAAAAGAAATCACTGGAATTAAATAACTTATACATGAACATAAAAATAAATTGTAGAGTTAAGACTCAAACTTAGGTATTCTGACTCCACAACCTATACTTAACCTATATCCCTAAATCGGAACCTACACTTAACCTCTATAATGTAAGAAAAAAAGAAATAGACAAAAACACATTCAAATATACATACATGCATATATACATAAAGTAAATGCTGAGAAATGAGAATAAACTTAAAAGTTCTTTATACTAAAATGGTGACTTTCCCACATAGGGACTCTAATTCTACCTAACTTGTTCGGCTCATCCTCTATCACTCTCTGCATTTACAATACAGACTTTGCAATTCAGACGTTTAACTTGAAATTTCTTACAGGCTTAGTGGGTTAAGCTTTGGACTTTTGGTTTTGGCTCAGGTTATGACCTCAGGGTTTTGGGATTGAGTGGGGCTCTATGCTCAGCCGGGAGTCTGCTGGAGATTCTCTCCCTCTGTACCACCTCCAATAAATAAATAAATCTAAAAAAAAAAAAAGTCTTTTTCCAGATGGTTGCATGACTCCTTCCTTTACTCTTCAAATACTATTTTTTCAGTGGAGCAATTCCTCACTGCCTTATTCAAAATTATGAATGGCTTCCCCTTCACACATCACACATGCCTTCTTAGGTTTCTACAACTGTCAGATCCTCAGTTGAATTCAATAGACCAACCGACTGCAACCTCATGTCTACTCCTACATTTGCCCTGCGACTTTGTTAACATCACCCAATGCCTTCCTTAGTCTAATGTCTCTGCCAACCTACACTCTCCCCCTAAGTCTCCTAACTGGGCCTTGTACACTCATGGGTGAGGTCAAACAAATAGGTTTGTATCCTTACATCATATTTACATCCCTATTTCTGGACAGCCAGTGCCTGCTCCTCATATTCTCCAATTTAGTTTTCATATTCATCCTGCTAGTTTGCCTGGTTTTTCATTCTTTTGGCTTTTCCTTTCTGGTCTTTCCATGCTCTGTCCCTGGATAAAATCACTCTACCTTTGTCTTGATGCCTCAGATAAGAAAGGAATAGAGCCCATCATATTCTCCATAAACTTTCTCTATTTCAACTTGTTCTTTGATTTCCAGCCATCAATCCAGGATGTTACTGTTTTCTCCTGTGCATTCCCTTTCCGACTTCTGATTCTCCTTGCAGTCAGTGCCTGAAAAGATCCCAGCAGCTTTAGAGCTTGTATACGCCCAGACACATAAACAAAATACTCTTGTCAATAATGTTTGATTTTCTGTTGTTTTTCAGTGTAAAACATATCAAATGAAAAAGTGGAAGTCCATGGTATTAAGTCGTATAGAGTGTTAAAATTTTCATCTTGATAATAAATTCATTTCCTATAACCCTTTTACTTTAGAGTTCACTCTAAATCTACTATGTGTAGTTTTCAGTTGCAGTATTCTGGAATGGTTAGGAAAAGGGGTACAAAAACATACACCCTTCAGGAAGAAGTTTTAGGGGTTTCAACAATTACCTCCTTCAGTATGGCAGTTATGCCCAACAACTCTTGAAAATCAATAAGGGTTTGAGATTAACTGGAGAAGTCTTTTACTGCAGGTAATAAACCCAAGAAAACCTAAAAATATCTAAGCTATTCCAATATTCCTGGAAGACATTTATATTAACAAAATAGCTGATTAACTGATAATAACTGTGATAGGGAACATGGTTCCCCCCACTCAAAAATGTTCACATCTTAATCCCTAAAATCTATGAATATGTTACCTGATTTGAAAAAAATAACTGAAGACATGATTAAGGTTAAGGACCTCTAGATGGAGAGAATACCCTGGATTATATCCTGTATATTATATCCTGGATTATGCTAGAAAATAATTACGTATTTATGTTAGTAATTAATATAATTATTAAATCAGAGTGAGTGCAATCTAATCACATTAGTCCCTAGAAGGAGAAAACTTTTCTGAAATCCAAAATCTGAGATTGCTGAAGAATGAACCAGAAGAGATAACAGTATGGCAGAGAAAGTCAACATTACTGGCTTTGAAGGTGGAGAGAGAGGGTCATGAGCAAAGAAATGCAGGTGGGCCTCTAGAACTGGAAAAGGTAAGGAAACAGATTCTCCTTTAGAGTCTCTAAAAAGGAACAGAGCTCTGCTGACAATTGATTTTAGCCCAATGAGACTCAATTCAGATTTCTGTTCTACAGGACTGTAAAATAACTTGTATTGTGGTGATTGTTGCAACAGTAGGGGGAGAAAAAAAGAATGTTATTATTGTGGTGCTTTAAATACTACAATTTAAAAGTTAAATTAGGGCACCTAATTAAAAAAATCTTAAAAAAAGTAAAAATAAATAAAAGTTAAATTAGGCTCATTGTAGTTCATTTTTAGCCTTTAGAATGAAAGCATAGAAAATTTTAAATAAATTCTTAAAATAGAAACAATAATGACAAAAACTCCTTTTCTCTTAAATAGGTTTGATTAGCTAGAAAATTAACTCATGTGCATTTCCTTATTACCCTAGAATCTAGATTGATGCAGCCTTATTTTCATTTCTTATTTTTCCAGCAGTATTAAGATAATTGACATATAACACTGTGTAAGTGTAAGGTAGACAACATATTACTTTCATACACTTATATATTGCAAAAATAACTCCATCACCTCATATAATCACCATTTTTCTGTGGGGTGAGAACATTTAAGATTTACTCTCCTGGCACCTGTCAACTATTTATACAGTATTTCTAGCAATATATACTGTATATATATAGTATTTCTAGCAATAATCACTATTTTGTATATTATATCCATAAAATATATTCATCTTATAACTGAAAGTTTGTACTCTTTGACAAACATCTCCTTATTTTCCCCAAACTCCATTCCCTGGAAACCGCCATTCTACTCTCTGTCTTTATGATTTGGGGCTTTCTTTTTTATTCTTCACATAAGTGATATCATACAGTATTTTTTTTCTCTGTTTTATTTCACTTAGCATAATGTCTTCAAGTTGCATCCATGTTGTCGCAAATGGCAGGATTTCCTCTTTTCTCATGGCTAAATAATACTCTATTGGATATATGTGCCACAAATTCTTTAGATATTCATCTGTTGACAAGGACTTAGCTTGTTTACATATCTTGGCTATTGTGAATAATGCTACAATGAATATGGAAGCTCATATATCTCTTCAAGACTTTGATGTCAAAAGATGTGAGATTGTTGGATCATATGATAGTTATGTATTTTTTAAAATTTTTTAAAAAAACCTTCACACTGTTTCCTATAATGGCTGTATCAATACACATTTCCACCATCAATATACATTTCCACTACATTCCACCATGCATGAGAGTTCCCTTTTCTCCATATCCTTGTTAACTTCTTCTATCTCTTGTCTTTTTGAAGACAGTCATTCTAACAGGTGTGAAGCAATATTTCATTATACTTTTGATTTGCATTTATCTGATGATTAATGATGTTCAGCATCTTTTAATAACCCAGTGGCCATCTATATGTCTTCTTTGCAATTGATAACCACAAATAAATAAAATCACAAGTGAGAAGGGAGAAATAACAACAAATACTAGAGAAATGCAATTATAAGAGAATATTATGAAAAAATATTTGCTAACAAATTGGACAACCTGGAGAATTGCATAAATTCCTAGAAACATACAAACCACAAAAAATGAAACAGGAAAATATTGAAAACTTGAACAGACTAATAAACAGGAAAGAAACTGAATTAGTTACCAAAAAAAACCAAAAACCTCCCAACAAACCAAAGTCAGAAGTCTTCACAGGCAAATTTTACCAAAAATTTAAAGAAAAGCTAATATCTGTGCTTCTCAAACTATTCTAAAAAATAGAAAAGGAAGAAAAACTTCCCAATTCATTCTATGAGGCCAGCATTACCCTGATATTAAAACCAGATAATTCCTCCATTAAAAAATAGAACCATAGGCCAATATCTCTGATGAATATGGATGCAAAAATTCTCAATAAAATGCTAGCAAACCAAATCCAATAGTACATTAAAAGAAATATTTCACCATGATCAAGGGGAATGTGTTCTGGGTTGCAAGTGTGGTTCAATATCTGTAAAATATTAGTAGTAGAAGAAACAATCCTAAAATTCGTATGTAAGTATCAAAGACTCCGAAATAGCCAAAGAAACCTTGAAAAAGCAAAGCAAAGCTGGAGGCATCACAATTCCAGACTTCAAGTTATATTACAAAGGTCTAGTGATCAAAACAATATGGTACTGGCACAAAAATAGACACATAGATTAATATAATAGAATAGAAACCCCAGAAATCAATCAACAAAACTAAAAGGCATCCTTCAGAATAAAAGAATATATTTGCCAATGACATATCTGATAAAGGGTCAGTATCCAAAATATATAAAGAACTTATACAACTCAACATTCATAAAACAAATAATCCAATAAAAAAATGGGCAGAAGACATCAGTAGACATTTTTTTCTAAAGAAAACATACAGATGGCCCACAGACATATGATGCTCAACATCTCTCATCATCAGGGAAATACAAATCAAAACTACAGTGAGATATTACCTCACACCTGTCAACGGTTAAATCACAACAATACAAGAAACAACAGGTGTTGGCAAGAAGGTGGATAAAGGGGAACCCTCTTGCAATATTGGTAGGAATGCAAACTAGTATAGCCACTGTAGAAAACAGTGAATTGCCTCAAAAAGTTGCAAATAGAACTATCCTAAGATCCTAGGTATTTACTCAAATAATACAAAAATACTAATTCAAAGGGATATATGTTTATAGTAGCATTATTCCAACGTTTATAGCACCATTTTCTACATAGCCAAATTATGAAACCAGCCCAAATATCCATGGATAAAGAAGAGGTGAAATATAGGGGTACCTGGGTGGCTCAGTCAGTTAAACGGCTGCCTTCAGCTCCAGTAATGATCCCAGGGTCCTGGGGTGGAGCCCCGCACCTGGCTCCCTGCTCAGTGGAGAGCCTGCTTCTCCCTCTCCCTATGCCTGGCACTCTGCCTACTTGTGCTCTCTCTCAATCTCTCTGTCAAATAAATAAATAAAATCTTTTTTGTTGTTGTTGTTTTTAAAGAAGAGGTGAAATATAGATACATGGAATACTACTCAGCTGTAAAAAAGAATGAAATTTTGCCATTTGCAATGATGCAGATAGAACTAGAGTATATTATGCCAAGTGAACTAAGTCAAAGAAAAACAAATACTATATTTCACTCATCTGTGGAATTTAAGAAATAAAACAACGAGCAAAGGGGGAAAAAAGAGAGAGGGAGGCAAACCAATATAGAGAACAAACTCATGGTTACCAGACGGAGAGGTGGGGGAGAGGATGGTTTAAATAGATGATGGGGATTAAGGAGTGTACTTGTTGGTTTTTTTGTTGCTGTTTTAAAAGATTTTATTTATTTATTTTAGAGAGAGAGAGCACGAGTGGAGGAGGAAAAGCAGGAGAGGGACAAGCAGACTCTGCGCTGAGCATGGAACCTCATGTGGGCTCCATCTCAGGACCCTGAAATCATGACCTGAAACAAAATCAAGTCAGACGCTCAACCGATTGAGCCGTCCAAGTGCCCCAAGGAGTGCACTTGTGATGAGCACCACGTGTTGTATGGAACTATTGAATCACTACATTGTACACCTGAAACTAATATAGTTTGCTAACTGAAACTTAAAAAAAGAAAAATGTCTATTCAATTCCTGTTGATTTTTTAAATTAGATTGTTTTTTTTTTTTCTATTCAGTTATATGAGAGTTCTTTATATATTTTGGAAATTAACCTCTTATCAAATATATGACTTGCCAATATTTTCTCCAGTTACATAGGTTGCCTTTTCACTTTATGATTGTTTCTTTTGCTGTGCAGAATTTTTTTTTCCTTTGTATGTCTCTGTTCACAATATCCTGGTAAACTGGACTAAATAGAATACATGCAATGTTTCCTTTCCAAAACATCTAATTTCCTGGTTTTCTCAGCTCTTTCCATGTTGGGGAGGTGGGCAGAGAGGGACTGTGGAAAGGACAGACATATTGGATCCCTAGACCTACATGAGACTTTCATTCTGCCTGTGTTCTCTTATTAGCAGTGTGATCTTGGAAGAGTAACTTTAAGTTTGTGGATCTTTGTTTTCTTTCTTTCTTTTTTTTTAATTGCAGTTAGTTAACATACAATGTAATTAGTATCAGGTATACAATATAGTGATTCAACATCCATATCACACCTAGTGGGCATCATAAGTGCCCTTCTTAATCCCCATCACCTATGTAACCTATACTCCACCATCAGTTTGTTCTCTATAATTAAGAGTCTCCTTTTTGGTTTTCTAAGTCTACAAAATGGGTTAATTATGAAATAGGTCTATAATTATAGAATTAAAGGGAAAATACAATCACAATTAACACAAAATATATAAACACAGTACACAAATATAGTAACCAAATGTTATCCATTATCCATTCAGATTTTTGTGTTATATCATGGCATGATCCTCCTTTATTTTCATTTTTAAACTAGTGAAATCCTAAAGCACAAAATGAGTGTAAGTAGTGCAAACATAACATATAAGGTCTGAAATTTATTATATATTTTTACAAAAGTGTCAATAAGAGGGATTTTCATTTGGGTACTCTGGATCTTGTGTAATATTAAAACCATGGAGTTATACTGCTCCTTACTAGTATACATAAGAAAAATTAGGGAAGGGATTAATCTGTTTGTCATTTCCTCAAAGCCTGGAACATCATCCAGCATAAAGTGTTCAATAAATATTTGTAGAAAAATTTCAGTGGAGGGTATAAAAGACAGGTTTTTCATCTAGTTATAAATTAAAGCAGGATAGAGTACAAAAAAGTTACATTTTAGGGGTGCCTGGTTGGCTCAGCCCACTAAGCTGTCTGCCTTCGGATCAGGTCATGATCTCAGGGCCCTGGGATAGAGCCTCACATCAGGCTTCCTGCTTGGTGGGGAGTCTGCTTCTCCCTCTTCCTCTACCTCTCCCCACCATTGGTGTTGTCTCTCGGTCTCTCTCAAGTAAATAAATAAAATCTTTTAAAAAGTTACATTTGATAATGTGGTAGGATTTTAGATATCTTAAAATGAATTACAATACTATTTATATTCTAAGGCAACAAATAAGAATTTTAACTCATAATAATGAAGTAAAAATACTTAAAATGCAGTTATACTTTCCTTTTGCTAATACAGATTTGCTAAATGACATAAAATTTGAAAGTCGTTCAAATAAACACAAACAAGTCAGTTATTGATATCTACCACAGAAGTCATATTGTGAAAATGAACAATCAGTAGATATAACTAATTCAAAATGGATTTAAGTAAACTTTCCTACCCTCTTTCTTTGGAACATGGAGCAATGTCAGCAATTTTTAAATTTTTTAAGAGATATGCGCATAAAATGTTTGAGGTTTAATCTACAGAAGCCAGGGGATAACAAATATGAAGATCACACAAAACAGTTTGTATCTGGTACCTGTGGGATGGAGTTATATATACACATTGTTTATATGGGTAGACGTACATAGATGTATGGTGTATGTATATGTGGCAGTTAACCAAACGGTTTTCCCATTGCTTGACAGCTGGAAGGATAACTTTGCCCTAGCTAATATTGGAAGAGGTACAATAACACATTTTACAAAATAAGGACCCAAGAAATCTACAAGTATTTTTTTTTTTTAAAGATTTTATCCATTTATTCAACAGAGAGAGATCACAAGTAGGCAGTGAGGCAGGCAGAGGGAGGGGGGAAGCAGGCTCCCCGCTGAGCAGAGAGCCCGATGCGGGGCCCGATCCCAGGACCCTGAGATCATGACCTGAGCCGAAGGCAGAGGCTTTAACCCACTGAGCCACCCAGGCGCCCCTCTACAAGTATTTTTGCTAAATTCTGTATGACAGAATGAATGCATAGGTTGCTTATCCCATTACACCACTGGCATCAATTTAAAATTTTTGTTTCTTGAAACTGGGAAGAGAGAAGAGTAGCAGAAAGACCGGGCCTATTAGTAGAAGATGACCTCTGTTAAATAATCAAGAGTGTTCTGACTCTGCTTCCTGCAGCAACCTTACCATCACCATCTCCTCTTCATCAAGTATCTTTTAGTTGGAACCAAGGGCATCTTCAGTAGAATAGTCAGTGTTTATAGGATATATACCAAGAACCTACATAGGATCTCTAAGAAACATATGAACAGCTACAATAGAAAGATTCCATATATTTCTTTTTTGGAGGAGGGCTTTTATTTTCAATAATTAAGAAATAGAAGAAAAGGAAAGTTGATTTGGAATCTAAAAATTTTTTCGGTAAAGACTTATATTGCACAAAGCAGGAAAGAAAGTTAAGGGATGTGTCTCAAAACAAGAAAGGTACTTATGGGAACTATGTTTAGCAAACTAGAACATTCTTAATACCTGATCCAGCTATTCTAGCATTGGTCCCTCTAAGCTGTTAGGGTCATATTATTTGATGTACCAATAAAATGATAATATACAAAAGGGTGGGAATTTGGGGTTTTTGAGGAGGAGGGATAAGATTCCAGCTGAATCACTAACTTGTATATTTGTTAATGAGTCAGTTAACTATTTTTAATTTTTTTATTTGTAAAGTGAAGATAGGAACAACTCCTAGCATGGTAACTGCTAAATAAGTACATAAAATATTATTTTTCATCATCTACAATGACTTTACATCAGTTTTTATCACATGTAGTTAAATAATGCAAAGGAAAAGTAATGTTGTTTTGGTTTTTAGTTTTGTTCTCATAAGTGCTACAAACACATGTAAAGTCTGGTAAAAGAGGATTTGTTTTTTGAAATAATAATGGTGAAATTCTTACTCATTAAAATATACAAAATTGAAAAGAAACTTAGAAGTTTTAGGGTATTAGGACATGCTTTAAAAATGTTAGGAGAGTTAACTATTCTTTCTAATCTCCTTCTAAGAATAGAAAGTATAATGAGAAAACAAATTCCTACAACAAGAGGAATAGTTCACTTTTATATAGTTCACTTTTATAATTTGTTAACTTTGACGAAAACACAGATCATATTGAATGATTGGGAAAGATAGACTAAAACTGACCAATAAAAGGATAGAATGGCATCATCTATGAACGTTTAAGATTTCTTGTACAGGATTTCTATATGAAAAAGTTCTTGAGCTTAAAAGTAATTTGAATATGTAATTTTCTGCCTATTTTTCTATCTAATTTATATCCCCAAAGATAAAGGGGATGATGTCTAGCTTCTGAATGAATCCAAATGCTGATGGAATTAATTTGGTATTTTGCTGCTTAGGACCTAGTTTGAAGCTTATATATTGAAACACTGCTCCAGGCAGCCATATGCCATTGATGGAATTAGTAAGTCAATCTACCCTCTATGACTTGAGGGAACCATAAAAGAAATCTATCAATGATGGCAGGCAATGATGGAAAAATTGTATGTAATGTCAGGTGGCTGAATACAGGAAAGATAAATGGTAATGACAGTATAGGCCAACAACTGCAGGTAAGGAAAAGAATTACTTAAAATGATAGTCAAAGTAAAAATATATACATTCATTGCTATCGCAATTTACTCTCTTTGATTGAAAAAGAGAAAATCTTATATCTTAAAGATACTGTTTGGATCAAATTTGACAGCTTGAATAATGAGCACTTTATATAATAATTCCAGATGACTTGATGGAGTAATCCTATGTCAGTGATAGAATGACCATACTTTAAGAGAATAATTCTTCAGACTACAACGTCCCTGATGTCACAGAAGGAATGGTTAATTATTCCTTGATAGTAATAGTGGGAGTATTTCTAATGATGAGGTTTCTGTAAAAATATAATCATGTAATTACTTTTCTAAGCTTCCAATTAACTTCAAATACCTTTATTTTTATGACAATAATATTACTAACTTCTATCTCTACATTTTTGCTTTCCAATACAGCATACTATAATATCATTTAGACTTTACCTACCATTAATGTGATCATTATATTTCCAGGGATCCTATTTTTTCAAATGTTATCAATTAAAATAGCACTAACATATGTTCACTTCCATATCTGCATATAATTTAAGAAATGAAATTTTGTAGAATTTGTTTATAGTAACTGTCCAGATTACTGAAAGCATACTTACATGTTAAAAAGTTAACATATAATATAAAATATGATGTTTAAAATTATTGCTGAGATTTCATGAGTATTAGAATTTTGTAACACAGGCATCATAAAAACTTGGTTTCAGATGCAGTAATTTAGCCATATAACTATCAGTGAAATTACAGAGGACTTTTAATAATTAAAATGCAAAGAATAGATTCTTAGGACTTAGATTTAATGACTTAAAAAATTCAAATTCAACATAAACAAGGTTAGGATTTCCTTGTGTCAGAATTGGTTTGTTTTCAAATCACTCACCCAAAATAATTATCTAAGGATTTTCAGTAGCCTTTTTCCTTAAATTGGATAAGGCATATTAGGCCCCTTTCCATATGCACTTAAATGTGAACTGCATTACAGAGCATTCATTGAAAATTAGAATGTACAATAAATTTAGGGTTCAGAAGCAATGCTTTTTGGTTTTATGGACCTCACAGAGAACAACTAGTCACCACTGTTGGATAACAGAATACATAAGAATAATAGTACCTTGCATTTTGTGCTACTTATATGGTAAACAAATTACATCACATCCAATGGGTAGACAAGGGAGTGGGCATAAAATGTGATAATCTCTGTTTCTCATGTTCATATCTACCATAAAGTACCCACCATAAAAGAGGCACTAAACCACCAAATAGAATGAGATGGCCAGGTGATCTCTAGCCTTTGTCATTGGCCATCTCAGTACTGGCACCGTATATATATATATATATGAGCAAAGGGACAGTGGTAGCAGGAACTAAGGTTACGCATAAGCCCCGCAACATAAAACACATCTATCAAAACTGATCTAGCAATTGCTGCCACTGGCCCAACCTGCCAGAAAAAAGAGACCAATGTTCAGTTCCCAATATGGCACCACACCTCAGAGACCACATGGCCACTTAGTGGGATGTTGATTATATTGGGCAAGATTGCATTCTGGCAGGAGGAGCTACTTCATCAGATGTGGGTTTCTCTTTTTGCCAATGGGCCTGAGCTAGCATCACTATCCCAGAGCTAACCAAATGTCGTCTACACCGCCACAGAACCACGCCTCGGGTGCATAGACCCGGCACCTACTTTGTAACAAAGAGGTGTGAGAGTAGGTCCCAAAACACAGGATCATGTTCCACACCATCTAGAAGCTGCAGGCCTGAGAGAATATTAATTGTGTCTTCTGCAGGCTGCTGTGCAGGCCAGACTGAAGACTAAGCTTTAGAGGAAGAGATAACATCTTCCCAGAAGTGGTATACATTTGGAATCAGAGACTTAATAATGTTATGTCTCCAAAAGGTAAGACACATGAATCAGAGAACCAGGGAACGGAACCCAGGAATGGAAGCATTGCAGTCACTCTCATGACCTCCTTGGGAAGTTCTGCTTTTCCTCTTCCATCGAATCTGGGCTCTGACAGTATAGCTATCCTGATCCCTAAAGAGAGAACAACCTCACCAGGGGACAGAGCAAGGGTCTGATTCAGATATAAGTTATCTATGTCACCTGGGAACCTTAGAATCCTTTTGCTAAGGTATTAGTTGGCAAGAAAATACACCTGCATCTGGCAAGATAATTGACTATAACCATGAGAGTATCAAAGGTCTGCTCTAACACGAAGGTGCAGGGAGAAAGGTGTTTAGCACCTAGGTGATGCACAATCTCAAGTAGACTTTTCAGTGACCTCACCTTCAGAAGAGCAGAATGAGTTGGGATTCAAGCCTCTCAGGCATGATGGTCTTTGTCATGCCACCAGGTAATCACCAAGACCATCTGGGGCATTGGCTGAGCATGAAGGAAACGTAGAATAAAGAATGAAATAGGTAGGGAAAAAAAAACCTATCAGCTGGGGACCAAGACAAGCTTCAGCCGTAGGGGCTATTGTTCAGCAACTTATCCCTTCCTTTTCTAATTTTCTCCAGGGAAGATGGCCCTTCAGATATCCTGAAAGATCTGCTGTAAGAATTTACATGAAGAAGCAGAGAGAATGAAACAAGGGACAGACTTTGGTGGACACTCTGACGTGCTCACTATCCATATGCCCCTTCCCTGAAACGTCCTCCCTCCACGATCTGCCTAACTTCAGAAATCCACTTCACTCAGGGTCATGCACTTTGCTGGAGGAAGCCCAATTCAAACGACTGACTGCTACAGACATTGTAAAGTTCTTTCCTGTAACTGGGTCCTCTTTGTTCCTTGTTTCCATAATTGTTTATCTGGAAAGCACACCTTAATATACATCTGCCTGCCAGGAAAAGCCATTTGCAATACTGCATGACTACGGTATTATGGATTATTTTAGTCCTATTAGAGTGTTTTCTTACAATTATAATCCAAGAGTTCGACTCATTCCATCATTCAACCTAACCATCTCCTGTTTTGTGCATTTCTCTTTCTCCATCATTCCCCTCCTTTTTACCTCTTTTCTTTCCTTCCCATCCTCCCTAGTGTTTTTCTTTGTTCATTCAATGACCAGTCTTCCTTCATTCTTTATTCCATCCTCTCTTTCTTTCCCTTTCTTCTTTCTTCTTTATGTTTTGCATTTTTACAGAAACTATTCTACATTTAGGTATTTTACGGTACAACAAAATATTCTACCATAAAATTGCCTAGACACCTATTTTGCCTGCAAGAAAATTCCTTGTTCCAAAGCAATGTGTCTTCTCTATCACATTTTACATATTGAAATTTCATGTCTTTGAAAATAACTTAGATGCTGTCAGCTGGTTAACAGCAGGGAATGTAGGAAATACTCCAGTAAAGAGACAATGTAGAATGATTTTTACTGCATTTTTCATTGTACTTTGTTTATATTTTTTCTTTTTGTCTCTTTCAATGCCTAGCAGTAGTAATCTTCTTCCCCTGAAAACTGCTAAAATCTGAGCTGTGCCTCTGAAGTTTAAAATGCAAAGAGCAGTCCTTTTTTACAGGTTTTCTATGATAATACTTAGAATGAGTCACTCATCCTGAAAGTGGCCTTCTAAATTACTGTGAAATAACCATGGATGCTATTACACACACTTACAGATGTGATTTAAATTCTCTGGAACTCCTCTGCACTTTGAATGAGAATTAGCAGCTTTGAAAGATTTAACTTCACATTGAAAAACCATCAAAGCAAGTGGCAAAATGAACTTGAGATTATTCTTCAGAATTGAGATCCCCAACGCTTTTCATGCCAAACTGCAACCACCAAAATGATGCACTCTCTTGCCAATCTCCTACATTATAGGTAATTTAACTGTCTTAATCAATACCTGTTAATGAAGGTTTTTCTCCCTTTCATATTATCATTAAACCATCATTCTTGACTATCAAAAATCCTGCTTTTTTTTTTTTTTTTTTAAGATTTTATTTATTTGACTGAGAGGCGAGAGATCACAAGTAGGCAGAGAGGCAGCAGAGAGAGGGGGAAGCAGGCTCCCCGCTGAGCAGAGAGCCTGATGCGGGGCTAGATCCCAGGACCCTGAGATCATGACCTGAGCCAAAGGCAGAGGCTTTAACCCACTGAGCCCCCCAGGCACCCCTTTTTCTAAAAATCAAATCTCAGAAGGAGACTAAAAGTGCACATTCGGTCATATTTTAATTAGTGTTTGCCAGTTTCTCCTCCATGGAGCTTCTCCTCCTCCCTTGCACAGGAGGCTGGTTTCTGCCAATACTCACAAGGCATCAGCCAGGTATTATCAGAATTATAGGATCAAAAACTTGTCATTTGAAAGAGACTTCATAAACATCATCATTTCATGTATCTTCTTGCCTGGCTTTTCCCCGCAGCCACTTAGATTCCCAGTGGGCCCCCCACCATCATCATTTGCTCAGCTAGTAAGGCTCAATGGAATAATGGCAAGGGGTAGGAACAGAGGTACAAAACTATGCCTTAGAGCCGCCATGTAGCTGTGGAAGGAGGAGTGTCTTTATAAGATTGTCACACAGAGCCCTGTGGGAGAATGTGAAAGGAAGTCTGGAGCCCAAGAAAAGGACATAGTGTTTTGGCTGAACTGGAAGATAAACCAAATTATATAAAATCATCAGGGCATATAAGATGATACTTACCACTGACTGCTAGAAACAAATATGTTTGCATATATACACACAAGTGCGCGCGCACACACACACACATAAATTTGATGTTAAAACTCAGAAGTTATAATTCTGACAACTGGGAACCAACAAATATAGCCATTTTCTTTCTAAATATTTCTACGAACATGGACGTAATTCTGTTTTATACTTAAGGCATCACTTAATGGATTCCAGAGTTTTTACAATTTTATTTACTCCATAACAACACTGATAATTCTTATATTGCCTATTTGAAAAAGTTATGCCACTATATAATGATTACAGAAATAGTCCATAGAAGGGCAATGATATAATAGAAAAAATGAAGTTATTTATTTGATGATTTTCTTGTCACAGAGTATTCTTGACACACAACCTTTCCTCTTTTAGGCCTCCCATAGCTCTTTCCTGTATTTCTTTTTTTTTTTTCTTTTTAAAGATTGTATTTCTTTATTTGACAGAGAGAGAGAGAGATCACAAGCAGGCAGAGAGGCAGGCAGAGAGAGAGAGAGGGAAACAGGCTTCCCGCTGAGCAGAAAGCGGGGCTCGATCCCAGGACCCTGAGACCATGACTGAGCCGAAGGCAGAGGCTTTAACCCACTGAGCCACCCAGGCGCCCCATCTTTCCTGTATTTCTAGAACACTTGCTATAATCTGTCTAGTTGTAGCATTTTATAGATGATGACATTGTTGATTGTTCAGTCCCATGGTTCTCTTACTACTTCTTTCTGTGTTGGCCCCTTAAATGATGCTGTTTTCCAGAACTTTACTTTTGTATTCTATTCTTCTTAATCTACAATGAAGTTGTCTTTTACTAAAAACTTAAATACCCTAAGAGAGGCTCCAAATCAGTACCTTCCCTACATAAACACTCCTTCTGTTTGTTATACTACCCGCCAATCACTCAAGCTAAACATTTAAGATATAATTTTTTTAAAAGACCTTATTTATTTATTTTAGAGAGAGAGAATGGAGATGAGGAGAGAGAGAGCATGGATGAGCGTGGGGGTGGGGAAGGGGAAGGGGAAAAGGAAAAGGAGAGAAAATTTCAAGCAGACTCCATGCTCAACATGGCGCCAGACATGAGACTTGATCTCACAACTCAGACTATGACCTGAGCCAGAAACAAGAGTCAGACACTTAACCAACTAAATCACCCAGGCGCCACTTTGAACTACTTTTCTGTAGAAAACTGAAAGTTTTTATTGACTTATTCAATTTTTTTTAGCTCCTATCTTATCGTGGGTTTGCTATAGTTACCTCTAGTACCATAATGAATTGAAACTATTTATATCTCTTCTTTCATTAGTCTGAAAATCTGTAGGGGGTGGTGATGATAGCATGTTAGTAGTTTCTATTAGTTTTGCTTTTAATCCTAATGATCCGAATCTCCTAAGTAAGCAATGAAGGGCCAAGATGTTGTTTTATCCTTACCTTGCAATTATAAACGAATTGTGTTCACTACATATACACGAACTCCCATTTTGTTATTTTCACCATCTTAGCTCTGCGTAGTACATACCCCATACATGCTACAGATCCCACAGGTCAAACGTATCATGGAGTTTCTATGGCAAGAGCTGTTGCCCTTTCCATGTCTCCATGCATTCCATCGACAATTACATGCCTTATGTGTGCCAGTCACATTCCTAGATACTCACGATTAATGATGTGCAATTCCAGATACAATCTCTACTCTCACAGAGATGAAATTCAGCCAGTTGTTCAGAAGATGCCTTATACTGAGAGCTGAAGTATTTGGAGGGAAGCTGACCTGATATCCTAGAGCACTGGTGATGTGAATCCAGCCCCCTGAAGAAGACGGTCTGGTTTCTGCCTATGTCATCTGAGGAAACATGTTTTTCCTATCTTAGTTCCTGTAGGGATCCTGGCTTACTCTATAGCTTCTCCACACTTAATGACAGGTGCATGTTGTGGTGTTTCATTCCAGCTAACATTATTTTATAGAACTGGGTTTAATTTTCCTTTCCCCGACACCCCCCCCCCCCAATAAGACCCCATTTCTTCTCCACCATTTGAAAATATACTCTTTGGCTCCATCAGGGCACATTCCATTGATTACACTATCTGCACAAAACGATACTAGAGAAAATATGATGCTGTTCATTTCTGATGTGTAAGTATTATGATGTAAGTGCTGTGTTGGCCCATTACTTCCCCTTTGCTCCTATCTTTAACTCTTCTGCTATGAATTTTCCATGGGCACAAAACTCAGAGTCAAAAAAAAAAACTAACAAAAAATAAACATCCAATGCCTTCTAGTATTGGAGGCAGTTTTTCTAAAAATTAAAGGTGCCATAATGATAAACATGCTTGACCAAAAGATTGTATGTTTATTCTTGAATGAAGAATGTTAGATGTTTTCTATGTTAAGTCATATAAGAAATAAGGAAAGTATAATCAATTTCTTAGGTATTATTATTTTTACACATATTAAAATTACTCAGACTTTCTAAAATAGCATATTAAATTAAGCTATAGGATGAAATGTGATGAACTTGAATATTTTGCTCTAGTAAGTTTTCCTTTCATTACAGATATGGCTTAAATATATTTGTGGAAAATATTCTGGTTATGCTTAAAGTACAATTACATGGCTAGTTATTTTATAGGCATTTTATAAGATTTTGAAATACTACATATGTCTAGAATAGCTTTGTATGTATTTATAAAATCAAAGATTTCATCTAATATATGACTTCATATACTGTTATAGATTCCATTTAATACTTGGCTTGCTATGGTATTTTATTTAAAACAGCCCCCTCAATGCCAATTCCCTTATTTCATTGCCATTCATGGTACCATTTTATTACTAGATATTAACTGTATATACACTAGTTTCTTAAAAATATTTCTCATGTATTTCTCTATAAGCAATAATCATTCAGATATATTGTTGGAAAAATATTGGGAAGCTAAAATATTCTTTGGTTGGCATCTTTTGTTTAAATAATATTTTAAATAACAATATTAAATTGTGTTACAATAGCTTTAAGGTCTCACGATTTAAGTCAAATAGTCAAGAACGACATTTTAGGTTATAAACATGATGGAGAAAGAGTAACTCTAACCCTTATAGAGATTACTAACTGAAAGTTTCAAGAAAAATTTTGACTTAAGTGGATATGAGAGTGGATATGAGAGAAGAAATGATGGATGCTCACAAAATGAGAGAAGTGTTTCTAAAAATCAAGCAAAAAGAAGACAGTTATTAAAGGAACAGTTGAAAAAAATGATATCATGGATAAAGGCAGAGGAAATTGAGAAGTCCTTGAAATTACAGGAAATAATTTTTTTTCTTTTTAGTTTAAAGATTTTCTTTTTTATTCATTTGAAACAGAGAGAGACAGAGAGAAAGAGCATGAACAGAGAAGGCAGAAGGAGAGGGAGAAGCAGACTCCTCACTGAGAAAGAAGCCCAATGCGGATATAGGCTTGACCCCCAGAGATCATGACCTGAGCCCAAGGCTTAACCATCTGAGTCCCCATGTGACCCTGCAGGAAAGGATCTTAAACACAAGTTTTTAAAAGACATTAGTCACTTAGCAACTCAGAGAAGTAGTCAGAAGGAAGCTTCACCTTTAGAGTAATGCAAGATGATACTCCTCTGGGATTGCAGCTACTTGGAATACTTTTTAAAAACCAAAAGGGGACAGGGGCTTCTGGGTTGCTCAGTCAGTTGAGTGTCTGACTCTTAATTCCCACTCAGGTCATGATCTTGGCATCTTAAGATCAAGCTCCAATTCCAGCTCTTCACTTAGCAGGAAGTCGGCTTGAGATTTTCTCCTTCTCTCTCGTTCGGCCCCTCCCCCTCTTCCCAACCTCACTCGCAAGCTCTCAATCTCTCTCTCTAAAATAAATAAATAAATAAATCTTTAAAAAGGGGGACAAAATCTTTTTCCAATAAGACTAATTTGGATTAGGTTTGGTCAAAGAATATGAACTTACCATTAAAAGGTGAGTGAAGTCTGAGGGCCTCATATATAAGGTGACTATAATTAATAATACTGTATTTAGCCTAATTGAAATTTGCTTAGAACTTAAGTGTTCTCATAAACACACACACACACACACACACACAAAGAGGTAAATATAAAGTGATAGGTATGTTAATTAAAGCAATCATGGAACTCCTTTCACAATGTATATGAATATCAGATCATCACCTTGTACAATATACTACAATTTTGTCAATTATACTTCAATAAAGCTGAGAAAAGGAAGGAAGGAAGGAGAGAAGGAAGGAAAAAAAGGTTAAGAAAAGGGGCACCTGGGTGGCTCAGTCGTTAAGCGTCTGCCTTTGGCTCCAGTCATGATCTCAGGGTCCTGGGACTGAGCCCCCCATTGGGCTTCCTCCTCAGGGCGAAGCCTGCTTCTCCCTTTCCCACTCCCCCTACTTGTGTTCCCTCTCTTGCTGTTTCTCTCCCTGTCAAATAAATAAACAAAATCTTAAAAAAAAAATCAAGAAAAAAGGTACAGAATAAAGTGAGTAAAATTATAGTAAAGGAAAATGTGGCATGTTTATGAAAAAAATGATCCAATCTCATAGAGATAACCTTTGAAATTGCCAAAACTTTGTTTTACAATCCCTGGTATAATATTGACTGAGAATCCTCTCTGAGAATGGCTAATTCAAACATTAATTTATAAAATCTGGCTGGAAATAGAAAGCAAAATAAAGAACTCATCTATGCCAGTGGTCAATGTAGTGAACTTAGAGCAAAAGCTCTTAAACGTTTGCCTAACTTGTATTCAATCACATTTTCCTGTGGTATGACTTGAATTTTCTTTCCTTTTTTTTACTTCATTTATTGTTACCAGCTTACTAGCTATTCATTTCCCATCTCTCACCTGGCTTTCTTTCTTCTTCTTTTTTTTTTTTTTTTAAGATTTTATTTATTTATTTGAGAGAGAAAGATCACAAGTAGGCAGAGAGGCAAGCAGAGACGGAGTGGGGAAGCAGGCTCCCTGCCGAGCAGAGAGCCTGATGGGGGGCCCAATCCCAGGACCCTGAGATCACGTCCTGAGCTGAAGGCAGAGGCTCTAACCTACTGAGCCACCCAGGTGCCCCTCATCTGGCTTTCATATCACCTTAATTTCTGTAATTCCACTATTTTTTATTTTAGAACATTGAATTAAAAATTCTTATTAAAAAAATCCCTTTAAACTTTCAGTTGCTTATATTGACTTGGTTGACAACTGAATCACCGAGTAAGGCAGTGAATGAAAACTCTATGCCCTCAAATCTACTTTCTCTAGACTCTAGATGATTCAATTTCTTTAAGTGTTCATTTAAAAAAAGATCAAAATAAAAATAAATGGTCATTTTGGCAAGTCTAATAATAATATTGCTAAATGTTTAATCAAATATTTCCTAAATGATACAAACATATGAAATAATCCTGTTTATTATAAGCCCTTTGTATTCTGCCAATTATTAGATCACACATGTCAGTCTGGTAAGTGACACATGTCATGTAGCTTCCTTGATTTCCCATTTCACGTCAATATGCCACAGAATGAAAATCTATTTTCTTTTAAAAGAGACAGAAACATTTTAGAAAGTTTAAAAGGTTTTATTGTATTTTTAGAAAATCTCCATGAAACATAATTTTTGCAAAGATACTATATCCTACCTTTTCCCATTATCATAGCAAATTCAGAATAATGTACTGAAAATCCAATGAATGCTGTTTTTATCTAATCTGGTCTGTTGCTAAAGCAATTGCTTCCTTGGGATAAGATACATTACTGTGTATTATAACTAAATTATGTTCTTTGAGGGTTTGGAATATTTGAGTAAAAAGGATTCATAAGGATTTGAGTTGTAAAAGGGTTGTCTGAAGGAATGCTAACACAGCCTGAAACATTAATTCTGAACACCATTTTAAAGAATCTGAAGACTTGGGGCACCTGAGTGGCTCAGTGGGTTAAAGCCTCTGCCTTCGGCTCAGGTCATGATCTCAGGGTCCTGGGATTAAGCCCCACATGGGGCTCTCTGCTCAGCAGGGAGCCCGCTTCCCCCACCTCTCTGCCTGCCTCTCTGCCTACCTTTCTGCCTACCTGTGATCTCTCTCTTTCTCTTTGTCAAATAAATAAATAAAATCTTAAAAAAAAAAAGAAAAAAGAATCTGAAGGCTATTTGAAAGGCATGAAAATACTTTACTTTTGAACATTTTTGGTGAAACAAGATGAATGTGACCTACTTATGTTGGCCCTACATAGTCCCAGAGATAGACTGATATAATTAAGATGGCTGATGAAGTAAAGATATCACAAATGTCATAAGGAAGCCATTAAGTCATGTTTCAAAATTTCTTAGGCTAACTTGATCTGTATTTTCAGTCCTTAAGTTTTTACTTGAATTTTAAGTAAAAATCTCCAATTTCCTTAAAAATCATTGAATTTTATGTTTAAAAATTATATTCCTCTGAAGAAAAGGTGCTTATTTGGAAACAGAAAAAAAGTTGTATCTCACAATAAGGAGAAATATTGTGCATTAGGAATCATGGTATATTGTCTTTTAGCTATTGGTGCTCTCAGTTATGATCAGAAGCTATTTCTCTTTGTTTCAAGTTTTTATTTAAATTCTAGTTAGTTAACATATAGTGTAATATTGGTTTCTGGAGTAGCATTTAGTGATTCATCACTTGCACATAACACTCCGTGCTCATCACAAGTGCCCTGCTTAATACCTATCACCCATTTAGTCCATTCTGCCACCCACCCTCCCTCCAGCACCCCTCAGTTTGTTCTCTATAGTTAAGTGTCTCTTACGGTTTATTTCTCTCTCTCTTTTTTTCCCTTCCTCTCTACCATATGATTTCACTCATATTTGGAATTCAAGAAACAAAACAGATAAACATAGGAGGAGTTACTTGGACAGCATATTCAGAATGAACAAAGCCAATTGTTTTCCTGCCAGTTTTATTTAGATACAATTGACATATAACATCGTATCCATTTAAGGGGTACAACCTATAATGATTTGATATATTTGCACATACAACAAAGCCAATTGTTCTAATGATGAGAAACTGATGCTTAGAGAGCATAATGGATTGTGAATAAGCAGATGATCTTCACAAACTTTAACCCACTGAGCCACCCAGCTGGTGGGTGGCTTTTTTTTTTTTTTTTTTAAGATTTCATTTATTTATTTGACGGAGATCACAAGTAGGCAGAGAGGCAGGCAGAGAGAGAGGGGAGATATTCACAAACTTTAAAAAAACACATAAGTTATAATAAAAATCTTAAATACAGAAAATTGGCAAAGCCTTAGTTTCTACATTAGTATGGGTTTTAGTACAGAGACATTTTCAATTATTATCAGTGCTGTAAGATACAGGATATCTTCATGAGATATGTTTTACTTATAGCCAGGTAATTTAAAATAAGTAATAATTCACACTCAGTTAGTTTAGGAAATTTTCACAAATGTGTGCCTTTTATACCCCACATAAGTACATAAAATAGATTTAAACCTGCTAGAAATATAGTGAAATAAGGAGAACTATGGTTAATGGTCCTTCACATGAGGATGAGCAGCATTTTAAGCAAAATATTCTTCCCATGCAACAAAGTAGTAACTCAAACTGTAATTCATATATGAACAACAGTTAGCTGATGATTGATGGCAAAATCCAAAATGGTCTCTCAACTCACCATCTAACCTTTACCTCTAACGCACTGACCCCAGACAACTTTTTGGACTTCATGGGAGAACCTGTCAAACATAGCTAAACTATCAAAGTGATCTGCTGTTCTCTATTTTCTGACAAAAGCAAAAAAACATGCACGGCACACATTCACTTAATAAGCCGACCTTTTAGGTGAAAGCTGACATTTTTCAATGAAGATTTAAGAAGCACGGTACTTAAGAAGTACAGGCCCCACCATTCAAACTGAAGTGGTTTGAATAGAATTAGGACAGCCACATATGGCCACTTAGTCCAGTCAGATAAATATAAAGAATAGATTAAAAGGCTACAGAAAATCCTAGAAAGTTATTTAGGACTCAAGTCCCTGGAGTGGATTTGGGCAGCAATTTACTGAAATATTTTCAACTATTATTATAATATAATATTATATTTCTATAATTCACAAAGAGGAAACCACAGGAAGAACTAATATAACTGCTTTAGTTAACTGGTTTGGTTTTGACAATGAACTCACTCAGATTGTTTCATTGGCTTACTATGCTTCATTTCATATCATGTGTGTATATACCGTGAGAAGAGGTGATGGGGAGCTGACTGCTAATTAACAATTGAACAAGTATATGGAATTAAAATAGTCAACACATTGACAGGTACAGAAATGAGGTACTAATAGGCAGTGTTTAAGACTTATCACCTATAACATTCTCATCTGGTGATAGGCAGTTAACTGTATAAATCATTATTATAAAAATTAATTGCATACATTATTTTAGAAGAAAAAGTTTAAATGTCTTTCAATTTGATATGAATGTGATGGAGTATTACAATAAGGGAAATGTTACGAAATACAAAAAATGTTGTAGAAATCAATTGTCCTTCACATAGAAATCTTCCTCCTTGAAGAGAGACCCTCTAGCTGTGAGAGAGAGTACAAAACAGAAATTTCCTGACAACAGATACCTATTCTATAAGAATCTCTGATAAAATCCTAAATTCTCCCATTGAGCATCTAAACATTAGATAATCTATAAAAGTGTAAACTGAGCCAGAGTTTGATAAATTTACTCAGCTCATGCTTAGAAATAGTTTACTTGTGTACTATTCAGTTTTTATTGAATTGGTCCATAAAACAATGGTGTTCATTTCTAACAGAAACTTTTGGTTAATGTTAAAACAAAAAAATGTACATGTTTAGAACTAGAAAAGAAGTTGAATTTAAATGGATTTATAGCTTAAATATGGTTAAATTTCTTCAATTGTTCATAATATCAAGAGTACAAAAAAGTATACGAAGTGCTGAAATGTATTGGGAATATGTAAAATCATCTGTGTTTTCTACATTTGTTCTTAATTTTCACAGATAAATATATACAGTAAACAATAGCAGATGCCAATTAGCATAATTGAGTGTTCAGAAAAATAAAATTAATGCCTTTATTACTTATAATGTATTCACCCAAATGTTTCATTAGCCTACTAATGTAATATTAATGAGGAAAATAACTAAATTGTGCTGGGACCCAAAACTGTGAACTGCAAGCTAATCACGAAATTCCCACTCCCCCTTCACTTAGTTTCTTCGGCACAGGTTTTCTCTTAGATTTTCATTCATAGATCACAAAAGACAATTTGGGTTACTTCAAGAATTAATTAGACATTTGTATGAAAGCCACTAGAACAACTGTTCCCCCTGCGAGTTCATAAAGCTGCTTAATTTGCTCTTGTATTTTCATTCAGAGAAGCTGGCAACACCACAATGAGGCACAGTGTGCACAGACAGTAAGCCAAATTTTGGACCCAATTGTTCACTTTTCACTTACTACGCTCGTTTAAAAGGAACACAAGATAACACCTTTTAACCTTACCAGTCACACAGCTGGGGCATTCTTCACCCATAATGGAAAAAGACTTAGGATAATGTCATCCCTGTCAACCTTTGAAGACTATTACAGTTAAAGTTACAGTCTTCATTTGGAAAAGCAATTTAACTATCTCCTTCTGCCTTGAGATAGAATTTTAACATATCCAATACTTAATTCATCCAATAAGTTCATTTCTTAAATCTCATTTAACTTAAGAAAGATGTGCATGCTAATGAATGTTGAAACTAAAGCACAATGCATGAATTTCAGATTCGATTTAAACCCTTTTTACTTTTTTTTTTAACTAGAAGATTGACCTTGGGATCATTCTACTTCCATTCTACTCGCATATGTTAAATTTTCAGGAATGAACAATACATCTTCCTAGTAATTCTGTAGTTGTTGCCCATCGTATACTTCAATTCAGGTAAGAAATCCTGAAAAATGCCTCCTATCGTTCTTCAGGAGGATGAAGTTACCTCAGAAATCGCAATTTGACACTCAAGGAAAGACATCTAGTACCTAACACTTGAATGTAATGACAATATTTTCTCTGTGTTCTGCCAACACCTGGGTCCATCTGTGAGCAGGGCACCGTGCCATGCGGAAGGTAGAACGTCAATTGCAACAGCATGTAGATGCCAATATGTGGAAGTCAAAGTGATAGCCTGTGGAACTCATCAAATAGCTGATCTTTTGTAAGAAAATCCTCTCAAGAGCAAGCAGTGCCAAATGAGGGCCAAATGCTTCATTACTAGTCTTCACAGCTGCTGATGCTTGTGGGCATTCATAACATCAAAGAATATTCTCTCCTCTATTCCTGTTTCCAATCTGCCTGAAAGCTAGTCACTTTACATAGAGAAAAAAATGATAGGACTATTTTCAAAAACAAAGACATTATTTGTTGTGTCATATAACAATTTCTTTCAATTTCTTATTTGATATTTTTGCTAAATGGCAGGTTTAACAATTAGTGATAATGTTGTCTTAATTATGGAGTAACAATTTATATAAGTTCATCAAATATTCCCTTGAGGATAAAATAGGAATATTTTACATGTGTGTGGGTATGAGTGTATGTAAAAATTTTAGAGTGTAATTAATACGTAAAGAAATGTGAAAGATTTGATGTTCTAGAACTGGCTGACTACATAGGTCAGGTATGAGGACCACATAACAGATACAGACCCAATTCAAATTGAGTGATAATGAATATGGCCAGTGTCAATATAAGTTTCATTTGTTTGGGCTAAAGAACCAGCCAAGTTTCCTTTGAACCCTGAGTTCCTCATTTGTTTGGGCTAAAGAACCAGCCAAGCTTCCTTGAACCCTTGAACCCCTGTTTTGGAGGCAAAGTTAGTCGAGTGTTTAGAGAAAGGGATGAATGGGCTTTGCTTCCTGGAATTATATTAGGTCAAAAATTTGGTTATTTATTTGTAAAGAGCATCAATCAATTTAAGGTTTCCTGGTCTGAGGCATTTTGGCTTTTTATTTCAACTATTTCTGAGTCAAGATGTGCTAACAGCAATCTCATTTGCTGTACTGGAAGATATTTACAGTTTTCTCAGTAAGTAAAGTCCCCTTTAGCAGCTGAAAACAGACTGATTCCCTTACATCAAAGGGCTGCACACCAATCATGGGATACCAAAAACTCAGTTGTAAAGAGAGACAGATACAAGACCCTCTTCTTATTTCCAACTTCCCTTCAGGGCAAGTCTTTAACCAATCAAATTAAAATTTTCTTCAAAAGAAATTAGAAGTTAGAAATAAAAAACTTCATAAAGCCCTTTCAGTCAGTAATAAAAATCACATGACAATAATCTACCTCTTAAGAAATGAATGCGTGGCTAAAGTTTCCACTAAGAATTCAGAGTAATGAAAAACATGCACTTGAGACAGACAGCTCTGGGAAATCAGATAGGACATTTAAACGATTTTTAGGCCTCAGTTTTCTCATCTGAAAATGGTAATAACCTCTCCGAATTACAGAAAGAATGAAAATGGTGCAATGTTTGTAAAGTACTTCCCACTAAACCCATCACTTCACTGTCCTCAGGATATGTAAGCAGTTACTAAGCCACTTGGACCCTCATAGTGCCTTTTTAAAATAGTATTTTTTTGGCTTAGAAACTAATATATGTTTATTGGAAATACCCCGTAAAATAGAAAAATACAAAATTTGAAAAGGAAAATGCATAATTGTATTACCCTGAGATGAAAAAAATGATAATATTTTTCCATGTGTTGCATAATCTTTTGCTATCCTTCTCTGACTTCCTTCAATCTGAATATAATCTCTTATAATTGTAAAACTTACAATTTTTGCAAAGAGCAAAATGAAACTGGAATTCACTTTGTCTTTATGTAACTATTTCAGCTCCCAGACAGTGTTTTAAAGAATACCCACTTTTTAAAAATTCATTTTACAAGGTAACACATTTGCACCACATTCTGAAACTGTACCAGAAATAGGCTTTATCTAGCTCTGTGTGTTCATTTATATATATTTACAGAAAAGAAGAGATGTTGATCAATCAAAATCATGCTTTTACTTGAAAACACAAAACTGGTCATCCACAGATACAGTATTTATACAATTTTGATGTGCTAACATTCTTAATTATGTAACAAAATTACACAACAAAAAAAAGAAAATGGCAGTTAAATTCTAATTATGTTTGCATGTAGTTGAGCACAGTGTCTCTGCTGATATTATTACAGCTATTTAATGATCTCAGGCTTGAGCCAAATTTTCAAGTGACTATGGGGAGGAACATTAAAAGTGCATTTGGTCATTAGAATACTACGGTACGTGTGTATGAGCCTGCATATCCCACAGGAATTGGAATGAAACAAAAGAAAACAAGTATTCTCTTTGATTTATATGTTTGCTTTCATTTTAAAATTTTACGTACTTAGGATTGTTAGCTTCATGTTAAGTGTTAAAGAATGCAAAAATATCTCTAAAAGGCATTGAATCCAACTGTCAATTATTCAATTTAATGAGAGGTGGGAATCATATAGATAATTGAAACTCACAGATGATAAAGATGTCAGACAGTAGTTGCTCACTCTTCCCTCACAGCTGCATTTAGAAGAGCTGCTATTAAGATTGGTTTGAGTTTCCCCTCCTCCCCATGAACTTGGACAGCTTCCAAGGGAGAAGACAAATGACAAAATGGCAGGTAGCTGGAGGGTAAAGACAAATACCAAGGTGATCTGAACAATCTATATATGAATAATCAGCGCTGCCTAACAGAGAAGGATCTGATGGAGAAAATAGAGGGATAACTTGTAATTAATATTCTAAAAATCATTCCTCTTGACTGCTGAGCAAATGAGGATAAAAGATATTTAATCTTACAGAACTGAAGTTACAGGTGACTGATACCAGTTAGTAGAACATGGTAACTAAATCTTTGGGATATGTATGAACTTTAAAAAATAAAAAACACCACCACCACCACCAACAGCATAAAAACACAAAACCTCATGTGGTATAATGGGGAAGAATGCGGACTCTGAAGACAGACTAAGCAGATTGAAATCCCCCTTTTGTCACAACTGCTTAGTTTACTCTGGGAAAGTAGTTTAATGTTTCTTGTACTTCCGTTACTGCAGTTATAAAATAGATAAAACCACAGTTCTTACCTCATAGGGTCGTTGTGAGAATTCATGAAACTAATACATATTCATATCTCATGCTGTGTCACAAATCACCACAAATTTAACAGTTTAAAACAAACATTATCTCCACATCCCTAGGACTCTGGAGTCCAGACATGGCTTAGTTGGGTTCTCTGCTTAAAATTTCACAAAACTGCAATCTGGGTTTCTGACAGGTTATATTCCAACCTGGAGGCTAAACTGATAAAGACTTTGCTTCTAAGTTCACTCAGGTTGTTGGCCAAGTTTGTTTCTCTGCGGGCCCTAGATTCCTGGCACCTATTTTCAGAGGGCTGCCCTCAGCATCCTGTCATAAAGATCTCTCAACATGGCCTCTCTTTTTCTTCAAATCCAGCTAGGGAGAAAAAAAAAATCCCTATAACAAGTCCACCAGCGAGATGGTCTTATATCATGTAAAACAATCTTGGTAATAACATATCATATCACCTTTGCCATATTTTATTGTTCAGAAGCAACTTACAGGTAGGTCCTGCTCATACAAAAGGGTACGTGGGTAGGAATTACACGAGGGCATGAACACCAGGAGGCAGGGATGCTGAAGGGCCAAGTCTTTATAATTACTTTATAATTACTTTATTAGACAAGATCTAAGATCTAAGATCTGCTCAAGTAGGTCCTTTCATCTTTTCCTTTCTTAATTTATATTGTCTAATAAAGTATTAGATAAGATTGTTATTTCAAATAATATGAAGGTACTTCAAGGAATACTAGTACTACTTATTTCAAAAGTGTCAGGTAATTAAAAATCTCCAGTCCCTGTTTCTGATAGAGGAATTCCTTAAAATTTTTAGAATTCCTTAGGAACACAAAAAAGCTTACATCTTTAGTGTCTCAATAGTTTCTTTGATTTCTATGAAGTACTAGCTAATGTTACAAAAGGCACCGGATTCCAGTGCATGGGGTAATGTTAATTAAATAATAAACTATAAATATGCTGTCTAATTCTAGAAATGTCTATTAAAGAACACACATGTTATGAAATACATAACTGTGTCATAATCTACAATTTAGCAATGAGAGGAGCCAAAGATTTATTAATCTCTATTTCCACTGTGATTAAAGCTAATTAGCAAAGATAAATTATTACCTATTACAAATAACCATCTATCTTTTGACAATAACACAAAATTTTGATTTTTGTCATCATGGTAAAAAAAAAAATTCAAGAGACAATGTCTTATGTGGCATAGCTGACAATCAAATTTCAATGTAAAGGAGATTCCTGCAAACACAACAATGGAAATTTTGCAGATATTTCTGACATTGGAAACATGATAGAAAGAAATTATTAAGCCTAAGAATATTTAGTGAAAGCAGTATTTAAGTGGAGGCCTTTCACTGTGCCTTGATAAACACCATTTTTTTTTATAAGTTAAAGAAAGTTAATTACATATTTGGGTGATGGTGGTGGGAGATATGAGCGGCAGAAAAAAGTTAAAGAATGCTAAAACTTTGTCATATTAAGACATTTATTATAGGTATTAATTAATTGGAATTGATATAATAGACCTGAACATGTATGTTTGTTAAATTCATAAAGTACAAATTTATATAAATAAAAACAGTATTCAGGCTGTTCAAAAATTAGGACAAAAACAACAAATATATTAAAACCAGACCAAGATGGCAAAAATAGGGGAGCCTGGGTGGTTCTAAGTCTCTGCCTTCAGCTCAGGTCATGATCCTGGGGTCCTGGGATTGAGCCCCGCATCAGGCTCTCTGCTCAGCTTCTCTCTGCTCTCTCTTCTCTGCTTCACCATCTGCCTCTGCCTCTGCCTCTCATGAATAAATAAATAAAATCTTTTAAAGAAATCATGGCATATCAGTTCAGCCATGGACTAATATATATCAGGTTATATTTCAAACAACCCCAAAATTCCAGTGACTTAAAATGAAATGAACTTATTTCTTGTTTATGCTGTATGTTCAATACTAGTTGGCTAGATGTTCTGTCTTTTTGATGATTATGCCCATAGAACAGCCATTACCAAGAATGTTACCTCTCTCCAAATCACAAGGAAAGAGATCTCTAAGGGTCTCCATTGCTATAAGGTGGCCTTATAGAAGTGACACATACCGTTTTCATTCTTGGTTCACTGGCCAGCATAAACTCATGGACCAACCCAACCATAAGGGATCATGCAATTTCACCATGTGCGCAGAGTAAGAAATAACTGAATCTTGGGAAAACAATATTAACGACGATCATGCAGGAGTAGATCATCTAATCTATTTAACAGAAAGAATGTCGAAGAACAAAGAAACAGATCCTGCTACATATGTAGATAGTGCTAGTGAGTGCTAGCAGAAGTTGTTTCCTAATGGCTTCATAAGAAACAAGATTACCAGCTGAGACTGAAGAAGGGGCATGGAGCACTGAATAAGAGAGGAAAACACGAAGCAGAGCACCAAAAAATGGAGTAAAAATGAGCTAGAGGAATAATTATGATTTCTGGTCAGCATAAATTGCTTACTTGCTATTAATAACCATAAATTAAAGGAGACATAATTCACAGTATTGTGTTTCTCCCAGTCACATTCAACTAGACAAAGAGGGGAACAACTGTATTTAACAAGGGTTGCCATTTTTCCAAGGGAGTGTGTAAGAGAGAAAGAGGTAAAAGAGTTGAGAGGTAGGTATTATGATCATAGACCACAGAAAATAACCTTGGCAAAGAGGGAAAAATGCATGAGGATGAGAATAGTGAACAATTTTGAAAGAAAGATTATGAGGTCCCTGGGTGTCAAAGAATTTATAGAGTTGAGATACCAGAGCAAGTGAGATAGAGATGGTAAAACTGGAGGTCAGAGGGGAAGATGCTTAAAGTCAAGGTTAATGGATAAGTTAATTGGTAATAACTGGAAGAAAGTGGTTGGCTATATAGCACAAGCAAGATCTTTGGAGGAATTGAGTTTGAGAAATTGAGAGGACAGTGTGTTAGGAGAGTCTCTTACGTATGTGGATCCCCAAATCATTAAGGTTAGAGATGGGATGGGTTAAGAGAGACTGACAGTGAGAAGGTGCCAAAATCTTCAAGAAAGGAGGAGAATGGATGGATGACTAGTAAAGGACTGGTCGCTGGTATGTATACGTGTGATTCCAAGATATCAACAGGAATGACTTTAAAAGTGCCAAAGAAGAGCAAAGACGACCCCTACACCATCTCCAAGCTCAGTTTCAAAAGAGGTATAGAACTGATAGCCTCTTTGAATGACCTCAGAGAAGAGCTATTTCAAGCACAGTTAAAAAGTAAAACGAGCTTTCAGAGAAATACTTGAGTATATCAAAAATATTGTTGACAATGGGAAATAAGTGCCAGAGGCCCCGGGGAAAGAAATTCAGAAATTAGAAAAGAGTGGGAGATAGGGGTAGAATGGGAAAATGTGACATCATAGTGCATTTAAGGAGTGAAAAGTAAACAGAGAGGTGGAATCTGGGTGCTAACTGGCAGCAAAAAGGGAAAAAAGGATTCTGCTGGTTTCATGGCCGATTGTGACAGCACAATGGCGAGAAAGGAAAGGGCATGTTTAGATGCCTCCTCTTTCAGAGGAGACACGGAAGCCTATTCTATGGGCATCGGCTTTCCTCCATACTCCTTCACATAGAGGGAAACTTTTGGGAGGCTAGTGTTTTTCGCAGACGATAAAAGACAAGGAATATCATTAAAAATCACGAAAATAGATCTTCACTTTATCAAGAACAGTATGTTATATTATGAAGTATTTTTATTTAATTATATCTGCATGCCTGCTGGGAGTAAAACATGAATAGTTTATTCTTCTATTATATTGTTACTGCACATATAAATCACTTTTATCCTAACAGCATTTTAAAATTCCAACTTAGGGGCTTTAATATTCTAAGCATTTAGCAGAACATGGACCAATCAAAGAAAATGTAATTTTCTTCTTTAAAAGTAAATCTCTGCTTCAGGCATTGAATATCCTGCTAGAGTTTCTATCCAATAAATAATAAACTAATACTATATCTTCAATTAAACAGGCAAATTCCTATAGGGCACCTCAAATAGATAACATTACTCTTCAGAAACTTATTTTCTATGGTGGGGAAAAAAATCCGATGCACTAATTCCCATACCCGAATCATTAGCATTTTTAGCTCAAAAATTGACATAGCTCATATATTTTGTGGAATTAAAAAAGTTAAAAAGCCCAGCCTTTGAAAAACGGCAGTAGATACATAACATGAAACATGAAAAACAGCATATGATTTATAAAAGCACAGGCTTTCTCCAATTTCTTCTCTTACTCATTTTAACACCAAGAAATGGCTCACAGGAAGTGACCACGAATGGAACCAGGTTATGGACACAACTCTGCCTCATGGATTTCTGGAATCACGTATCAGACCCATCTATAAATAGCCAACATGGGAATAAACGGACTTTTTCTTCATTTGAACAGAAAATTGTGTTCTTATTCCTTCTAATAAGTCAATTCTCAACTTAAGAAAAGTACATGTCCCAAAGACAGTCCACTTGCTCATGTACACATAGATACACACACACACACACACACACACACACAACACAAGAAGATTATAGTAAGTAGCTCTGAATAATGAAGAAGAGTAAGCAAACTAGCTTATTGCCCTTCTATAGACACAACTGTATTTCTTACTGTATTTCTTTTTTTTTTCTCTTTTTCTTTAAAATTTTTTTTTAAAGATTGTGTTTATTTATCTGACAGACAAAGAGAGAGAGAACACAAGCAGGGGGAGTAGCAGAAAGAGAGGGAGAAGCCAGCACTCTACTGAGCAGAGAGCCCCATATGGGGCTTGATCCCAAACACTGTGATCATGACCTGAGCCTAAAGTAGACGCTTACCTACTGAGCCACCCAGCTGCCCCCACCTTTTTTCTCTTAATCTTTTAAAAAATATAGAGATATCTCAAAGAGTTTTTGAAATTAGCCAGTAGAAGAAGAGTAAATAAAATCAAGTCACATAATTCTAAGTTCAGAGTGGCTTTGAGTTGGACTATCTTGAAGAAAGTGAGGCAGGGAATTTAAGAATCAGTCACGATCCTACTCAAAACATGTATAAATGTAAAATGCATATATAGGATATACTAAAAGTCTTAGAACTATTTTTTTCCATACCAGCCATAATCATGTCTTAAAATACTTTATTTAAGTTAGAAAAAAAAATCTGTGCAACAAGATTTTAATCCTAGCCATCATAATATGCAAAAAAATGGTACTGAGTACATGTGAAATCAAGCTGATAATTAGAATATTATCTGTTATGAAGATATGCCTAACACAATAGGAATTCACCCTTTTAAAGTTTACAAGTTATTTTTAGTATATTTTCAAAACTACATAGCCATCATCATCGTGATCTAATTCCAAAACATTTTTATCATCACAAAAGAAACGCCATGTCCATTTGCAGTCATTCACTTCCCATACACTCCTAACTCCAGCTCCTAGAAATCACTCATCTATTTTCTGTCTCTATGGATGTACCTTTTCTGGATAATTTCATATAAACGTAATCATGAAATATGTGGCCTTACGTGTTGGCCCTTTTACACATAACATGTTCTTAAGGTTTATCCATGTTGTGTAATGTATTAATACTCCATTATTTTATGAATTAATAATATTCCATTCTATGGCTACACCATAATTTGCATATCCATTAATAAAATAATGCACATCTATGTTGTTCCAATTTTTGACCATTGTAAATAATGCTATGAATATTCATGTACAAGTTTCTGTGTGAATCCATTTAATTATTGGGTATATCCCAGGAGTAGAATTGCTTCATCCTATAGTAAATCTATTAACATATTGAGGGACTGCTGAATTGTTTTCCAAAGTGGCTATGGCATTTTATATTCACACAAGTAATGTACAGGGTTCCAGTACTCCACTCCTTACCAATGTAGTTATCGTCCAACTTTTGGATTACAGTTAACCTTGTGCATGTGGAATTGCCTCTCATTGTTTTGGGTTGCACTCTCCTAAAGACTACTGATGTTGTCACCTTTCATATGTTTATTGAGCACTGGTACGTCTTTCTTGGATAAACATCATTTCAAATTATTTGCCTATCTTTCATGTGATTAAATTTCTTTTTATTGTTGAGTCATAGTGTTTTAATATATTCTGAATGCAAATTCTTCATCAGGTATTTAATTAGAAACTATTTTCTCTCATTCCATGTATTGTCTTTTCAGTTTCTTGATAATGTCCCCCTGTAGCTTAATTTTTTTTTTCATTTTGGTGAAGTTCGATTTATCTATTTTATCCTCTGTTGCTTGTGTTTTTCATGTTCTATCTAAGAAATGTTTGTCTAATACAAGGTCACACAAATTTATGACAATATTATAAAATTTTCATAGTATTAGCTATACATTTTGCTGTTAGATACATTTTTAGTTAATATGAATGCCTGATATGAGTCAGGGTTCGACTTAATTGTTTTTTTGCTTTTTTAAATTTCAGCTTTATTGATCCAACAATCCTACTTCTGGGTATATATCCAAAGGAAAGGAAAACAAGATATTGATGAGATATTTGCATTCCCATGTTTACTGCAGCATTAGTCACAATACTCAAGATATGGAAACAACCTAAGATTCCATTAATGGTTAAATGGGTCAAGATGTGAGATATACATACACACATACATGTACACATATACACACAGAGGAATATTATTTAACTTCATTTTTTTGCATATGGTTATCCAGTTATCCTGACATCATTTGTTGAAAAAAATTCATTCCCCATTGAATAGTCTTGGTATACCTGTGGAAAATCAATTAATCACAAATGTGTGTGTTTATTCATGGACTCTCAATTCGATTCCACTGATCTCTATGTCTACTCTATGCCAGTACCATACTATTTTGATTACTATAGTTAACATTAATGAAGACCCTTGAATGTAATGAGTGATTGGCTATTGCTGCTTGTTTGATTCTTTCTTTGGTTTTTGCTTCTGCATTTTCTTTTTTTAAAGATTTTATTTATTTATTTGACAGAGAGAGAGATCACAAGTAGGCAGAGAGGCAGGCAGAGAGAGAGAGGAGAAAGCAAGCTCCTCACTGAGTGGAGAGCCTGATGCAGGGCTCAATCTCAAGACCCTGAGATCATGACCTGAGCTGAAGGTAGAGGTTTAACCCACTGAGCCACCCAGGTGCCCCTTTGCTTTCGATAGTTTGATTATATATATAGCATCTATCTTTTTGTGTTGATGATTATATTTAATTCAATGCTCCAACAGACAGCATAAAGTTCTTCCTTAACTTTCATTTCCTAGTTGTAAAGGGTTCTAGGCCAAGCAGGGGTGAGAGCGTAGGGCATTCTCAAGTCTTTTTGGACATGTACACAGCTCTGAATATGAATGTGACCCTCTGGATTCACAGGAATATGTTGGAGCTTTCCAAAGTACCTAAAGGACAACTTGATACCTAACTTTTAAGGTTTTTTTTAGTCAACTTCTTGTCCCAACTGCTATCCTTGCCTCTGGAAGATGTCATGTTAAACAACTGCCTCTGATAGTTCCATAAACATATTGGGGATAAAAGTGTTTGCAGAGAGCAAGTTCTAAGGCAGATCAAAAAAAGAAAAGTTGTGTGAGTGCAGATTTCCAGGAAACTACCACATAGGTCAGATAATCACAGTTCCCTGGGAATATGTCTTTAGTATAAAGTTATGAACCCATTCTGCCCACTTCAGTGGCTGTGATACTGCTGGTTTTCACAGTGACTGTGATTTGTGTCAGACTTTTTTCTTTTTTTTTTTAAGATTTTATTTATTTATTTGACAGAGAGAGAGAGATCACGAGTAGGCAGAGGGGCAGGCAGAGAGAGAGGGGGAAGCAGGCTCCCTGCTGAGCAGAGAGCCCAATGTGGGGCTTGATACCAGGACCCTGAGATCATGACCTGAGCCAAAGGCAGAGACTTTAACCCACTGAGCCACCCAGGCGCCCCATGTCAGATGGTTTTTAAGGCTACTGTGGAGCTTGGTGGGGGGATGGAAATAGGACTACTTAAGCTACCACAAAACTCCTTCTTTCTGAAATCCCCCCATTTTTCTAGAATAAACACTATGGCTTTTTAAAACCTTGGATTAACATCCAGAGTTCTGAAAATTAGGAGTCTGATAATATTTGCCTGTGTTATAATTGCTTTTATTGGAGGAGTGAATTTTTGAAAGTCTGTACTTCACCATTCCCTCTGACTTTCTAGAACCCTAGTTTTCAAAGCACCTGCTAATAAGCAAAGTAACATTGGGATAACTTTTTAAATGTAATTCTTAAGTTTACACATACACAAACTCTATTTTACAATATATAAGAAATAGGTTTGTACTTTATTTAATTCAAAATTATTTATGTGGTCAAATTATTCTTTTTTTTGTTACCTATAGTATTTTTATGATTAAAAATTCTCCCAGAATCCTAATATTTTCTTCTATTCATGACTTTTTTTGCATTTATATACAGTAATCTGGAAAGTAATTATGACTATATATTTCTATATGTTTATATATTATATATAATTTATTTTTGTGAAAGACACAAAAATAAAACATCATTCATCAATTTAATATATTACTCTTAATTACCCTATTATTTTGTAGTGACCTCTGTTTTATAATTATTAATCTCTCTTTGGAGCTATCTGTTCTGCTATCCAACAGCTGTCGCATTTCTATTTCCCTACTTTATCACTTTGGATTTAATGAATGATCATCAAAAGATTGAATTAACTTGCATGAACTTAGAAAGCAGGAGATGAAACCTGCAAAACACTATGCGAACTTAATACAGGATCTCAAACTTTCGATTTTAGGTATCTACATATAATCACTTAAAAATTAAGGAAGGTTCCAGAAAACTTGATTTGGCATCATAGATAATATTAAAAAGTGTTATGTTGTGAAATCATGAAATGCTGTAATTTATCAGGAAAGTTGAGGCTTCGGAACCTCACAAACAGGCTGAACACCAGCTACATCACTTATCTCCTCAGATATTGGGTGAACCCCTTTCCCCAAGTGTTGCTTCCATTTTTAAGGAGGAATAAAAGATTTGCTACATGAGACTCCTGTAAGAATTAAGTGAGATATATGGCCCAATATAGGAGCATAGTATACATTAATCACCATTAAATTCTCCCCGCGAGGCCCATCAGACAAAGCCGGAAGAGAGCCAACTGCACCAACAGCTGCTAATCAACTACAAGCGGAAAAAGAAATGAAGCAAGAGAGACTACAATTAGTTCAAGAGGGATTCTATGCACATACCTTGCCTCTTCTTCCTATCATTCTATGTCCAGTTTATTATAAGACAACATGTTATCATTTTTTGTTCCTCCAAAGGGGTATTATCCTTACATTTATGAAGTTATAAAGACTGGGTTCATGTGCTTCTGGTTTAAAATGCAAGTTGGGGGCGCCTGGGTGGCTCTGGGTTAAAGCCTCTGCCTTCGGCTCAGGTCATGATCTAAGGGTCCTGGGATGGAGCCTCACATTGGGCTCTCTGCTCAGCAGGGAGCCTGCTTCCCCCTCTCTCTCTGCCTGCCTCTCTGCCTACTTGTGATCTCTCTCTCTCTGTCAAATAAATAAATAAAAATCTTTAAAAACAAACAAACAAACAAACAAATAAATATATAAAATGCAAGTTGGTGACAAAATGGCTAAATTAGAATCACAAATTTTGAGAAAAAACATTTCAAAATAAAATTTCAAACTTAAGAGCTCATTAATTCAGAATTGGATAAAGGACAGTCTATATTAGTTAAAAATAACTCTGAAATATAAAATAGTGTTTCTTCAGTTGTAGAAAGAGCAGTGAAGTGACTGTTCCATGAGGCTCTTGATGAACCAAATTGATATAAATCATAAACATCACCTACTGTTGACTGAGGTTTTATGTGGATTCCAGCAATAGTTTGACATTCCCTGTTTGTTTTGACCATTCCCAAAACTTTCACAAAGTCCCTACTGCCAAAAGATGTCCGCATTCTAATCCGTGGAACCTGTATGTAACCTACCTTATGTGGAAAAAGGGACTGTGGAGATGTGATGAAGGACTTTGAAATGGGGAATTTCCCGGATTCTCTAGGTGGCCTAATATAACCGCATAAATCCTTAAAAGCAAGGAATTTTTCCTGGCTTAAGTTGGACAGAGAGATGTGCTGAGAGGAGAGATCCTGAGAGGGGGCAGTGTGAGAAAGACTCAGCCTGCTGCTGCCGGCTTTCAAGATGGAGGAACAGGGCTGCCAGAAGCAAGGAAAGGCAAGGAAGCAGCTTCTCTCCCCCAGCCCCCAGATAAGAACACAGCCCTACCCACACTTTGATCTTAACCAGGTGAGACTGGCTCAGATTTCTGACCTACAGAACGCTAATAAATTTGCATTGCTTTAGGCCACTTAAATTGTGGTAATTTGTCATAGCAGCAATAGAAAATGAATACAAATGGATCTTCCACTACTCCTGTCCTAAACTGTAAGCCCACTGTTACCTGGTACTGTTAGGCTGACTTCCAGCTCCATAGCGCTTCGTACCTCAATGTCCCCAGTTAGTCATATGTTTATTTAATAAATATTCTATAAATTGGACAGATTGCAGATGCTAGATCTTTGACATATTCTTACACTTATCTATTGCATCCAAAATATCCTAAGTATATATCCAGTTATCAGCTATCAGATAAATGTAGGAAAAGGCAACATTTGACAGTAACATTTTAAAAATAGCTAATGTTTACAGGATGTCTACTATGTTCCAGGCACTTTCTATGGCATTTCCTCTTTTCACAGTCAATTGCAACATAGTTATTATTATAAACGTCTTTGAGGTATAAAAATTGTGGCTTTGACAGATATAATTTGCCCTTGTTCAGTAAGAGGATTTAAACCCAAGTCTGTAAATCCCCAACACACTTGAGAAAAAATCTTGTGTTGTATATAACATTTTTGTGTTAATGAGATGATCCTTAATGCAAGGAAATAGCTACCTCACTGTGAAATTTCTAAAGCCAGATTTTCACAGCCATAGAATAGAATTTCAGGGAATCAGTATCATTAACTCTGCCCTTCACAAAGTCACTACAAAATCTCCATGTTCCAGGTCCCAAAGGAGAAAAGGAAAAAAAGGCCAATTCTTCAGAATTTATGAAAGAAACAATAGTATGTGACATTAATAGATAAGGTATGATACATTATCCATTATATAACGGAAAACACAGAATTGGCATACTTATAAAGAATGTATAGTTTTCCATAGAACAGTTATAGATAGATTTATCTGTTCTGCAATAGAGTAAAATTTGAGCATGGAAAAATGTATCACTGCTATTGCAGATAAAAGTGTCAAGTAGGACTACAAATCAAACCATAAAATTAAGAATTGTTTTCTATTCTTAAAACCAACTATGTAGCTAATGTGAATTCAAGTATTGGGATATTTTAAATTACGTTAACCAGTTTCACACTAATTTATTCTAATTGCTAAGCTTGTTTGTAAGTTTCCTTGTAGTAACAAGCACAAAGTTGATTTCTAGCCAAGAACTTCTGCCATTATCATGACTCCAAAGGTTATAAGGGTCATATTAGGATTACCAGTTACATATTTAAAGTAACTTTTTATGAACCTGATGCTTCTTTTAAAAAAAAATCAACTTATGAATCATTTATCTGATTGGCCATTCATGAAAACTATTTTTATGCCTAGTGTTGTATTAGCCACAGATTATTGGAGACAGCAAAATAGTTTTGAATCTTGATTTCGTGGAGGGTAACTTCTTATGTGGGGAATAGACATAATTCATTTTATATAGACTCTACATGTTGCTTTTCTAGAGCTGGAGATGTTTTCTATCCAAGTAGATAGGACTAGAAAGCTTATAACTGAAGAAAAGCAGGAATTATCCAGAAAAAGACAAAGCTGGGAAGGGTGAGTATTATTGGCATAGAGAGCGACAGGCGCTCAGGATAGGGGTAAGAGATGCAGTGACACGTTTAGGAGAAATAAAAGGAGTGATTTGTTGAGTATAGAATGCAAAGCAGACAGTGCCCAGAGGCAAAGCTGAGAGTTGGGAGAGATCGAAATGCACAGGATCCTTAAGGCCATGCTTACTTATCGTGTGTGTGTGTGTGTGTGTGTGTGTGTGTGTGTGTGTGTGTGTGTAAACGATCAGATTTGTTCCTCTACCTTGGCTTGAGGTAGAGAATGGTTTTGATGAAACCACTGAGTTGAGATGCTAAGGCAGACAACCAATTGTTTAGCAGTCTAATTGGTAGATTAGTGTCCTGTGATGGGAGGAGGCATAGCCTCGAAAGCACTGGTCCATTTGAGGACACTGTATGACGATTCTAGCAGCTGGTTTCCAAAAGAAAGACCCAGGAATGTTGTTCTTCCAAAAGCAGCTTCATGGAAGTATGATATAGGTCATCTTCTTCATCCGATACACAGGGGTATACTATTGGACAGAGTGAAAAATCTAAGGTACGAACTTCAACTTAGACTCCATTTCCTCAAAGCCAACAAAAATGATTCAGTAAATTGTCCCATCTTCAGATTATATTCAAGAGGTACGTTGAGAAACCTAATCTCCAAAATTTATTTAAGTGTCATGAGCAGCGGGTATATAATTCTATTATATTTTGTCAAATTCAGACTGTGCATTATTCCTAAAACTTTTGGATATGACCAAATTTGAAATTGAGTATTATCTTTAGTAAAGAGAAATTCAGATAAGAAGTAGAGAGGCCTAGACTGGATTCTGAAAAGAGTATTTTAAACAAATTCTATATAATCACTCAAATATCAAAGAATAGATTTCCTTAAGACTCACAGTCTCTAGGGAAAAGACAACTCTTTGGAAAAAACAACTCTTCAGAAATTATAGAAGTATATACAAATGCATTCTGGTTATTTAACTATAATAAAAATTACTTATTAGATGTATTTGTTTTGAATGCACAAATAATATATTAGCCAAATAGAAAAATAGCCAATTCACTTATCCTTGCTTTATCTACATTTTTATGTTTTAATAAAACTTAAGGAACTTGAAATCAGATTTATTAATGACAAAGTGATATGTCCTGTGATAAGTTGATAATGCAGTTTGCCATCAAACTTGGCCTATCTTGGTCCTGCTTTTATATTTTCCTTCTGTCTGAAAAATAAAAATGCTTCAAACAAAATGCTCACATTTTCTCTACTAACTTAAAAAGAAAAATGGATACTGCTTTTAAATGTTATCTTTAAAATCATGTTCAAAAGAATGTTAGTAAACACTATACTTATGTATACTTTGGGTACGTGAAGTTCCAGAATCTTTTTCAAACTGTATTCATTTACCTTAGGTAATGTGCTGTTAGCCATGATATTTGTAAGAACAAACAGTACGTATGAACAATTTCCTCACTTTAACAAGTGTTCAGAAACATAATCAGGAAAATTGTTTTTAGAGTATAAGAAATAAATGAATCCTTTATTAGAAATAGAACTTCAATTTTTTCTGAAAAGCAATTTTATAATAAATATTAAGAGCTTAAAACATTAACTTTGACCATATAATTTTGCTTCTAGGATTCTATCTTACAAAAATAATTATAATAAAAATATGCTTTTCTCTATGTTCCCCACTTCTTAGAATAAAATCAACACAAAAAGAAGGAAAAAATGCAGTTTTTTTTAAAACTGTAGGAACTTGTATACAGATTATCTCCAGAGGGAAGAGGAGGAGAAAGGAATCCAAGGCATATGAGCCATTTGTTATGTTCGGTTCAGAGATCTGAAGCAAGTGAGGTAAAATACGAACATCTGATAAATAGTATACATTGTCTTTATTAAAAAATAACCATATTTAAAATAAGACCAGTGAAAGACTTCAGCTACATAGAGTGCATAACAAATCAAGACAGCATTAAACAAACCGACTGAATACCTAAGGCATTCAGTAAACCAGATTTGCCTTGTCTTGTCTGATTCACAATTATAAGAATTTTACTTTGAATTTCAATTTAATTATACCTAGTCCAATGTGTACGACTCAACATCAATTTAAGATACCTCTCTGAAACAGTGGTGGCTTTCTAGAATTCTTTTGTTTTATTAACAACCACACACACACACACACACACACACACACACAGAACTCTTGAAACCTAGAATAGAGTAAGAAATCTTGTGACTGGAGAATGCAGAAAATTCCAGCAGCCTGAAAATGACTACTGAACAACACTAACTGATTTAAGAAATTACAAAAAATTACACGGTGAAGTATCTCACTAATAAAAGTAGGATCTGGAGTGAGGAAATCAGCGTACAAAAACTCATGTAAGACATTTTCTGTTGTCATTGTATTTACAATCTAAATCTTTATTACTTAAATAATTTTACTCTTTAGTTTCACTACAATTTAAGTGTGTATAGTTGTCGCTTTCCTCCCCCTATTTAAAACAAAAAGATAGCATCATCGTGTCATTTAAGGAGACCTCTGTGTGTTAGAACAGACATTACCTATTTTCTTGGACATTAGAATGAAAATGAGAAATCGGCAGAGATTTGGTTTCTCTGGTCACTAAAATGTTAGTATGGGAGCATATTCATATATTTAAGACAGAGTGATAATTTATATGCTACAATGTTCAACTGTACATTTCTATAACCTTTAACTTTTCTCAGAAGATCAATAGGGCAATTCCTCTGGCCAGTTCCCAAGGGCTAGTATGTTAAGTCCGTCCGTTACCGGATACTATTAGGTTTCCTCATTGTTCATTTGTACTAAGAATCTGACCTGTTGTCCTACTACACTGAAAGCCCTTTTTTGTTGCCTATAAGATATAAACAATAAATCTTATTAGAGGAAGGTATATTTGGGGACTGAACTATAACTTAATTTATGTGAATGATCTATATAAACAGAGGATAGAAGGGGAAAAAAAAGACATCCGTGGCAATGAATCGGTATCTGAGCATTTGTACAGTTTTCTCATCAGTTCTAATGGAAATGATCAAAAGATGATATTCTTATATCTAAAACACTTTTAACTAAACTTATCTCCAAAAATGAAGTAGCAGCATAAGAAAACGGCACCTAGATAATCTACTTTCTCATTAAGTCTCTCTTTCCAAGTTGCCCTGCTACACACTGCTATCACCTCAAGGTGACAGTGAAAAAGAGGCCCCTGTTGTCCTCCCAGAGAGATCTTCGGATGGAGATTACATAGTCATCACTGCCTTCTCATGTTTGCAGTAAGGAAATGTAAATATTGTTTTATCATTTTCCAAAAAATTATTCTGACCCTTCCTTAGAAAATGAAAAAATCACAAACACATTATTTCAAAAAGGATGATGGATTCATATCTTTGGGCAAAGAACCAGGGGGCTTTTTGACGGAAGTCCTGGAAGTAGGAGGAAGGCAGAGAGGTAAATATCTAGAGAGATAAAACCTTTCTTGAAGCTCTCAGCATGGTCCATATAGATTTCCTTGATTGTGACCACCCAACTAGTTGTAACTGGTGTTGGGCAGGCAGGTTGACAAGGGCTATTGTCACCTAGTGATTAAGAAGGATTCAATATAACATAGAATTCACATTGTCTAAGAGAAAGTTTAGAGTGGTCATTCAAAAATATTTATTAAAAAAGAATGAACAGATAAATGGGTGGATGGATAGATAAACTGATTCAGCATCTATTTTTCAGTTTAGCAATACTAATTAAAGAATTACAGAGTTAAAAGAAGATGGAGATACATACTTCACACATACATATGACAAAAGGTTAAGATATTTTAAGCATAATCAATTCAATCATTTTGAATCATCTGAAAAGGGAGAATAAATGCCAAACAGACTATAAGTAATGACAAAAAGGATAGATACGTTATTGCTTAAATCTAAAGGATTGTTATATGTTAAAACAAATACAAAAGAACAAAAAAATGACCAAAAAAGGGGCGTCTGGGTGGCTCAGTGGGTTAAAGCCTCTGCCTTCAGCTCAGGTCATGATCTCAGGGTCCTGGGATCGAGCCCCGCATAGGGCTCTCTGCTCAGCAGGAGCCTGCTTGCCCCCCTCTCTCTGCCTGCCTCTCTGCCTGCTTGTGATCTCTCTCTCTCTCTGTCAAATAAATAAATAAAATCTTAAAAAAAAATCCTTTAAAAAAATGACCAAAACGTAGCATGATAAATACCTGCAAAATTTTATGCCACGATAAGACCTATCAAGAGCTATAGATTAATAAAACTATTAAGTAATAGTTTTAATAGTTTAATAGTTTTAACTATTACTTAATAGTTTTATTAATAAAACTAAAACTTAATAAAACTATTAAGAGTTTTGTGGATGATGAAATATAAAGTCTATAAGAGGAATTATAACTGACAGAAAATATAAATTACAAATTACAGAGAATATATAATTACAACTGACAAAAAATTTAAATCAGAAACAAAAAAATTATTTACTTAACAATATGCTAGCATTTTATTAATTCCTAAACTCTGTAAATAATTATATCTGGTTTTGCGGAGGAAAGTCTCACTGAAAATATTGTCAACACTTTTGTAAGAACCAAATTGGGTAATATAAAATAAGAATTAAATATATATTCATTTCCTAAAGTTGAAAAATCTCTATCTTAATAAAATAATCCAAATTTTTTAAAATGAAGATGTTCACTGCAGCGTTATTTAAATATCAAAAATTAAGAGCCACTTGAATTTCTATCAGTTAGGAAACAATTCCATTACACTCCTTTCTCTCCAGTGAATACTGTGTAGCTAATTAAATATGAGAACTTTGAAAACTGATGTGGCACAAGTATGATTTGACACAAGTTTAAAAGAAAACAGCATTCTAGGGGCACATGGGTGGCTCAATGGGTTAATGCCTCTGCTTTCAGCTCAGGTCATGATCTCAGGGTCCTGGGATCAAGCCCTGCATGGGGCTCTCGGCTCAACGGGGAGCCTGCTTCCCCCTCTCTCTCTCTCGGCCTCTCTGCCTACTTGTGATCCCTCTCTATCAGATTAAAAAAAAAAAATCTTTAAAAAGAAAACAGCATTCTAAAATACATAGGTTCCGACTACAACTAGTTAGAACAATTAATATGAATGAACAATGGAGCAATACATCAAAATTATAATAGGTGTGATTAGTTAATGAAGTAATGATTAATTTTTTCTCTCATGCATTGTTTCTGCCCTTATTATTGGCTAAATAAACAATCAAAGGCAAATAGATAGTTACGGCAAGTGGATGGGTAAGACAGATAAATATACCTCCTTTTAATTTGGTTTTTCTCACATAGGTACACATAAACGATAAGATAAAAGTTTAATTAAAATTGAATTACAGATTGTTCTTAATATGGTTTTGTTTTCCCAGAATTTTCTTTTATTTAAAAAATCCTAGAGGGTCAATCGTTGATTTTGTCTGTAATTCCCTCCTGAATTACTTTCCATTTAGTTAACAAAGTGGTGGATTTGTTGCTAAACCACCATTCAGGAGTTACTTGATTCAATCTGAAAGTATTCCTAAAGGGGACCAGTACTAATAGAGAGAAAGTACTGTTGGCATGATCAAAATTTTTTTTGGAACTGAAGTGTTTAGCCAGGCAGTGAGAACATTAATAATTTAGAAAGTAAATCAGTGAATGAGGTGACTCCTAACCACTACAGAATAAGTCAAGAAACTTGCTAAGGAGATGTTGAGAGTGCTGATAAACTTCAAAATAATAGGTTTTTTTGACCTCTCTAAACAACTGCCATATTTCATCACAAAATGAAAGTTTATGAAAGGTCTGTAAATTTAAAGCAAATCTTTCTGCTCATAAAAAAAATCAGTTATAAAAAAATCAGTTATAGATTATGTAAAAGCCTAATCATATTCTTTCTCAAGGAAAGACCATTAGATGGCACTTATTAATAAGATTACTTTTTATTACTAAGATTATATACATATATATACACACACATACATTTAATCTGTTTACACACAGGGCATGAGATGTAACAGAATCTAAACTGAAGGAATTTAGTAAGTTTGAGTGAACAAATGCTTTTTAAAGGATGCCAGGGGCTCAAATTTGAAAGGTTTTAATAGAATGACTCTTTCAAACGAAATCTTGCCATTTGCAATGATGTGGATTGAACTAGAGGGTATTATGCTAGGTGAAATAAGTCAATCAGAGAAAGAGATTTATCATATGATCTCTCTGATATGAAGAATTTGAGAGGCAGGGTTGGGGGATGTGGGGGGTGGGGAGGAAATGAAACAAGATGGGATCAGGAGGGAGACAAACCATAAGAGACTCTTAATCTCAGGAAACAAACTGAGGGTTGCTGGGGGTAGGGGAGTAGATGGCTGGGTTATGGACATTGGGGAGGGTATATGCTATGATGAGTGCTGTGAAATGTGTAAGCCTGACGATTCACAGACATGTACCCCTGGGGCAAATACTACATTGTATGTTAATAAAAAATGAAAAAAATAAATAAAAAATAAAACACACTCACATAAAAAAAAAGAATGACTCTTTCATGACTATTCATTTTTTCTGAAGCCTGAACGTAATTTAATTATAGTAAGGAAATTCTCTGGGATTCCACGGTATACCGTATTACTAAACAGCACCATGGAAAGTCCCCTACTCAGCAGCAGAGCGTGATTTATGTGCTATCCAGATTTCACTGACATCTCAAAATCTTGAATTGCAATAAATATAATAATATTCCAAAACAAAATGAAACATTCAACCCTATTCAATATGAATTTTTCTGGAGAAAGCAACATGTTGAGTTGTTGAGACAGCTCGGATTCTCTTAGTCTCTTCCAAGGGTATATCTATCAGGGGTACTAATCCTGCAAATACCTGAGTCCATGGGTGGGATGTCACCAAAGTCTAACATAGGGGCTGCTATTTATTCAAATATATGTCTTCCTTTCTTTCATAATTATAGCTGGCTAACGGGTTGACCAAAAAAGGATAGATTTTTCTGAAACTAAGTGCTGGCCAGTGGGATCTAAGTGGGAAGCGAAAAGCAGCAGCTTCTGCGAAAATTCTCTGAAAGACGCTGTTTGCCTTTGGCCCATTCTTATGTTTTCCTTTCTGTATCCTCCCACCCAGAACTTAGCTACTGCTATTTTAGATAATGGTGCCAAAGGTAACACGTAGAGATGGAAGAACTGTGAGCTATAAGGGACCTTGGTCCCTGAGGAATGTAGGAGCTGAGACAACTTACTAACATTTAACCTCATATATCTAGGCATTTTAAAAGAGAGAAATAAATTTCTGCCTTTCAACAACCAGTTATTTTAGGTTGGCGAAACTTACTGCCAAACAGAATTCTATTATTTTACAGAGGACAAGACAAGCCTGCATATACCAAGTGGTTCTAGAGATATGCTGCTCAGTATGGTAGCCATCAGCCACGCATGACCACTGAGCATTTGGAATATGTGTAATTCCAACTAAGACATACTGTGAGCACAAAACATACAACAGAATATAATAAAACAATATAACTTATGTTATGTACACTACAAAAATCAAGTTCAACTAATGTGTAGGGTTTTGTGCTATTTCTTTTTTAACTTCTTAAACGTGATTACTAGAAAACTTTAAATTTTTTGTATGGCTTACTTTATATTTCTATTGAGCAGAGCTATTTTTGGCGTTACAAAGGAGACTGGAGATCTCAACTCCTGCCTCTTGGTTACAGCCTCTTTTTGTCAGACCACAGCACCTCTATTCTGTGGCAAAGAGCACAGTTGGCTTATGTTGGTGAATATCATCAGGGTTGAAATGAGCAGCATAACAAATGTCGACCAGTCAAAAAAATGGCCTGAATCAAAAGGTTGGGAATGATTCTCAAAACATGCATATTAGGGGCACCTGAGTGCCTCAGGCGTTAAGTGTCTGCCTTCAGCTCGGGTCATGATCCCAGGGTCCTGAGATGGAGCCTGGCTTTGGGCTCCCTACTCAGTAGAGAGCCTGCTTCTCCCTCTCCCACTCCCCCTGCTTGTGTTCCCTCTCTCACTGTCTCTCTCTCTCTCTGTCAAATAAATAAATAAAATTTTAAAAAACATGCAGATTTGTAGCATGAGATATAGCTGGAATGGTCAGAGAATAGAAGCTGAGAAGATAAGCTTTCTGAGCTGGTAAAATTTTAAGTAATGACAACATCTAGATAGAATGGGTGGATATGGTTTGCTCAGGTGGACAGGAGATAAAGATGCTAAGAAATGACATGGTCAAAAGATTTTTATGAAGTTCTGGGTTAACTTATTTTATGTAAGATAATTCTGGCAAAAACTTATACTTCATCACTTCTTTTTTTTTAACTTATTTTATTATAGTAAGAGCATAACATGAGCTCTACTCTCTTAAAATTAAGTGTATAACATAGTCCTGTTGACTACTGGTTCAATGTTGTATAGTAGATCTCTAGAGGTTACCCACCTTGTTTAACTGAAACTTTATGCCCATTGATTAGTAATTCACCATTTCCTTCTTTCCCCCACAACCAGCATTCCATTCTTTGATTTTATTAATTTGACTATTTCAGATAACTCACATAGGTGAAGCATGTAATATTTGTCTTTCTCTGACTGGTTTATTTCACTTAGCATAATGTCTCACGTTTGTCTAGATTGTTACATAATGCAGAATTTCCTTCTTCTTTAGAGCTAAATACCATTCCACTGTCTGTAAGTGTATACACACACACACACACATTTACATATGTATACACACACACACTACATTTTCTCTAATTGCTTCCTATTTTGCAAACTTAAAACATGCTATATCTTCTCTGACCTAGTAAAGTCCACTGTTTGACCCAATTGTCCCCTATACACCCAGCTTTAAGGGGTTGACATCCCAAACATAAAAGACTAATACAACTCAACACTGAAAAAAAAAAAAAAACCAATCTGATTGAAAAACAGCCAGAGGATGTAAGTAGACATTTCTCCACAGAAGACATACAGATGGCCAACAGACACATGAAAGGATGCTCAACATAATCATCAAGAAGATGCAAATCAAAACTATAAGGAGAGGGGCATCTGGGTGGTTCAGTTGGTTAAGTGTCTAACTCTTGGTTTTGGCTCAGGTCATGGATTCAGGATCATGAGATCAAGCCCTGTATCAGGCTCCACACTGAGCATGGAGCCTTCTTAAGATTCTCTCTCCCTCTTCCTCTGCCTCCCCTCAAAAAAAGCACAATGAGCTGTCATTTTCTACCTGTCATAATGATCAAAATCAAATAGACAAGAAATAACAAGTATTGGCAAGGAAGCAAAGAAGAAGGAACCCCTATGCACTGTTGGTGGGAATGTAAAGTGGTAGAACCACTGTGGAAAACAGTATGGAAGGTCCTCAAAAAACTAAAAATAGAACTACCATCTGTTCTAATAATTCCACTACTGGGTATTTACCCAAAGAAAACAAAAACACTAACTCAAAAAGATATATATAACCCTATGTTTATTGCAACATTATTTATAATAGCCAATATACAAAAGCAACCTAAGTGTCCATCCATGGACAGATAAGAAAATTGTGGTACATATCTACAATGGAATATTATTCAGCCATAAAAAGGTGAACTATGCCATTTGTGACAACAAAGATGGACCTAGAGGGTAGTAAGCTAAGTGAAACAAGTCAGACTGAGAAAGACAAATACATATGATTTTACTCACATGTGGGATCTAAAAATGCCCAAATGAACAAACAAAAGGCAGAATCAGATTTATAAATACAGAGAACAAACTGGTGGTTGCCAGAGAGCAGAGAGGTGGGAAGATGGACAAAATGGGGGAAGGGGAGTGGGACATGCAGGCTTTCAGTTATGGAATGAGTTAAGTCATGGGAATAAGAGGTATAGCACAAGGAATATAGTCAATGATGTTGTCATAGTGTTGTACGGCTAAAGATGGTAGCTACACTTGTAATGAGCATAACAGAATGTATAGAGACACTGAACCACTGTGTTGTATATCTGGAACTAATATTGTGAGTCAACTATACTTAAATATTTTTTAATCTATATGGTTTCTTATATGACTTAACATGAAAATATTTTTCTTTGACAAACATGTTTTATGCCAATGCTTATATAAGTGGAAAGGACATGTTTGAATAATGAAACTATTCAAAGCCTTTTTTTTATGTTAAAACTATGTGGCAAATTTACCTAATTCTTCGATTTTTGAAGATCATTTTAAAGAGTTTCATGGGACCACATTGAGATTTTCCTATATATCACTGTACTAGTATGAAAATAATAGATTTAGTATATTTTATTTATTGTTATAGGAGGAAGTTATTATGTACATTATAACTAGAAAGCAAACACCTTTCTTATGTTACTGAAATTCTTGGTCCAAAGGGGGGTTTTGAGAAAGAGAAATGGACAGATGGATTTTCTCCCCTAGCAAATATTTTTATTTTGGACAATTTTACTGTACTGTATGCAATCAAAATTTTTTAAGTCTTTTCCTGACCCTAAGGAGGCTTTTGTCAAGCTTGAAGTTATATCTCTTTTTATCATGTTTATTTGTTGAAAATAATATTTCAATGCTCGAAATCCCACTAGGCCAGTCAAAAGTCTAGTAATTTACATAAAGCATCCAAAGTTACACGAGGAAATTTATAAACCTTTACAGTGAAACACACACATGGTCTTTTTTTAATGTAAAAGAGTAAGAAGTCAATAATCTGCCCAACAAATAAATTTTAACTTTTACATATAAAACTTAAACAGTGTGCAGATTAGTGCAGACCAATGGTTAATATAGGACTGATAAGTGAGAATCATTATCTCATATCAATTGTGTCCTAACCTTTTTTCTATTTCCTGAGATCTTAATAATTTCCCCATAATGGTTTAGCCCATTACATATTATCACTGAAAAAAAAGTAAACTAGTGAAGACTAGTTTTTGTAGTTTATATAACTATAGTCTAACATGTAAGCACTAACTTCCAAAAATAATTGGAATTTAGAACAGAGAAACCAGCAACAACATAATTATTTGAGTAAATGTGTGAGTAAACAGTCTTCATATGGATATAAAAAAACAATAAATGGGAGAGAATAAATTCTAAAGAGAATATTTTCACAAATTAGACAACCATTAGTGTTTCAAAAGCAAGGTTATCCAATATATACTGACATCAAAATGGCATTAATATAAAGACATATGTCTCAAGAAATGTAAACTATCAGTGGGCCAGATGATTACTTTTACTAGATACTCTGACTCCATTACGAGATTCTATATAAAACACTTTTGCTGGCTTTGTTTACCCACAGGAGAAATTGAAATATCTCATAAGGCGGGGGGGATCAATGGGAAAAATCAAGACCAGAAACTGGAGCTACTGTTGAAACCCCATGCAAAGGAGCGGAGAGTAAGAAGCATATCTGGAAAAGGCATCAATAGACGTATTGCAAAAAGATATACATTTGTAAAAAATAAAAATGCAATTGTAGAAATAAAAATAGGTGGTTTAAACACCAATTTTGACCTGAAATGAAAGTTTATGAACCAAAGACAGAGCTGAAAAAATTACAGAATAGCAGAGAAGCAGGAAATGAAAGATGGTAACGGGAAAGGAACATGGATGTTACCTTGAGGAAAACCTAGCAAAGACCTAACGGGAAGCCCAGAGACATTATGGATTAGAAATTTCCAAAACTGATGCAAAACATGAAGCCACAAGTACACTGCTAGTCATAAAAAGAAGTCCACACTTACACATCTCATCATGAAACTGCAGAACACAGAAACACATGCATACACACCATCTTAGAGCAGAAATTAAGGATACCTCACATACAAGTGTCAGCCATCGACTCAACAGCAAAAATGAAAGCCTCTAACCAAGTCTCCAAACTGTATTTCTAACAAAACTATCATTCATGAATGAAGTCAAAATAAAGATCATTGCAGATAAACAAAAGGTGAGAGCATCACCTACCCCAAGACATCCTATAGGAACCTTTAAGGATATTGTTTGAAATGGAGATAGGACCCTGAAGAAAGGTTTTGGATCAAATAATAATGTGCAAGGGAATCAGTTAACATGTAAATAAAACTAAAGAAATACTGCCTGCCTAAAATACTTAATATAATGATACCTAATGGTTGAGCGTTCAAAAAGCACAGAATTAAAAAATTAGCATATATATAATTCCGGATGGAGTATTCTAAAATGTATAGTAGAGAGCAGAGATTTGCTGTAGAAGCAAATGGACCTACTCCTCTGTATTTACATGATTAATATTTTTTTGAGTGGCTCTTCTGAACTTAGTACAAATATCATCTCTATAATAAATCAACTTTTCCTTTCCTGGACTCCGAATTTGGTGAAGGCAGACCAGGCATACAGGAGGTCTTTGAATGATTAACCCTGAGTATAGTGCTTGGTAATGAGTTGTAAACAAGATTCACCGAATTAATGAGTGAATAAAAATGAATGAATAGTGAGCCATTTCTATACAATCACACAATTCAGTAATTTGTTTATAAAAATCATAAGGAATAAGATTGTTTCATTTCCTTTATATAAAGAGTAAAGAGTGTTTGTAATTTGCTTGTGCGTAATAAATTGGCATAGTCAATCTTGCACTCAGCTGGGCCTCTATCGATCTGGGTTCATTTAATGGTTCTGCTCTGGAAGTTGTTTCAAATCTCGGTGGCTCAGTTTCCTCAGGTATAATACAGGGTAAGGGTTGACCTATACTATTCATAGAGTTTTAGTTGTGAAAAAAAAAAAGGATATGAAAAAGTTCATGAATTTATAAAAATACTAGCGATATTAAGTAAAGCATTATTATTATACACAGAGATTCTGTGTAAGAATACTTCTATCTGAGAAATCATTTTCTTTTAACCATATTTCAATCTCTTTTGTTTGTAATTTGATGAGAAAAAGTAATTACAGAAGAAAAATTTTAAACCAGGTAAGTATAAGAATGGGAAATTTAAAATTCACCTGACATTCAAATATACACTGATAACTGTTAGTAATACTGATAATATTGCAGTCAATATATTGTTATTTCCTTGTATGGGCACTACTGCTACTACCACACACAGCACTCACTTTTATACACAGGGTTGGAATTTATTATAATTATCTACTTTATGCTATGTATCACATATTTGTGCTCTGCTTCCTTTTTACTTATTCTATTATGAGAAATACACCACAATCTTAAAATTTCTTGGCTCGCATTCTTTTTAAATGGCTACATAACACTGCATTAAAATGGAGGAGCCATAATGTATTTAACTTTTCGTCTCCTGGATATAGGTATTTTTCCAATTTATCCTGATACAGTCAACACAAAAATAAATATTTATAGAATCTTTGTGTGAATCTATTTTGTCTTTGAAGTAAAAAAGAATTAAAAAATCTAGTTTTTTCAAAACTATAAATAGAACCTCAAGGTGGATTAAGTAAATATCCTTCCAGAAAAAGTTACCAAGGTAGCAGGCTATCAAAGTATATAAAAGTGTCAATATAAATAATTTTCTTAAATGGCCAACTTTGAACTTCTGGAAAATTTAATCCTAACTAAATTATTATATGACTGGTTAATAGTGCTAAGATAAATATGACATTACTGTATTATACTACATTATAAGAAATAAACATACAGACATTTTAATTTAACAAAGGTACCCACACTGTATGTACATGACCAAGACAGCTTAAATACATGAATAATAGATGAATTATGGAATATTATGTAATATATCCAGGAATAATGTGGGCATGTGATATAGATGTGATAAAGAGTGAATTCTACACCTTTCAAATAGATTTTTGGACTTCAGTCTCAGTACAGTAAAGCATTAGTATGTCATATTGTCATTTTTATCACAGGAGCTTTGCAACTAAATAAATATATTTCCCATTAGTTCACTATATAAACAAACAAAAGCAGACTCTTCCAAACCTCCTGACCATAACTAAAGCCACTTTTGGATAATGTTTTCATTGTGGCATAGAACATTAGAAAGAGTCAGTCTGTTAATGGCAAACATGAAGATGTAGCAAATATGAATTCAGTTGACCTGGTTCTCAGCCAATAACACCAGCTGCACAAGAACTGAAAAACAGCAGGTAAAACTGATAAACCACAAATAATTTAATAACACAGCATGCCAATATAAGGGTATTCAGGTCTAAAATTGACTAGTTATTAAGGGATGTCTGAAGTCTCATGGAAATTTAAAGAAGACTCAATGATATTTTGAGAGTAGAAGAATGAAGTGGGACAAAAATTCTAATTGCAAGTAATAAAAAATGTAAATACTATCAGCAAAAAAAAACAAACAAACCATATAGCTTAGAATTAAGGACAAAGAAGTGTATGGATATCTCATTATAGCAATTTTGAGTTGGATTCAGTTTACAATTAATCAATTCATCATGCAGAGAACCATTTATGAAAAGGGTGACAGCTAATATCAATCAAGAAGCCTGAGGAAAGCAAGCTATAAATTTTGATTCCTTCTTATCTTCAAAATAATAGTGTTAGAGTTCTCCCAAGTATTTTCCTCTAGAGAGCTTACATTATTTCTATTTTAAATGTTAGCTATTTTATTGGAAGCCTTCTGAATAAAACGTTAAACTGCAGGACTTAGTTGATATAATTTACCTGTTTTACTTTTGCTTTCTCCTAGGAGTACACAATTTTATGGACAGCATCTCAATCTACTTATGTTGGTATTCTGAGTCTTCTAAAAGGCACTGAGAAAATGCACAATCTGTTCCTGCTAGAATGATTAAATGCCAGACAGACGCATTTTGAGTTGAAAATCCTGAAAACTGTAGAATTTGAACAATCTTGATGAGCTAGGAACATATACTGCAAAAAGTATACATTAACCAGACATGAGTCTTTGACTCTGTCCTCTCTGAACTCTCATTGCTTGAAATGAAAATGCGTATATTTAAAAACGCATATATTTGAAAAAATAATTATCAAATAATTTAAGAAAACATTCTTTCTTTCCTAAATGCTTTCTACAACTCTGTATATTCAAATCAATGGTTGCATCTGTGGCAAAGTTATAATCTATACTACAAAATTTCCTTTCAACTGTTACTGTGTGCTTATCTATTTATTTATGTATTTATTTTAGTAGGTTCCACACCCAATAGGGCTCAATCTCACAACCTTGAAATCCAGACATAAGCCAAGATCAAGAGTCAGAGGCATAATAGACCGAGCCACCCTGGCACCCCTATTGTGTATTTATTTGTTGCACAGATATTAAGGATATGTGTTTAATTTTTTCTTACCTTATAGCCATACTCTACTGCAAGTTTAATAAGAGCCACAGATAGTCATACTAGATTGTGTGTTTTGCATGCATGCATTCATGTCTCCTGGTGTGTTTCAATATGTTTGTCTGTCTTTTAGGTTAAATGGGGGGGAATAAAAGGAGAATGGAATGAAAGTCACTGCCTTTTGACTTCTGGGCACTTCCACCAATTCTTAAAGGAGCTACAGGATAAAGTGAAGCATCAAAAAGAGAGAGAACAAAGAAAAGAATAAATTGGAAGTGGAAGTGGAGAGGCCAAGGAGGACCAGGAAATGGGAGGAAGGCAGATGAAAAGGAAAGAGAGAGAGGGCCAGCAAATCTGAACTGCTTACCAAGGTCTGCTGATAACATCATTTTTTTTACCACTTTCAACGTATTGTATAAAAGGAAATTCTGATGTTCAAAAAATTGCGTTTGGGTTGCCTTTGTGGCTCAGTCAGTTGAGCACCATACTGTGATCTCTTGATTTCGGCTCAGGTCATGACCTCGGGGTCATGGGATAGAGGCCCCCCTTTGCGCTCTGTGCTCAGTGGGGAGTCTGCTTCTCTCCATCTCCCCCTGATCCTCCCCTCCCAAATAAATAAATCTTAAAAAAAATACCTGTCTTCATTTTACATGCATTAAATTTTCATTACCCATAATGACGAGAACCTATTTCAAGGCAATAAATACCGTAATTTCTATTAAGTACAGGTATCTTCCAAATATCTGTCAACACTTACACAATTTAAGTATTGAAATAGAATATTTTCCAACAGCGAATGCCCCTTCTTAAAGGTAATTCAGCTTTATGACATTTTCAACTCCGCTAAATGAGAGAATTGCCAGAGAAACCATGGAATTTTTCTTTCTCTCTGTGACCGGAGATAAACTAAATCTATCAGCAGAAAATTTTTTATAAAAGCATGAAAAATAATTTCCTGCACTTAAGAGACATGAGGGGTATTAAATTGTGCCAGGGAATAAATAACTATAAACTACGTGCAAGAAAGAATGTTCTAATGAGCTGTAATCGAGTGTGTTCCCATTCTTTGATTTTTCTTTCCATTAATTACACTATTGTGGTGCTATAATCATCCGTCAGTCACAGTGATAAACCATTGTGTGATTATTTATCTTTCTCCACACTGTGTCTAAAGAATAAAAGAAACAAATAAATTGTACATGCTAAGGATGCTCAATAATCTGAAGCTACTGATAAAAGGTAGGCATGTCAATAGAAAATTATTTATTTAAAAAGTTTAAAAGTAAAATTTAGAGATATTCTTATTAAACAGTACAAGGAACATAATGGTATTTTTCAAATAAATAATAATGTTGCATTTCAGGGAAGAGCTAATGAAATTTTATATTTATGGCCAAAACTCCAAGCTGCTGTTAACATTTCTCTAAAATTAATTTCAGCTAAAAGATCCTGTAAGCTGGATATCCATTAATTTTGTATTGGTCACTTGTTGAACTAAAAGAAATGCTGAAGCAGAAGGTATCTGCCCAAAGAAGAATATTGATAGCTACTGCAGCAAGCATAAATAAGAATGTCTTGCTGAATGTATGTAGAAAATAAAGACATTATTTATATTCAGTGGCAGGTCTGGAATGGTTTTTGGCAGGAAAGTCAAAAAGAGATGAATTACGGGCTTCTTTAAGAATTTAAGTAGAGTTCTAAGGAACTAGTGTAAAATGAATTAGTTGGGGCAACATGATAAAACATAGGTAGAAAAATTCTACTTCCTTTTCATTATAATGTCCGCACACATGTAATTATGCCTACGCAGCCTACCATCTCAATGATATCAATTTAGGACCTCTTTATTAAATGTTTATTTTCTATGAAAACTATTTTAGGAAAAGTTAAATCGTGTCCCACTGATACACTAGACTACAATGATTAAATCTCCCTGAATCAGATAAAAGTTTTCTGAAATAATTAGGTCATGCAATAAATGCCAAAAGACAGTCTCTTTTTATTAGTGCAACCCTTTGAAGGAATAAGCTTTTTATAAAATGTGTAAATATGACGGTCTTCAAATAATGCTAAAACAGAAGCATCATCTGATGTAAATGGGGAAAAGATACTGTAGTCAGCCACTACATATTGTCCTAACCTTTCTGGCAGCTAAACTAATAAAGGGAATATGAAGTTTTGAGGTTATGTAGCTTTTATGTTATAATACAAAAACACATGAAATCATGCAGACAAAAAAATGTAACAGCTCTAATGCTAAGAACTTATTGTACAGTTCTTTCAAAAGGGAAAACAACATAGCATAATAATTAACATTTGCCAAATGCCTTATACAAATCATATTCTTGGTAAGTTTATATTGAGTAAAATGGACACTTTTGTAGTTTCTTAAAATTACTGAAATTATTTTGATATGAGCTTTTCTAATGTGTATCTCGGAAAAAAATCAAATTGTGCTATTAAAACATATTTCTGTTAAACCAGAGCTGCTTAATATTTGGGGGAGTAGTTGGGTAGGCAAGAGAACTTTCTCAGAATAAAGCTTATAAATGTGTTATCTTCAGAGATAGCATTGCAAAGAAAACTAGATCAAAATACGGGTTTCTGAATATTTTTAAAAATTGTGTCATACTAGGAGCGCCTGGGCAGCTCAGTCAGTTGGGCATCTGACTGTTACTTTCAGCTCAGTTTGTGAACTCTGGGTCATGGGATCAAACCCCACAGTGGGCTCCACATTCGGCAGGGAGCCTCTGCCTCTCTCTCTCTCTCTCTCTCACTTTCTGCTCCTGCCCCACCTTCCCTTTTTCTCTCTTTAAAACAAATAAATAAATCTTTCAAAAAATGTGTTATACTAATGTAATCTGTAGTAGCTATTCTGCAAAGAGGGCCCTCAATGAATCAGACTTCTCAGTATTCATAGCCTCATGTAGACTCCTCCCATGTTGAGTTTGGGCTGGTGGAAATAATGTTAAGTCATGTGGAGCTTTGTAGCTTCTGCCTTGGGTCTTGTGAACCCAGGAACTCCTTGAACACTCCCTATCAGAACTTAGTGATCACAGGGCAGAGAGAAACCATTTGTAGGCACTCTGGTTGTTGGCCTCAGATGAGCTGCCAACATTAACAGTCAGTCCTGTCAGTGAGGCAACTTGAACACCCGGTCCATATGAGCTTTCAGGTAACTGTGGTCCCAGTTTACATCTCACAGGGACCTCATGAGATATCCCCATAATCGCTCAGTTCAGTCAAACCATTGGACTAAGAGACATGATAAATTTTTTTAAGCTACTAGGTTCTTGGGTGATGTATTAGACAGCCATACATAACTGCAGAAATGTTTCTCTTAATGCATTAAGTAACAAGATCATGCACTGTCTAATAATCTCAGTGATATCCAATCAGTGGTGAGCATAGAGTATATTCCAGAGTTTGGTTACATCTCTAGTGTTCTTTAGAAATTTCAGGGATTTCCATAAAAGCTAAAGTCACAAATACTACCATGCAGTATTTTGGATTATTATTCACACAAATAATTAAGGAAATGATAAATTTAGTTAGAACTTTATAGAAATAAAGATGAACCTTTTTTTCCTTTATCCAAGTTCATGAATGCTCTTAAATTTGAAACATGATTATGGACTTTAAGTCAAGAATGCCTATGTTAAATCATTGTTTTGTGAAGTGACAATTTGAAGAACACTATTTTTTAAATAAGCATTGTTTTTTCAAATGGGGAAACAATTGTAATAGGATAACTAATCCAAATTTGGAGAAAACTAGGAGATTACCATTTAGGACTTCAAAGAAACATAAAAACAAAATCTCCTATGATGAATTTCCCCTCAAAAGCTCAGGAATATTTAACTGAATAAGCAACTCAAATATTAACTTTATAAACAGGCATATGTCAAAAGTTGATGCTTGATGTATTATTGTCACCAAACTTAAAAGCAAAATTAATAACAAAAATTCATGTGGTTACCACACATCTGTGTTTTTTTCCAGGTCCACTTTCAAATTTTACTAAAGTATATCCCTGAAAATATTAAATGACACAGTGTCTTCATCACTCTCCCTCACAGGTTTAGCCTTTTTTTCCCCTACATAGCTGATATGTACGATGACAAAAATGGTTCATTTGGAATGCTGATCTGATTAGTGGTATAAACCTGGAAACATACGTTAAGGATTTGAAGACTAGATTAGGTTCCCAGGGAAAAATAACAAAATGAACCATCAATAATTTCCATGTGTATTGGAAGGATGGGGGGAGGTGGAACCTTTCACAGAATTCCCAATGTTTAAAAATATGAAAATTAAAGCTGTCCTGCCAAGAAAATTTATAAAGTAAAGCTAGCTTAAGATTGAATTTAAAACAGACTGTCAGTAAACAACAGTGATTCTAATGTTCTTTCTATAGCCTTTAATCAAACACCTACAAATTCATAATCTTTGCAGAAAAGAATATTTTTTTTTCAAGCTAAGATTGAATCAATGGGCAAGAAAGGAAACCTATTTTTCTATTGTTATTCATTAGGGTAGTGGACCACAGGAAACTTTTTTTTTAAAGTAATATTACAGAGTATTTCAAAGAACCCAGAGAATATGATATTTTTGGAAAACTAATTTAAAATGTTAAAAGCTACAGGTGAAAGATTCAGCTCATCTTTTCATATATATCAGAAGTTCAAGTATCTAAGGGAAAACTACAAAATAAATTGGCCTCCATGCCTTTTCCAAAATTTAATTTTGCTGTCAAAAAATTCAATTCATTCTCTCCTATCTTCCCCCAATTTCCAAGTTTCTGAACTATCATTTCGTTAAATGTTGCATTTCCAATTGACCACAATGTACAGCTAAAAGCAATGGTGCCTTTTGCACACAGCGAGTTCACTAAATAAATTTTCTTGTGGTTTCCTCTTGATTTCCACAGGCATTCATGGAGACATCATGGTTCAGTTGCCAACCACTGTTTTAGCCAACATTTAGCTTTTCTGACTGGCTAGTCATTCAAGTTCATCATTACCACCTTCAGAAAAACACCTACTGTATACTGAAAGCCCTGAAAGAGGTATTCTCCTATAGTTTTCAGACGCAATATTAACATATTGCAGTCATTTAATCAGCAGGTGACTTTTTTCTTAATCATTAAGTTTGTGTGGTCTCCCTCTCTACCCATCATTTTATCTTTTCATTTCCACTGTCTTTGTCACATAGCATTTGGATGGCTTACATAGCTACCACAGTGCTTGAAAAACACCATATACACAAGTGAATAACAACAGGCAGCCATTCAATGATCTGGATTACCACGGATGTCATGGAAAGGTCACCTACGCCCTGAGTCTGGAGAGCAATCGCCAGCAGCTCTGTTTATAATCATCACAGGTACTGTGCACAATACTGCAATTGACATGTGGTTAATTTATTTTTAAGAGACGGTGATACTTAATGGATAATGTTTAAGACTTTTAACCACCATCCGTAGCCATTTGGGAGAATATAATTAGTATTATTGGTTTTCCTGTTTGAAAGAAAGGCCACTCTACACCAATGTCTGACCCCCACCATTCTCCTAGCAATGATGAGATGTACAGGGATTAAACAGATGGAATGTGTTATGAGATGCCCTTATTTATGACCTAAAGGCATCCTTCTTTCCCTTAAAGGCATCCTTCTTTCTCTTGGGATCAAAGGTGAAGTTATTTTCCATGCTAACTCTTTGTCCTGAGGCATAGTCTATGAACTCTGCCACATCTCTGCTGAATTATATGATGGTTTTGAAATGTGAGTTGATGTTCCCTCGAGACTGTGCTTTAATCAAATTCATTTCAATAAAAAAAAAAAAGAGTCCTAGAATAGCAAAACAAAAGGACAATATTTTATAGGCAAAAGAAGATCAAATGCATGTGATAATACTTACCAGATCCTTAAGATAAATTTATAGGTGAATGTAATTAGTCCCCCTCTGCTAAAAATAGCTCTTTCCGACTTTCTTAGGAGAACTGGACTGACTGTCCAGTACATATGCTTTACTACTTTATGGATTTCACATTTAGATAATATATTAGTCCTAATGAGCTCCTTTGTTTTAGATATTTTGATATCTTGGCATCTATGTTGAGGCAAGAATATTCCATCAAAATCATATAAGAACAATTTCACTCAGAGAAAAAAGCAAAAGGAAACTGTCCTCAGTAATATGAAATTAAATTAAAACTTAAAAAAATTAATTTTAAGACTTTTTTCTATAATGTTTATTTTTCATGATAGATATTTAAGTTTAACCTTTTGTAGTACAAACCATATTTAGTTAAAAAAATTAATATATGGTAAATATGATTTAAGATACCCTAATAGTGATAGATGTACAGAGTAAAGCATTTAACTATCTTTCATAGATTAAAAATAAGTTTTTTATAAGATCTCTCTAGTAATGCCTATGTTATTTTAATCAATTGCTCTAATAAAAGATCTTGTTTTAAAATGTTCTAGATCTATGGTCATTTCTTACAATTCTTTGTTTCTCACTTGTTTGCTTTTTTTAATGCATGTCACTAACATTTGCTATTACTTCTAAAGCTTAATTCCAGACCTCCATGCTTGTTATATGAATATTTAAAATTTCTCCTTTTAGTTCATCTCTGATTCTAGGTAGGACAAAGAACAACCTTAGAACTATTAAAAATCCCTTTAAAGTTTTTATTCTATTTTCACAGTTAATAGACGGAGTCACAGGCAATCAAGAGACCCAAAATTCATTGTACCTTAAGTATATTTATTAGGTCTTCTATTTTTGCACTTCTGAACTATTATGTTTCTACCTACAGCAGGCAGTATCCCTGAAATGGCCCCAATAATCACTGCCTCCTGGTGTTCATAGGCTTGTGCAATACCTTCCCCTTGAATAACTTGCTTCAAATCAAGTAAATATGGCAAGGTTGAGGTGATGGCATGTCTGTGACTAGGTTACAAAAGATTGGGACGTATATCTAGTCAGCAGTTTCATCTTACTGCCTTCTTGGCATATATGCTTGGTGAGGCAATCAGCCATGTTAGAGGGCCCAAATGTTAGGGCAGCCTCTAAACAATAGCGAGTAAGAAACTAAGGCCCTTAGTCCAATGTACCTGCCAACAACTATGTAAGTTGGCTTAGAAATTGAGGTTTCAGATGATACCCTGGTCCTAGAAGATATCTTGACTGCAGCCTCATGGGAGACCAAGAAACAGAAGACCAGCTAAGTCATGCCTGAATCCCTGACACCATAAAGTGTGAGGCAATTGAGTGTGCTTTAAGCCACTAATTTTGGGGATGCATCAGTAGATAAAAAATATACTCCACTAGACTTTATTTACCTTGACACTGTCCAAAATCTGGAGTATTTCTACCATCCTGCACTGAACTGATAGAACCCTTTCACTATCAATCTTTATCCTCCTCCCTAGCTAATCCAGATTCCAATTTTGCTTTGGTTATCATTACCTCATAAACTCTAGGAAGATGATTCCTTTTCCAGTACCTGGGGTTGAATCACTACTAACCTGAAACAATCACTATAGACCATTTTTCCTTGCCAGTGAAAAATCGTGGGTATATGGCCCAATCCTTGCCAACGTAGTCTCTCTACTAGAGAGTTTCTAGGAATGGTTTGCTAATACAATGAAAGAGATACATGGGGAAAAAATATGACTCTTCTTACTCATATCCACAGGTAACACAGCTATCATGCAACCAGGAAGAGAGCTACTGCCATTTTAGAAGTGGTAGAAAAAAAGATCAATGTCAAACTTACGTTGTGATGTCATCATGTAACTATATTCATCATCCTAGAATTACCCTGCCTCCAGTCTTTTATTTTATGTGGCACAATTAAGCTATACTATATGGGTCTTCTGTAACCCAAAGTTAAGATCATCCCTCCTGATACTTGCAAAAATGTAGGACATTTAACTGATGGTAAATACATGTAAGTTTTTGTTCATGTCTCAGGACAGACTAAGAGTCTCCTATGCAGCATTAATCACTCAATACAATCAAGCTTACATATAGATACCTGTTTTGTAAATTTTTTTCTAAAAAAAAAAAAAAGAAAGAAAGAAAAAAATCATACCTAGCACCACTTGAAACTCTGGAACTTTAAGAGAATCTCATGTGGTCAAATCAGGAATAGAAGGCTAAACAAAAACAAGAATCTGGCAGCCTTTCTCAACTGGGCTCCTCATCTGAATTTCAGAGGGCAATGTGTGATGTGAATGACTATTTTAGCAATTCTGCAGATGGTACACAAGCATTGCACAATTGCCATTCTAGGAGAGAAGTTAATTCATTATAGACAAGGGCTGCCTTCAGGCATTTGGTCTTAAATCTCTCCTGGGACATCAGTTGTGAAAGGATGTTCTGGTTGCTAATCCCATACTTCTTCAGCTACTTGCTCCGCTCCTCCCTGACCCTCCACGTCCTCTATCTATTTTTCTCCAACAAAACCTGTAACACTGCAACATTCTTCATCCCTCTGGCCTCAGGATCACACTTAAATAATATTATTTAATGCAACCATCTTTCCCCAAAGTATCTTTTTGTAATGACGTCCTATAGGAACTCTAATGTATAGTATGCCTGAATATATTAGGATTTTTAAAATTTTTTTATTTTAAAAGATTTTATTTATTTATTTGACAGAGAGAGAGAGAGAGAGAGAACATGGGTAGGCAGAGCAGCAGGCAGAGTGAGAGGGAGAAGTAGGCTCCCTGCTGAGCCGGGAGCCCAATGTGGGGCTTGATCCCAGGATCCCTGAGATCATGACCTGAGCCGAAGGCAGCTACTTAACGACTGACCACCCAGGTGCCTCTTAGGATTTTAATGAATGCTCAACGTTGAAAGATGAAAAAAGCCCAGCTTGTACATTAATCCATTATGATTATGGCACAATCCAAATCCTAAACTTCTTCTAAATAAAAAATGGTAAACTGATTTCATGATATGCTAATCTATTATCTCATTGTTCTTATGTATTTTACCTCTAAATTGGTTTGTTGATATTCTGTCTGTCTGAAAAGATGGCCTTTCATAATATTCCATTCTATTTGCCAACATCAAGGCTTTGATGGTGTTTATAATTAAGCCAGATATATTTGTACTCATATTTCTTGCAAAGGAGAAATATATTTATCAACTGATACCCAATCCTATGAGAATGATATATACACAAAGGGTACAAGCCACACAGGGAATGTCTAAAATTGAAACTTTAGTACTTATGTTTATATGCGGGGTAGGGGGAAGACTAATAAGAACATTTCAAATGCAAATTCAAAGAGTGCTTTGTGACACCATGTAAACTGCATCTCATAGTCTTAGGGTTGACTAATTGAATTGCCATTGATAAGATGTCACTTAAAGAGACATCTCTGCAGTGAAACATGAGTTCGCTGTAAATGACCTGTCATTAAAGCCACGGGTAATGTTCATGTCTAGACTGAATTAAAATGTACCTACTAGCAATGTGCTCAGGAGGAGTTAAACCAGCAAGGATGAGAACTCAGTGTCCAGGATCCACGAGAGAATTATGCCTCAGGTGCTATGTTAATTTACTTGCTGGCAAACATTAATTGAAGCCAATCAATAAACCAGGTAGAAAAGCTGAGAATTGCAGCTACATTAATTGCCAACCATATCCTGACATATTTTCACATAAAATATGTGGAATATTAGTTTTGAGTTTTTTAATTATATCACTGAAGATAATATAACTCGTTCCTATGTAGTTTTCAAACAAAAAGTAATAATATTTCAATTGCAATTCAAAGACCTGATTTTTAAACAGGGTTTTCCTAAGTGTCTCATATTTAGCCAGGAACCACTTAGACAACTAAAATTCAAATTTAACCAGTACATAATATTATTCATCAAAACCCACATATTTATTAAGTTCCTACTTTGTAAAATGATACCATAAGTGTTTCTATGCGCTGGATTTGAGCCATTTTGCTATTAAACAAACAAACAAAAAAATCAACTAACTGCATAGACAGGTAAAAGAGCTTTCTACAACCTGCCTCAGTAGCAAGATATAAAAACCTTTCCCATAAAAGAAAATTTTATATATTCTAATCCTTCACACTGGGGATTAATTAATCCCTTAAACCTCCTGGCCCCCTTTTTTTGCGTATCTCAGTATAAACTACTGAGCTTGATTTTTCCTACTAACATGACCTACATGTGATATACACATGTCCTATCACAAAGAGAATGAACACATTTTCACAAATGGATTGTAGAGGCAATACACAATACCTACAAAAAATTCATAAAATATTGCTCTATGAAGCAAAAATCTATTTATTATAGCAAGCTTTTAGTTGTAAACCTATTTTACATTTGCTGAGTCACTGCTGGGCTAGGGCTTCTTTTACTAGCTTCAAAATTTAAAAGAATCATATTCCAGGTGCTTATCACACACACACAGCTAGATGCAGGGGAATTCTGCGATGTCAGGACCAGACAACATGCCAATCCTGGGGTGTCATTTAATAAGGAATACATATACACCTAAGGTCACAGGTTGGAAAATTCTAAATTATTTTCATCTATCTTCCTATCTATATTAATTTCATTATATCTTCTCTGGCCTTATTATTAACCTTTATTATTAACTAAGGGGACTAAAAAGGTGAAATTTTTCATTAAAAAGGCGAAAAATTTCTAAAGCAAGCATGACAAACTGATTAAGAATAAGCCAAGTTTTATATATTTTAAAACTTACCCAAGTTGTATTACCTCCCAAATATGACTGTATTTCCTCATTTTGGTATAAAATATATAGACATTGTGTCCATATATGCAATGTCTATATATTTTATATAGACACAATGTCTATATATTTTACATAATCATTTCTCTTATCTAATTTCAATAGCATCGGTTTAAAAAAACAACTTAATTTTAGTCACTTGAAATTGTTTCCGGTTAAGAATCATGATTTAACTGATTTTTTTTCCCCCAAATTTTGTATTAAGCCATTTGGTGAAAATCTTTACATAGCAAGTTTTCTTCCAACAAAGCACTGTAATTTGGCATGATTTCCTTTATTTCTGACTGAAAAGCTTCATAAATCATATGAGCAATATGAAATAGTGTCGCCTGTTACTTTTTTTTAATTTACCAAACTGGGTAAAGTGCTGAAGTACATAAGAAATATATCATCAAATGACGGCCATAAGAAAACAAAAACAGTTTATGCATTAGGTATAATTTCAATTTCCATCACACTTCTTGAACAGTCCATTTTATTTGGGATGTTGAAATTTAATCCTTAACAAGTAATCGTATATTACTCTTAGTTTTTAATACTTGAGTCACATTATTGTTATGTGTTACCTCTGAATAACTTTTTTTTTTTTACCAATTCTCAAAGAAATATCAATATTTTGCTTCTTTGTTACAACTTCCTTTTAATTGAGAGTCAGATTGCTCTCTCCTGTCACAGTGTAATTCTAAGAGCCCTGCCTGGGTTCTGGGGGATTAAGTCAATTTGTAGCTGAGCGAAAGGTAGAGGTTATGAGTGGGGACCTGCATCAAAGCCCACACTCGACATGTGATTTCCTGGCTAGAATGAGCTCTTCATGAATTAGAGTGTAGGGAAATTCCTATAAAGCTAATTAAAATTCCCATACGAAGTAAAAGGGCACAATTAAGCCTTGTTAGTACACGTCTCGTTTAGAAAAACAGTCTTGCTCAGAGAAAAATGCCTTAGTAGTTTGCTGTCGACCCCTTCTAATCCTTGGAAGAACAACATTGCAGTAAATTAGAACAAATCCAGAAGGCTATTTTATATTTATATCCATGGCTAATCTCGGTGTTTCTCTCATGTTCAGTGGCCCAAAGTTTTTACTCGTAATTTGCTTTTCATGTTGTGTAGCATCCTTGTTGAAATTATGTCAAGTTTTATTACATGAGAGAGAGACACTGTAGAGAAGGAACTGTGCACGCAATCCGTCTGCCACTGGAAAAGAAAGGTTGGCATTTGGCTGTCTGCTAACTAATTAAATGTCACTGAGTCCAGAGGCTAAATATGCATCAGTTGATGATTTGGTGGATTTTACTGCCGCATATGTAGATTTAATTATAGTGATTGAAATTAATAAAGTGGCGGTCTCTCCCAGAAACATATTTTATGACCCATGATTTCTCTGTGAAAGAGCTTGCTAACCATTGCCCTTTACATAATGTTATACTTTCCTAAATTCATTAGAGAGACAATTAGATAGCAAATTAACAAGCATTCACCTGTGTATTATCCACATAGATGATTCTCTAGTTGATCCAAAGTTAACATTTTTGTTCCTTCACCAAGTAGGTGTCAAGTATCCTCCCCTAATTATCATGATTCTGAGAAGTCTTCCTAATATATATCTACATATACATATTATCATATATACCATAATCCAGGAAATTTGATACTTCTTCTTCTATGGTGTATATAAACACAAGTGTTTTCTTACAATCACATTACCTAAACGAGGGAAGGGGAGGTAGGATGTACAGAACATCACCTTCTCTATTATCTTCGCTGTTTTAGCCTTTCTATTAGAAATAAAAATCAACAGTCTATAATAGAGGTCACTCACTTTGCCAAAATCACGGATATGAGCTTCCTATGTAATTCTATTGTCACCGATTACTCATTCATTCTAAGGCAAAAAACAGTGATGTACATAATCAAAATTAGTGATTACCCATAAAGTTTATGTTTGAATTTGGTATTCATTTTGTTCATTTTGTGATATCCACAAAACAAGTTTTACTCCCCAACTCCCCACCACCTACACCCCAGTGATAGCCAATAGGGAAATTTAACTTGCAATATATAGATTTGTCCAAAAAGAGCTACTAGGTAGATATATTTGATCTGAGAATGCTTTTTTCAAAACACACTCATGTTCCTTAAAGTGACAGAAATGAGCAAATCTCTAACATCTGGCAGAAGCATGTATCAAATATTCTGTTCTTCCAAAGACCAGCAATTGAAACTATAATTTGTAATCACTGTGGAAATGTCTGTTTCCTATATTCAGAGTTAGGTCACTTCCTCTTCCACATTTTACAGCCAGAACACAATCTGTCCTGGTAACTTTTAAACCAACAGTGATTGGTTTTGCATATTCTTCCCTCTTTAATACATCTTTGTCTCCTAGGAGGTGAAACTGTGACATCAGTATAAATGAAAGAGAGTAATATTTTAAAGTGTGTGGTAGGAGCAATGAGCAATGTTTAAATGCCTATGATTTCTGCTAGTCCACAATCAGATGCTTAGGAAGACAGAAGGCAATTAGTTATATGTTATGTTAAGGGGATCTTTCTCTTTTGCCACAAAAGGTATACATTAGCATCATTTGCAAAGCATCAAAAATAGGTTCCTGGGCTCATTAGATCTACTAACTCAAACTCTCCAGGGCTCACACAAGCTCTGGGTATTTAAATTTTAAAAAGCCTGACTAGGTGATTTGGAGGCTGACTCCCAATTAGAAGCCATTGTATTCAAGTAAAGGGGAGACGAAGTAAATTAAATTACCCAACACTTTCCATCCTAAAGCTTTCTGGTTGCTGCAAAGTCTATAATCCCATCCACTTCCAAAAACCAAGGCAGACAAAACCACCGCATATCCTGCAGGCCTAAATATTAGCCAGACCTATCCTCCAAGCTAGATCGATGTACAGATTTTCCAAATTGTTATGGGAGAATATAACGTAGATGGGGCACCTAGCATACCCCAACGACACAGGAATTACAACTTCTGCCTAAAGGGTTCCTAATGTGTGTGTTGTTAATAAAATTGAGCCTTGATAATGTATAAAGTATAACTGTTCAGCTGTTTAGAAGGCAAATACATTAATGAAACTAAATATTTTTAAACATAGGAAATCCCTTAGGAAACAGGAGTACAGAGAAATCAAAACAAATATTTAAAATTTGAGACTACATCAGCTGTTCAAATGTAAATATCATAGATATTTAAAAATTACCCAAAGTTACTTCGACAAAAATAAAGATGTCAACATTCCTTATTTAAAATTGTTAAATGGGGGCCCCTGGGTGGCTCAATGGGTTAAAGCCTCTGCCTTCGGCTCAGGTCATGGTCTCAGGGTCCTAGGATCGAGCCCCACATCGGGCTCTCTGCTCAGTAGGGAGCCTGCTTCCCCCTCTGTCCCTGCGTGCCTCTCTGCCTACTTGTGATCTCTCTCTGTCAAATAAATAAATAAAATCTTTTAAAAAAATAAAATTGTTAAATGATTATTTTGTGATAAGGAAACAAAACTCATCCTCAGACTCAAAAAAGGGGCCAAAGTAGGTCCCCATGGGCGTGCCCATGTTCACACACACACATATCAGGAAAGGTTCTGATATAAATATTTGGCCATGATTATACACACCCTTCCAAACCTCAGCTCTCTCTCCCCATTCTCACTTCAACGTGTTCAAAAGGTTTTCTACTCTTGGGGTCTACGAGTCACAGATTCGAACTCATCTTCACTTTCTCTGCTCCCTTGTCCCTCTATGAAAATCTCCATTTACGGTCAAGAACTTTTCCTATTGGAAGTACAATAGCCACTTTTACCCATTTGTCTTATTTCACAGTTCAGTAAGAGCTGACAAACTTCTCTTTGACGTTGGTGACATTTATCTATGTTTTCATCCACTCAACTTAAAATTCTAGCCACCCCTGAGAAATCGATAATCCTGAAGATTTTCCCCTAGACCTTCTCTTACATTCTGTTCTTCCGATTATGTGGTCCTCCTGCGCTAGTGTATCCGTTTTCCTGGCTTATCTGGCCACAATTATGCTGAAGACTCCCAACCTGTGCCTCTTTCCCATATCTCCATGCCAAGCTTTGGACCTGCACAGGCTACTGAACACCATTGTCTCCAGAAACCAGCACCCCTTGCCCCAGATAATTAACAACAAACCCAAAGATCTGTGTGCCCCAGTCCATGAATGACATCCTCCATGGAGTCGCTGGATTCAGACACCACTGATGTTTTTCCCCACCCCCAATCCAATCAGTCTGCAAGAACTATAGTTTCTACATCCCAAAATTCTGAAATAACTTCACCATCTCCCCATTCTTCTAACACGAGCTCATTTAGACTACCACTATCTGTTCAAATTACTGCAAGAACCCAATTATCTCCTTATTGTCTACATTTAGACGCATACCTTTAACCTTACACTAAGAAAGACTTTCTCATGAGCAAATAGAACCTTATTTCCACTACATTTTACCTTACATTTAGAAAAGCCTTTAACCTTACATTTAGAAAAACTTTCTCTTATGCAAACATAATCTTATTTCCACTACTATTAAGATGATCTTGTCAAGGGGAAAGCATGATAAAATTTGCCCTGAAGGGAAAGACCCAATACTTAGTGACCCTGAAGAACTCTCCATAAACTCACCTCTTTTCAGCTTAATTTTTTCACCACACCCACCCTCTCTCCCTTTTTGCACCTCCTTTCCCTCGCTTACCCAGCCACAGAAGCACTCACTCCTTGCTAAAGGCAGGGTGAGTTGGATTCAAATCCCGCAGTGTACTTTGTTCTTTCTCAACGCCAGGCCATTTCCTTTTGTCCTCCCCTCACTGGGTCCCTCCTTCCCACCATCCTCCTCACCTCCGGTGTCGTTTTAGACATCAGTTCTTCCAGACACCTTCCTTAACCAACTCCAATCATGGTACAGGATTATTTTTTCTATACTATCATATTCTTAGTATCGCCCTATTATGTTATTTATCGCACTGCTTTGGGTTGCATATTTTCCTGTATTTTCCTTTATTGCATACTCCCCTTGAAAGCAGAAGCCATAACTGTTCTCACCTGTGCCCAATTCCTAGGTTTCCCACCTGCACTCACCCCCACCACAGCCTTGTTCTACCTAATCATGTTATGGTAAGACCCACTATCATCACATTCATTCAATCCTTCTTTAATGACTTTATTCTGAATCCTTCCTCTTAGTTTATAAATATACACAACTCTCTCATTAAAAAATATACAAACAAAACAAAATGAAACACATATAACCCAGTGCCCCCCCTCTATCCCACCAACCTGCTGAGCTTCATGGGATTTTTATTATACTGGTTATCTCTATTTTTTTTGTCTGTTTCACATTGAATATTTGTGGGGCTATAATTATACTTCCACCTTCTTTCCAACACTGAAACAGTTTGCAAAAAGTCACAAATTGCCATTGCCAAATGCAGTGAGCATGTTTATACAGTATTCTGGCCATCATCCCTGAACCTCTTTCTTAGACAGTATTGAGAAGCTCCACTGGACTCCTGCCTTCCTACTTATACCCACAAATAGAGCTTAATTTAAAAAAAAAGAGAGAGAAAAAGAAGGAAGGAAGAGGGAAGGAAGGTGTGAAGGAAAGAAAGAAAAAGAAACAAATCTCTTGCTCTAAATCAGCACTTCTCAAATTTTGAAGTGCCTACACGTCACCTGGGGTCTTGCTGATATGCAACCGTGACTTCAGCAGGTCCAGAGGTCTGGGTTGGGGCCTGACACTTGGCTTTCCTAACAGGCTCCCACGCCAGGGCTGCTGGTCCATGGGCCAGGCTAAGACTAGCAAATCTCTGCAGTCCCATTGGAATAAGGAGGCAGCTTTAAAAATAGCAATCCTCATGCCCTTGGAGACTGATCTAATTGGTCTGGGTGCAACCTGATTACTGGGAGTTTTCAATGCTTCCCAGGTGATTCTGATATGTAGCAGAGCTTGAAAACCACTGTTGTAAGTCACAATCTCTTGCTCTGCTGAAGCCCTCCTCATCATTCAGAACAGACTAAGTGTATTATGCGTGAACTAATGCCCAGATAGCCCTTATTTCTCAAAAAAGCAGAGGTGGAGTGCTCCACACCATCTGCACCACCTAGGAAAAAAAATCTCACTGTTAAGAAGATCCTTGGGTAATTTGTGTGCATATTAAATTTGAGAAGCACTGGATTAAAGCCCTTTATTATTTCAAATAGACATTTATGTTTTGTGAATTTTTTTACTGAGATATAATTAACATATACCATTGTACTAGTTTGAGGTATACAAAAATAATGGTTTGATATATGTATCAAATTCCAGAATGGTTACCACAGGAACTTTAGCTAACATGCATCCTCACACAGTTACATTTTTTTCTTAGGTTGAGAACTTTTAAGATCTACTCTCTTAGCAACTGTCAAATATACAATACAGTACTGTTAACTGTAGTCACCATGCTGCACATTATACCACCAGGAATTTTTTTTTTTTATTTTATAACTTGAAGTATTTAGATAGGCATTTAAAATGTCAAAGACTATTAAGCTAGAGGGTGATAACTTCAGTAGGCAAATAAGGCATGTTTTACTAGTTTCATCTAGAGTATGTCTATTAGGCAGAAGCAAGACATGAGCAGTGGAAGGACCACCCCGAAGCAGAGTCCCAAGTCCTTAAGGGGGGAAAGATAGAGACAGGAGCTGGAGGCAAGAACGGTGATAACTGGTTACACATTAGAAGCAAGGATTGGGGGACACCTGGGTGGCTTAGTCAGTTAAGCATCTGCCTTGGCGCAGGTCATGATCCCAGGGTCCTAGGATCGAGTCCCACATTGGGCTCCTTGCTTATCAGGGAACCTGCTTCTCCCTCTGCTTCCCCCTGCTTGTGCTCTCTCTCTGGCGAATAAAATCTTTAAAAAAAAAAAAAGTGGGTAGGGTAGAGGCATGGGTATAATAACATCCTGACCCTGTGGCTCCAAGACCTAGGGCTGAGAGATTAAGAGCCACAGGGGCAGAGCATGTGCCCTCTTCCTCCAACTCTGCCCCAGGGTAACCCCTAGACTCTTGATAACCTATTTGCATTGCAGGTACACCTGCATCGCCATGGAGAAGGGCTGCAATGAGGGTTCAGTACAAACCTTGTAGGGTCAAAAAATCCCCCTCCCAAATTATGGGAGGAATTTCCCAAATGATTAGAAGTAGCCTCCATTGGAGACCACCCCTCTGTACCTCACAGCTCCTCCCAGCCCAGAGAGACAACCAATAATATTCAATCCCCAAACAACCTAGGGCTGGTTCCACCTCAGGGAACTTGCCTGCTCTCCCTCCTGGAGTGTACTTTTCCTTTAATAAACTTTGTGCTTACTGCTTTCCTTCTGGCTGTCTTTATTCTGAGCATAGATCCTCATGCAAATGTTTTCCTGGGGAATCCAAGAACCACGACCTCTAGTCACACAACACAGACTCTCCTACCATTACCATGTCTAATATATTTATGCAAATCACCCCTTTTCCTAGTTTCAGTGAATGCTGATTCCTACTGACATAGACAGTCTGGAGGCAGTCTGATAGAGTGCAAGGAGCATAAAGTTTCAAGTCAGACAGTCCTGAGTTCAAATTAGTTGCTTTGCTTTGTTATTCCGTGAAAATCATCCAACTCCTGCACATTATTTTCCCTGAAGTTTAAAGTGAATAGATCTCTCAGGGAGGTCACTGTTGTGAATTTAAATGAAACTTTTTGTAAAAAATGCCTGACATTTCTCCTCACTGAAGGCCCACAGATCCATTCAGGTATTTATTTACCCAACAAATGTTGTTGAGCACTTAATATTATAGCTAAGAAAACAGAGATGCTAAAAAGAAAAACAAGATTCAGCTTTCTATAGAGTTCCCATTGTGGTATGTGTCGTGTGTGTGTGTGTGTGTGTGTGTGTGTGTGTGTGTGTGTGTGTGTGTCTAGAATAAAATACGTAAATGGGATGGAGAATGCCTAGCAGATTGATAAGCTAGTTTACAAAGGGAAATCAGTAAAGCTCTCTTTGTGATCTAAATGGTAGGGGGAAAAATATCACCCCTGTGAAACTCTGAGAAGTATTCCAGGTAGAGGTCAGAGCAACCGCAGACTGAGGCATGAGTGACTGTGGCGCGTCCCAGGGACAGAGGACAGGTTACCAAAGCCGATACACAGCAAATGAGAGGAAAACATGGTGGGAATGAGGCTGGAGGGTTAGCAAAGGCCCACATCATTTGGGGTTTCAGTGAAAATGGCAAGGACTTTACATTTTATCCTAATTACAAAGAGGAGACATGGGAATTTTCAATAAGATACGATAGTGTTTTCATTATTAAGAAATTGTTCTGGCTGCTATAAGGAAAACTGAAGTGGGGAGGAGCAGAAATGGAAACACTAGGGTCGGTTACTAGGTTATGACTGACAGCAACACAAGTGAGCAATGGCGATAACTTAGACAAACAGAAAATCGTAACTTCCGACATCTGCCATTCATTCTGTGTTCCCTGGGTGGACCTCCTCGAAATGTCAAATGCCTCAGTGTCCAACAGGCCAGTAGACTGTGTTGATGAAGTTCCATATGGCACTGCTCTTGGAGTCATCCAAGTTTCCAACCCATTATCTAGTTATGAGAAACAACCCTAAAGATAGACTTATAGAGGTGCCTGGATGGCTTAGTGGGTTAAGCAACAGACTCTTGGTTTTAGCTCAGGATGCTGAGATCAAGCCCCTGAATAGGGCTCTGCACTCAGCACAGAGTCTGTTCAAGATTCTCTCTCTTTCTCTCCCTCCCTCTTTGCTCCTCCTCCCCCCTCACTGGGCTTGCGTTTCCACGTAAGCATGTGCACGCATTCTCCTCTCTCAAATAAATAAATAAAATCTTTGAAAATAAAATAAAAAGACTTACAGATAGCCATGTGCTAATAACTGCCAGACGATTTAGAATTGAGTTCCAAAATTTTCCTTAGCTATGTGGTTCAGTCCCTGCACGTCAGCAGCTGCTAAGTCAGTGACAGTGTCCCTGAATTATTAATTAATTTCATTCACAAGTAATGGGGAGAGTTGTTTAAGTCAAGTTGGCTGAATATATTTCGATTGTTTTCTCTGCTTCCTGTTTCTAAAACAAATTTCAGTTTTAGAGATATTGTGTGTACCGTTCATTCACTCAAAACCAGTTATTAATTTGGGGAACCTGGGTGGCTCAGTATGTTAGGAGACCGACTCTTGATGTTGGCTCAGGTCATGATCTCTCAGAGCACCATGCATGGTGCTCTGCACACTGAGTGTGGAACCTGCTTAAGATTCTCTCTCTCCCGGGGCACCTGGGTGGCTCAGTGGGTTAAAGCCTCTGCCTTCGGCTCAGGTCATGATCTCAGGGACCTGGGGTCAAGCCCTGCATCGTCGGGCTCTCTGCTCAGTGGGGAGCCTGCTTCCCTCTCTCTCTCTGCCTGCCTCTCTGCCTACTTGTGATCTCTCTCTGTTGAATAAATAAAATTAAAAAAAAAAAAGATTCTCTCTCTCTCTCTCCCTCTCTGCCCCCACCACTCGTGCTTGCTCTTTCTCAAAAAAAAAAAAAAAAATTTAAAGGTGCGCCTGGGTGGCTCAGTAGGTTGAGCCTATGATTTCAGCTCAAATCATGATCTCAGGGTCCTGGGATGGAACCCTGAATCAGGCTCTCACTCAGCAGGTAGTCTGCTTGTCCCTCTCTCTCAGCCCCTCCCCCTGTTCATGCTCTCTCTCTCTCTCAATTAAATTAAATTAAATTAAATTAAATCACAGTTTAAAAAATTAAAAATCAATCATTTATTAATTTGTTATTATATCCAGCTACCAAACTAAATACTAGGGGAAACTCAGTGACCAAGATATCATACATGATTATCTTCATAGATCTTACTCTTTACAATATAGACAGTCCCAAAGAGGCATCCACAGTGTTTTAGGAGCACATATGACACACTGTGGTTTAGGGAAAGCTGCCTGTAGAAAGAAAGGTCCTAACTGTGAAGTAAATAAATAGGACACAGGACACAGAGAGGAAAGTAAACAATATCAGAATTGAAAGAGATTATGGCACCATCAGTATTTTCTAAATGTGGATGTAAGAACTCTCAGCTTGTCAAATAGCTAATTCCTAATCTAAGCCTACCTATGTGAAGGCAAGAGGTATGACAAAGACTAAATAATCCACACGTTAATTAATGTAACAAATAGTGCTGAGCACCTACCCCATACTATAAATTGGTAACTGGAAATACAGAAATGAGAGAGAGAAAGAATTTCCTAGAGCTTAACTTTCCTAGGACATGGGAGGCAGGAAGACAGTCAATGGATAAACAAGTCATCCCCCCCCCCATTCATTGTTTAAAGTCAGAAATGTAAAAATAGAACAGATGTTCTTTGTTCTATCGACAGATTCCACCTGTGGGATACTGTACAGTTTTTTGAACAGGTCTGTCAGAAAATAAGTGATTCATAAAATCACCTGACAGAGCTAAACACACAAAAGACACATGACAAGGCTGTCAGGGCTTTCCAGCTGACCAAATGATGAATGGTGTAAGGAATGAACCTGCTTTAATTATTTCTCCCTAGAGTCTTTCTTCAATTCTGATGCTCTTCTCTCCCCCGCAACCCCCAGTCTTTGTTTGAATTAGTTCTTCCTTTTGCCACATATCTGTACATCTTTTTCCCTCCAACTTGCACACTCCCACTGGAAACCAGCCTCTTTGCCATCTACTTCAAAGACTGACCTAGGATCCCTTTGAGGATTGATAATTTATTTCTTCAAATAAGCCAGAGGGTACTGTTCATCCTGCAGAATGTGCAAGATTCACAGGGCCAATTTCATTTTTTCAGCAGATTCTCTAGAATAATTGAGTAAGTTTAACACAAATTAAATGATGAGGTGGTTTCTCCTTTCAGTTCAGTAGTATACGATTTTAGGATCCCAGCATCTACAACAAATGATTTTCCCACTAAGAAAAGAAACATTTTACTGAGATTTAAAGACAATGTGGGGTAGGAGAGTCTCCAAGAAGGCATTAAACATTAACTAGTGGTTTAAAATCCAGAATGGAAATAACAAAATAAAATCTGAATTTTCTCAAATATAACGCAGACTTGATACAAATAAATCTTGCACATAAAGTTTTTAACATTCCCACCACCTTAGCCTCCAGATCCAATTATCCTCCAACATTTTCTACTCAGCCATGCTGAGCTTATTCACTAGCCCTCCAGTTAGAAAATAATAAAAGGTCTGCAGGTATATTTACACTCAGAGGGGAATGTATAGGTATGAGAACTGCAATCATTTTCTTCAGAGTTATGAACAAGAAGTTTGGACTAGCAGGATATCCATTCATGAGTTTGACTAATTGTACTTCACTGTCTCGAGTAAAAATGAAGGGACAATTTCAAAGGCAATGTGACCTGATATTTTGCCACAGAGTTTTTGTACTAAAATACTAGGGCTATTGTATTGTGTATTCATTTAGGATTTTCATTCATATCACTCGTTCACTTCTAAACATTCCCAGGCAGAATGCATCCTGAGGAATCAGTTCCGTGCCTACAAGTTACTCACAGTCTACTGGAAGAGGCAGACTCCCAAGACAGATGAGGCCAGGATATTGACAGAAATATCATAAAATGATGTGTGCTGCTTGCTACTGGAATATGGTGGAGAAAACTATTAATTCTGTCCCAGCTGACTTCAGATGTCTGTGCAAGTGCATAGGACTGGGTACTTATGGTGCCTTAATGTGTAGCCCACAAACTGTTTCTGATTTTCTCACAATCACCCAGAGTTTAGGAAAAGAAACTATGCAGATGGATTTATGTTTTGATAACAGGGATGTGTTAGTGTCTGATTTTTATGGAATCGAGGCAGGAAAATATAAGGTCTTAAACAAAGGATAAGAGCTGTTAATCACAAGTTTTAAGTCATTCATCTTTATCTCTGGTACTTGTGTGGCATGATTAAGAGACTTTAAAGTCAAGAGCTGCTGAGACAGTCAATTTGCAGTGAGCCCTGATCTAGAGGGACTAATCAGAAGGGTATCTAAAAAAATATTTACAGGTTGATAGAGGAGACAGAGATGAAATATAAAATACCGCTTTTTTAAAATAACTTAAACATACCACTATTTGTTTGTTTATTATTTTTTAAAAAGATTTTATTTATTTGATACAGAGAAAGAGATTACAAGCAGGCAGAGGCAGGCAGAGAGAGCGGGGGAAGCAGGCTCCCTGCCGAGCAGAGAGCCGGATGCGGGGCTCGATCCCAGGACCCTGAGATCACGGCCTGAGCGGAAGGTAAAGGCTTTAACCCACTGAGTCACCCAGGCGCCCCTCCCCCATTTTTTTTTAACATGGCGACCTCTGAGCTCATTCTGCAAATACTCCTTTCATGTCAACTTGTCCTTTCATAGGGTCTGGGTTTGGGTTGCTTCCCTCTTAAGGGAGTTAAGGGAACTCACAGAAATTACATTCCAGTCAATAAATAAAATATGTAAGTGGTGATAATATACTAATTTGCAGTAAAATTCAAAATAAAATGTCAGTTGGTAAACTGAGGTCTTTCCACATTTATTTTTTGGGGGGGGGGGTCACCTGAGTGTCTCAGTTGGTTAAGTGGCCAACTCTTCATCTCAGCTCAGGTCATAATCTCAGGGTCTTGAAATCCAGCCCTGAGTTGGCTCTGTGCTCAGCAGAGGTCTGCTTGAGATTCTTTCTCCCTTTGCCCCTCCTCCCACTCACATGCTCTCTCTTCCTAAAATAAATAAATAGAATAAAATCTTAAAAAAAAAGACAAATGGTAAAAGAGAAAAAAAACTGAGGAAAGTATTATTTTTTTTTGGAAGATGTGCAAGAAACCTTTCTGGAGTGTGTTCTTAGAGCCAGTCATTTTTCAAAGCACTGGAGATAGAAACCTAGAGTCCACTGTCTCCACCAAGAGGAGCCTCACGGCTTGCAATATGTGAAAAATGTTCCCACGATACTCTGCTAACGCAATATGCCAATAATTGAATCAGGAAAATTATCGTAGACAATTGATTTTTAATGATCTCAAGTTTTCAGAGTACTCTCTGAGATGTCTTATCTTCATGTATTCTGGGGGAAAATGATACAATTTAGAATGACACCATCAACAATTCTAAGACCCGTTTCATGCAATCTCGAATCCTTTATATTATTATTCCATTTTACGAAAAAAAATCTCTAAAATATATAAAAGTTATAATCATTAACTTTGACAGAAAAGTAGTGAATTTTACCAATTTTAAAGACGAATGCACTTCAGGAGATCCTACTATAACCATGTAAGGCACTCTTGCAGACCTGGCAATCTCTCCTCTTTATCACATCCTCTGTTTTATAAGAAGCATTTATACTGAATTGTATACCCTGGTGAATTTTCAAATTTTATATAATGTATATAAATATGCCTATAAACAAGTGGTATTGCATGCAGAAATTCATTAAATGAATTAGATGAATGTCAGTGCATTTCATCTGTTAATTTTCTTAATTTTTCATTTTTTTCTAGAAAACAGTGTTGAATATTTTGTATGGAGAAAACTTACTTTTTATGCACAAAAGTTAAAATTATGTTCACTCTACCAATTAACATTTTGTATGTCACAGCAGGACTGACTATATTAATATCTATAAAATCATATCTAACAAATTGATTTGATAACAATGACTACACTTAGATAGATATGAAAGGATCATGTAGCAGCATATAAAAATGGTTGCAAATTACTCCCTTTCTTAAATCCACACCTTTCCAATGGGATAGTGCAGATTCTCTAAGTAAGAAGTGGAGTCTGGTGGCACTTGGGTGGTTGAGTCTGTTAAGCATCTGCCTTGGGCTCAGGTCATGATCCCAGAATCCTGGGATCCAGTCCTACATCTGGCTTTCTGCTCAGCAGGGAGCATGCTTCTCCCTCTTTCTCTCCCTCTGCCTGCCACTCCCCCTGATTGTGCTCTCCCTCTCTCTCTGTCAAATAAACAAATAAAATCTTAAAAAAAAAAAAAAAAAAAGGACGTGCAGTCTGTTTCACCAAATTTTGGATCTGGGTTGCTATGTGACTTGGTTTGGCCAGGACGACATTAGCGAAAGTCACAAGTGAAGCCGGGACAGTTTGTGCTCAAGACAGCTTGCTGTCTTGCTGCACTTGAGAGCGCGTGAAGATTTTAGGCCACCTGCTAGAAGATGAAAGATGCTCTGATTCACGGACAAGTCATCTCATCTAAGTCCTGTCCCCTAACCACCCGTTAGCCATTTGGTGTTATTAGACCCATTTCACTATGGTAAATAGTAAAAACACTTAGTAGAGCACTGTTAGAGAGGTGTGTTTCTCCTGGTACTTTTCTATCCAGATCTTCTATTTAATTATATTTATTAAGTCTGTTTAACTCTGTCTTTTCATCAGAATTTTTTTTTTTTAGCTTCTGTCCCAAACAAGACTGCTTCCTGTTAAATTCAGAAGATATTTCTTGATTCCTTTTCCATTTTCTTCTCTAATTATTATTGCAACATTAGCAGGTATATTTACAGGGGCTTCCTTCAAAAGTAAATTTGCTTGATGAAACACTTCCTGCCCCAAGCACTGGTGATGGGAAAAGCATTTAGACATTACTGGGTTTGGGGATTAGTGCTAAAGACGGCCTTTTGTTGGGCAATGATATTTGGAGGGGCAAGAAGGTAGTTCCCAGTACTAAAAATCTCGTATCTTTTTTATTTCATGTTTTCGGCAAATATCTTGCCAAATAGTAACTCTCTCCTCCTAAGCTAGACTTTCGCTTCTTTGCTACCATCCGATGGCATTTGAATGGTATTTATTTAGCAAAATACTACACAAAATACTTAAAGAGGAGCAGGTATCTGTGTGAGGTGCTGTGTCAAGGACTGATAAGAAATAAAACCTGTTGTCAAGGAAAACTCTCTACTTCCATAATAAAATAAGTTACATATGGAGAAAAATAAATATGAGTAAGGAGACCTTTGTTAAAAATTTACACAATGACTACATTTTAAAATGCCCAACTTTTGAAATGATGAAAAAGAAAAATCATATCATTCTTTATCTATCTACCATTTATCTATCTATTTGCCTATCTATCTATCTATCTATCTATCTATCTATCTATCTATCCATCTTCCTTGACTGTACATATATAAGCCCCTCTTCCAGATGAATGCCTTCAATGCCCACATTTCTATAATCCAGGATATAAATTATACCCAGGGATTATTCCTATTCAAACTTTCTATTTCAGCCAGAATGTGCTAGTTGAGCGTCCTTACAGTTTGGAATGATAAAAGGTGGCGCTGCAAACATTCAGAGTGCTTTGGCTTTAAGCAAGTACAGCTTCAATCCGTTATTCCAACCAGCCAGTCACAGAGATGCAGCTGGCTGCCCCTGCTCTGCCCTGAAACAGTCTAGCCGAGAACAAATTCTTCAATCACAGCATTGGTCTCTATAAGATAGACCACCTGAATCGAATAATACTTAAAAGGTGTTTTCCAAAAAAGGGAAAGAACCTTGTCAAATTGGTAATGTAACCTATTAGCAGTTGCCAACTCTGGAATAAAATAAAATCCAGTTCTTACTTTTTTTTTTTTTAAACAGGTCAATTAAATTAATGTAATTCCTTCATTCTTATAACAATTTTTGCCAACTGCCGAATATTTCGGAGCGGTTTATATTTCATGGAAAGGAAGCAATGCAAGGCAGAATGGCATAGAGAATTTGGAACCAGACAGAAGGAGGGGCAAAGTCTACTTCTGCTTCTCACAGACTGTGTCTTTAAGTCTTTCCTTCTTTGTATTTCCAAATGAATGCTATAATACCAATTCTACAAGCATGGGAAGAGATTAAATAAGGTAACTGTGTGAAAATGCTTGCATAAGACAGATAGCAAAGGTTCCACAAATGTCATGTGTTTTCTCCTTTTCAGAATGTAATACTAAAGTTTAGTTAATTGGAATAGCATTACAATTATAAGGAAATAAATTAGTCCATTAAGGACTTAATTGGCTTAAGGTCAAGCCAGTTTATTCTTTTTTTCTTCATCCATGGCTTCCTTTTTTTCTTCTTAAAATGCTCCCAACTGTGATTCCATGTTTTTCTTCATATAATTATACGTTCTTCACATAGCTCTCTTCATGTCAGGGGAAAATACTGCAAATTGTATCAGATTTGCCATTGTGCTACTTTATGGATGCGCTGGCAACAGCATGCAAAATTATGATTCGGAACTTTATAGCAAAGGAAAAAAGAAAGTAAATGATTAAATCAATCTATGTACTTTCCCCCTATTTCTAAAGCTAGTGGGATATTTAGTTGGATTCATCCTTTTCAGGACTTATCATAAACTAAATTTATGGAAAAATTTTCAAGTCCCTTCTTTTCGTATATCCATTCAGAAAGGAAATGGTACATTTTTGTATAGAATAGATATGATTTCATGTGTTTTCCTTGATCCTTAGAAACACCAAAATTTTGAAGATCAAATATTAGAAACATCTACATTAATTTTGGCAAAGATATAGGCTGCTGAAAGACATGAATAACTAACTTGTGATACAAGCATTCTATTCATAAATTTCTTGCCACTTTACCCCTTTAGTACTTAAAAGGTAAATTTTTACAGTCTAGACTCTAACTTGGAATTTTTCCAACATCTTGTTCTGAAACATGTTTACAGAAAGTATTTTCAAAACAAGCATCATTTTAATCATCAATTAATAGTACACATTTTTAGGGACGCCTGGGTGGCTCAGGTGTTAAGTATGTGCCTTCAACTCAGGTCACTGTCCCAGGGTCCTGGGATTGAGCCCTGCATTGGGCTCCCAGCTCAGCCTGAAGCCTGCTTCTCCCTCTTCTACTCCCATTGCTTGTGTTTCCTCTCTTGCCGTGTCTCTCTCTCTGTCAAATAAATAAATAAAATCTTTAAAAAAAATAGTACACATTTTTATTTATATTATCTCAATTTCTACCTCAATTTTCCTCTCTTGATGTCCCTTTCCACTGCTGGGCCTCTGGTTTCTCATCTATAAAGTAATAAGATTAGGAATACACTTAAGATTCTCTAACACCTCTAATATTCTGGGATGTTATACCTAATATTTTATTAAGTTGCATTCTTTATTCCACAAAACAACTCATAACCATCATTGAATCTACAATGGAGCCCAGCTTTTAAAAGCAGATATAACTCAAAGTAATAATTTCAATAAATATACATATGTATTGCAGTGATCACATATATTTGCATAAGACTTGGTTGATGAATATGCTGAATCCTAGTTTAAATTATGTAATTTCTAATGTATGCATTACTTTAATATTATTTACTATCCATCAATTATACTCTCCAAATTGTTATTTAATTTCTAAATTATATATTCAACATTATTTTCTTTATACAAAGGTGTATTCCAGCCCCTAAATCATCTAGTCCTAAGTAGAGAATATGAACTCACATTCTACAAATTGGATTTTCTTTTTTTAAAACACATGTACATTTCACTTGCAGATGTATTTCTAAATTTTAATGTTTAATTGAGGAGAATGTGGCCTAGAAACACAATGTGTGGGAATCTTAGTGCATTCAGTCCTTTATTTTCATTTATTTTGGAAATATGTTTGATTATCTGGACTTATATGGGTTAGTGGAACTCATATACATATTTTAATCAGAAATCATAGTTCCTCTGAGTATGGTGTTCTGCACAATCACAGATGGAACATTCTATTTATTTATGGCCACTTCACAACCCAAAAGATACCCAAGAAAAACTGAGAGTGATCAAAATGACTAAATGTCAGATGGGACTAATACTTGAGAAATGTGCAAGACAATGTACAGAGGGCTTCAGAAAAAAAAGATCTACCAGTTAGAGGAAATCCAAAATGGCAAATAATGAGACAAAACTTGAGACAGAATAAATGATCAAACAACATCACTGTAAGGATAAATGATACAAAAAATAATCTGATGTTGTCAGTATAACTAAATATACGAATATGTAAAACTATTGATAATAGGGTTGGTAAAATTTTCCTCATATTTTCTTTCATTTTATTACCCTGGTTTCTGGTCATAAAATATATAGCTGTTCAGTAACCATGAAAAGTATACTATTGCAGATTTTGGTGAATTCAAGCTTACTGATACATTCTTTCAATTTTGAAAATACTTTTATGAGTTTTAGACATACATTTATATATAAATTATTTCAAATAAATACATATGTTAGAAATTCAAATAGCTCTGCGGATCACATTAAAATAAATTCAAGAAACAATTAGTTGTCTCGTAGTGAGTTATGCACTTAACAATTTGCTGGTCTGGATACTCAGATTCAGAGGTTACGAGGCAGTAGTCAACAAAAGGGAAATTTGTGATACACTGTTAACAAATATTCGTAAAAATAAATGTCAATCATATCATAAAAAGCACAATTCTATTATCTCTATAGCAGATGAAAGAGATTGATTATAGAACATTTATAGTCTTTACATGTGGAATTATATTATTAGTATGGATTTACATGCATGTTTAAACTATGTTGTTTAAATTTAATTGGTTTTATTCCAAAGTTTTAGCCAGAAATAAAAGATATGGTACCAAATGGCAAAGCCCTACATTTTTTCAGGTCTTTTCTGTTTTCTTAAATTGTCTTCATCTTTTCAGGGGTAGGGCTACTGTCACTTATAGGCATTATGAAACTCTTTGTGTACCATATCAAAAATTTTATGACTGAAGCAAATGATTCATTTTGCAATATACTTAGCTGTTCTAAAGTTTTCCCAAAAAAGAGTTTTTCTTATGAGTTCTCCATATAAGTATGTGGTCTAAAGTTGCTGAGCAATAGCTTGAGGATGTATTGTTCTTTCAACTAGGAAGCAATGGCTGACAGCAAGGGTAGAGAACACAAGTTTAGAGATGGTTTTTGTCTTTTTTTTTTTTTTTAGATTTTATTTATTTATTTGACAGAAAGAGAGATCACAAGTAGGCAGAGAGTCAGGCAGAGAGAGAGGAGAAAGCAGGCTCCCCGCTGAGCAGAGGGCCTGGTGCAGGGCTCCATCTCAAGACCCAGAGATCATGACCTGAGCCGAAGGCAGAGGCTTTAACCCACTGACGTCCTTTAACTTTAACGCCACCCAGGCGCCCCGGATGGTTTTTGTCTTGATGCATAAAAGGAAGGGTCAATAAAATATGCTTAAGCCCAAAGTCATATGCTTATAATTTTGTGAATTATGTAAAAATTTTTCTAATTATTTCATATTTTTCCTGAATTTATTCAGTTTCCTATTCCTCCATATACAAGGAGAAACTGAGTTGGTCATTAATTCTCCATAATTAAAGCTAAATTTTATAGAATATTTGTTATTTACATTGCCTACCATTTCCAATAAATGGAAATTAAATTATTATATCATATTATTGCATTTCACCATTAAAGGAAAAGATGTCTGCACAAACCCTGCAATCTAAATGTAAGGCAATCGATGTATTACCTACAAGAAATATTAAAAGTCGGTTTTTCAATATGACCACATTGAAGTGGAGGAATGGTATTAGTAAAATTTGATAGTGAAAAGCCCTAATGTGTGTTTCATAATTTAGCTAAGTGCTATTATGTAGACTAATTCTAACCTACGTGCGGAGGAGCAACACACTGTATGATCTAGGGTAGGATGGCAAAGCTGAAGATATTCAGTTTGGGCCATTAAGCAGAGATATAATCTACAGAACCTGGAAGTCTGTAAATGGACTATTACACACTATTAAAGGTATAAATGAAGAATAAAAATCATCTGCATCTCACTACGGAAGCCAGAGGCTTTTTAAAAAAAATATTTAAGGATAGTGGTCACACTTCAACTATCTTCTAATTTTTGTCCATAATAGTATGAACTAGGGCTTATAAAACAGTGAATGTCTGATTATTCAGATACTAAATTAAACAATTTTTCTTAGTCCTAGGATCATTAACCAATGGTGACAGAGTTCTAGATACTACTCTATTTTTCCATTTCTTTTTCCTGGAAGAAAGTTGCATGATCGAACCATTTAAACAGAGTAGCTGTTTATTGGCTAAAACTTTGGAATTCAGGGACCAGCCAGAGTCCCTGAATATACTCGGTAATACATAAAGCCAGCCATCCACTCATCGAAGATAAGAATTTAAGTATCACCGTATGCAAAGCACTATCCTATGTGCAGAGAGAGCAAACAGAAACAGTATATACCTCCAATTCTTCAGTGTTCTTAATTTAGATCGGAAACAAGATGATACAGTGCTATTTGATATCACTCCTATTACAATTGCAGGAACAATGCATTGTAAAGCCAACAGGGAGAAAGCTATTATTTCCGACTGGTGTAGTCCAGAAATTTTCGTATGTGTATGTCACATCAAAGATGAGTTTACCAGGTCAAAAAGAAAAAGAGAGAGAAAGAGAGAGAGAGAGAGAGAAAAGAAAGAGAAAGAGAGAGTATTTGGTGATTCCATTCAGAGAGAAAAATGTATGAAATGACAGAGATATGAGTTTCTGCATACAGCCCTTCACCTACACACTTGTCTTTTGAATAACTCCTCCATGCAAAGCACTCTCTTAGCAATTGGAGAAACACTGAAAAACTGATGGCCGTCCTTTCCTCCTGGTGCTGACAATCTAATGAGGAAGACAGGTGTTTGGTAACTGTGATAAGGCTCTTTTTAGGGGTGTCTGGGTGGTTCAGTTGGTTAAGTGTCTGCCTTCAGCTCAGGTCATGATGCAAGGGTCCTGGGATCGAGACCCATGTCTGGCTCCCTGTTTAGTGGGGAACCTGCTTCTCCCTCTCTGCCCTGCTCATGCACTCTGTCTCTCTCTCAAATAAATAAAAATTAAAAAAATAATAAGGCTCTTTTTAAAAAGGAAAAAGTAGAGAGAGCTCTCCCCTGAGAGCGTGGGGAGGGCTTTAGAAGGTAAGTTATTTTGGTCAAGGGAAAGAAAATCAGGTAAGGGAAAGAGGTGTGTCCATATGGAGAAAGGGCTTATAAGTTACATTAAGTTGTTTAAACTGTATTGTGTAGGCAATGGAGAGAAGTTTTTAACCAAAGAGTGACACAACAAAGACTGGCATATTAGAAGATTAGAAAGGTAAGACTGATGCTTTAACAAGGAAAACTTAATCAAGGAGAGACAAAATTATGGGAAAACAAATAGGGAGTCCAGCACAAAATTCCATATGGGAGATAAGGACAGACTAAGTAGCTTTATTTACAGAAGTAATGAAGACGAGGGAGGAAATTGGAAAAATTTTTCTGATATGCAATTTAAAAAATTAGTGATTCCCAAATATAAAGAGTGAGGGAAATTCCCATTTGAGCGGCTGCTTCATAGATTTCAGTCAGGAGAGCTAGGGCAGTGTGGATGAGAAGAACTGGATAATACTAGAGATCTATAGGACAATTATTTGGGTGGTGATCAAGGGATGGGAAGTTCATTTGAAGCACGAGAAATCCCATCATAGGGTAAGACTAAGGACAGAAAAATGAAGAGATAAACCCTGGACAGTGTAAGTTTAAATCTGGGAAGAGAGATCTGTGCTGGAACAGTGTTCTTGGAGAGCATCAAAATATTTACTACAAAGCGTGGTTCTCATTATTGCTGCCGATGAAAATCACCCCAATGGCTTAAAAGAAATCAATGTTCATTTCACAAGCCCCAAGATTCTCATTTAAGGAATTTGGGATATAGGACACAGGGATTAAAAACAACAACAACAACAACAAAAATTAAACAACACAACAAAAATCAAAAAGAAAATGAAATCAAAACTCCCCAGATGATTCTAACGTGCAGCCAAGCTGAGAACCTCTGCCACGGGGGGACATAATTGCATGAGGTCTTTTAATGGTAAGAGCCTGGACTCGGAAGCCAAATAGAACAATGTTTAAATTGAATCTCTGCCAGTTACCCATGAAAACTTGCACATGGAAGCCATGAACTACTCCTCTGCAAGACGGTAGCAATATTGTGTACCCCGTGATTTGTAGGATTACATGCAAGAGAAGTACAAAGGTGCTTCTTGGGATGCTCTGTAAATATCATCATCTATATGTATCATCATCAATTATTATTCACACAGCATCATCTTATTCTCCATTATATAAGTTTGAAGTTGGGGAGTGAAGGAAATCACAGAGGGAGAATATGCAGAACATCAAGAGAAAGTTCCACGGGCAGACTCTGTGGAATATGCAACATTGAGAAGAGGAGTAGAGGAGAAGGAGACAGCAGAGCAAGAAGTAGAAAAGTCAAATGTATGGAGGAAATCTAGAACAAAATTGTGCCCTGAAATTTATTTGATATATTTCAAATGTCACAAAAATCTAACGTAGGATGAAGTCTGAACATGGCCCCTGATTTGGCAAATTCTAAATTTGTAGAGTCTAACTGTGATCAGATTAGGGCTGCAGGAATCTATCGTTGGTCGAGGGGTGAAGAATTAAAGACAGTCAAGGGAAGGCAAGAGAAGGATGTAATTTTTAAGAGGAGTGCAGAGGATACAGGAGCGGTAACGGGAGGAGAGAGGATTCAGAAAACTTTGAAGGACTTTTTTTCCTAAAGTGGAAGTGATTATAAAAATAAATAAAGAAGGCAGTTAATTGAAAAGTTGAAGCAATATGGAAGAGGAAAATTGAAGAGCTATGACCCCAATTTCTTTGCTGCTTTGGCACTAGCAACTAAGGCAAAATAAAGAATATCTTCACTAATATGCTAGCTATAGCTACAACTCTCAAAATAGGACAAATCCTTTCCTGATATTTCCCCCTACCTCTCTCCAAGTTCTCACTCTCTAATACCACTTTAATAATAGTTTTTATATCCCCAAATTATCTCACAATGTTCAGAATGAAACTGATTGATTCACTTGTCCAGTTGGAATGCCATTCTAATAAGCTAATGAAATCAGGATCTCTTTCCATGCTCTCAGGTTTACTAAGCTGAATTTAATTTGACGGAAAAATACCTGTAATCAACAGCATCAGACAAAAGAACATGACAGGATCAGCCTAGTGTTTTATCCTCCTGGAAAAACAGACCACAGCTCACGCTTCTTCACATGATACATGAAAAGCCTTATTTTTGCGCACTGTACCAAGGGCAGTAAATTTCAGGGCACTTTTTAAGTATGCCAGGTCATCATCCATGAAAAAGAGTAATCCATAAGATGTCAAACTGTACCTACCTAGAAAATTTCATGGTAATAGGAGGATGGATTAAAACAGTATTATATCAGAAGGTGAATCATTACACTAAGGAAAGAAAACATGAAAGGGGAGGATGAGACCATTGCTTCTCTATTTCCAGCACCAAGACCAATCAGTGCTGTTACCATCCTGACAAAGACCCTTCCTTGTACATATCCCGCCCCCCAAGGAGTTAGCAAGGGAGCAGATGCTCCATAATCTGCAATTCACGAAGCCTGCATACATTTGTGTCACCGAGTAATCCCATTTGATCATATTACTCTTTCATCTAGCGGTTTGCATGTGCAGGTGGCTAAGGCACTGCCTTATCGGCCACTTTGTATCACCCCAACCCGAAGTCCTCCCGGGGGTTCAGGACTACCTCACTGCATCCAGTCTCGCAGGCATTTCATTCCAAAACCTCCAGCATACCTCACCAGCTGTCTTTTCTAGAAGAATAATACTCTTTGTCAACGTGGTTTTTTTTTTTCTTTTTTCTCCATTAAATGTGCTTGTTTCATATAGTACATCCCTTAGAGTAGATGGATCCATGGTATTTATGTTCATTTTCCATGAAACCTCTTTGGGCTCACTGCCTTTCTCTTAATATTAATAAGCAGACAGACTACTCTGTGGAGCTGTGTAGAAAATTAACATCTTTTTTTAAAGATTTTATTTATTTATGTGACACAAGCAAGGGGAGCATCAGGCAGAGGGAGTGGGAGAAGCAGGGTCCCCGCTGATCAGGGAGCCTAATGTGGGGCTCCATCCCAGGACCCTGGGCTCATGACCGGAGCTGAAAGAAGGCACTTAACCGCTTAACTGACTGAGCCATGCAGGGGCCTTGAAAATTAACATTTATAGAGCACTACAAAGCCACATTGAAATGATAAACCTTTTTCTAAGGATTAAGGTTGCCCAACCACAAATGGGCTTAATAAATTATTTGTCAAAGTAGGGGTGCCTGAGAGGCTCAGTTGGTTAAGTGTCTGCCTTCAACTTGGGTCATGATCCTGGAATCCTCGGACGGAGCCCTGTGTGGGGCTCCCTGCTCAGTGGGGAGGTTGCTCCTCTCTCGTCCCGCTGCTCCCCATGTTTGCACTCACTCTCTCTCACTTTTGTTCTATCTCAAATAAATAAATAACATTTTGACAAAGTAATAGTAGCTTTGATGTGGTTAACTATGTATATCAAAATTTATGATTTTAAACTTTTTCAAGTATACAACTTAGTGACATTAAGTATATTCACATTGTCGTGTAACCATCATACTATCCATTCCCAGAAATTTTATATCCTCCTCAAATGAAAGTGTATACTCACTAAATAAAAATCTCCAATCCCTGCTCCCCTCAGCCCTGATAACCACCATGCTACCAATTGTCCTTATAGTTTAACTATTCTAGGTATTGTGCATAAGTGGAATCATAGAAGTATTTAACCTTTTTTGTCTGACTTTTGACAATTTTTTCAATGTTGATCCACATGGATCAGAATTTCATTCCTTTTTAAGGCTGAATGATAATTAATTGTAGGTATATACAAGGTGTTTATTTATCCACTGGTGGACGTTTTGATTGTTTCTACCTTTGGCAGCTGTAAATAATGCTTCTATGAAAAAAAAATTTAAAAAAATAATGCTTCTATGCACATGGGAGCAAAAATATCTATTCCAGTCTCTGCTTCCAATGTTTTAGGACATACACCTAGAAGCAGAGTTATTGGATCATATAATAATTCTATTTAACTTTTTGAGGAACCACCATACCATTTTCCTTCGTGGCTACACCATTTTACATTACCACCATCAGTGCACAACAGTTCTAATCTTCCCACATCCTTGCCAACACTTGGCATTTTCTAAGTTTTTTTGTAATAGCCATCCCAATGGGTATTAATATAAAACTAAATTTGATATTTAGGAAAGACTGCATGGATTTACCTCCCTATGTAAAGGAATCTAAATCTTAAGAGATGGAGTTGTGCCCACTAGCTTCATCCTATTTCTCATAAGCTTGTGTCTTAAAAGATGATGGTTCTTACACTGCTATCTCAGGTAAACAAGCTTTGGGTAAATATGTAAGGAAATCATCAAAGAAGAGCTTTAACCAACCCCTCCCCCCACCCTCCGCCTTGGTTTCTTCCGACAGAGCCAAACCCTCTCTTTAGTTTCTTTGGTATTTCATATTGTCATTACCTTCTTGATTAGGCTGAGATATGTGTTTCTTGCCAGGAAACGCTAAAATCTGTGAAGTTGTGAAATTATCCTCACCACTCTAATCATGTTCTGTAATCTAACTCCGTGGCAGCTGTCCACTGAAAACCAAAGGCTATTAGTATCTCATTCATTCATTTGTTCGTTCGGTACAAATGTTACTGTGAGCTTATTCTTCCCAACACTGTTTAATCGAAGTTTCTGAGATGATGGACTATTCTATACCTGTTTGACGTAATATGTCAGCCATGAGCCATATGTGGCTATTAACTATGTAAAATGTAACTATTTAAACCAAGTAAGTCTTCAGATTCAAAGGCATAGCATAGGGAATATACCCAATGAAATTGTAATAGCAGGTTTAGACAGATACACTGAGAAATTGTTCATCATCTTTGTCCCAGTGGTCAGTCTGGTCATTAAAACTGACAAATACTGCTTGTAATAAAGAAGAGTGTAGGGGTGCCTGGGTGGCTCAGTCAGTTAAGCGTCTGACTTTCGCTCAGGTTATGATCCCAGGGTCTTAGGATTGAACCCTTTGTCCGCAGACTCCCTGCTCAGCAGGGAGTCTGCTTCTCCCACACCCTCTAGCCTCCCCCCGCCCACAACTTGTGCACCTTCTCTCTATATAATTAATAAATAAATAAAATCTTTTTTTAAAGATTTTTTTTAATTTATTCATCTGACAGAAAGAGACACAGTGAGAGAGGGTACCCAAGCAGGGGGAGCAGGAGAGGGAGAAGCAGGCCTCCTGCCGAGCAGAGAGCCTGATGCGGGGCTCCATCCCAGGACCCTGGGATCACGACCTGAGCCAAAGGCAGCCACTTAATGACTGAGCCACCCAGGAGCCCCAAATAAAATCTTTAAAAAGAAAAAGAAGAGTATAGGTAGATGCTAACTTCTACTGAAACACAAAAAGAAGAGAGATGAGCTTCCTAGGAGAAACTTAGGAAATGCCTCAAAAAGGAGGTAACAATTAAGTTGGATTTTGAAGGATGAATATAACCTCACTAGATAGAGAAGGAGAAGGATATTTTAATATAGAAAGGCAAAGGCAACTGGTTGGAAGCAAAATGCTGCGTTGAGGGATGGTAAGTGTGTGATACCCTGAAGGAGAGACGACGCCTAGGGAAGAAGAGAGAGAAATGAAAAGAAGTTAGAATAACAGTCCCAGATCTGAGTGTGAAAAGCGGTGTGCTGAAGAGTTCGGACTTTAAGTCAAGTAAAGTGTCAACAAAAGGAATGAATAAGAAAAAGTACTCTGTGAGTTTGTTCTTTCCCTAAAATAGTTCCTTTCCTTGGTCCAATTTATGACAAAAGACATTAGTGAGAAAAAACTGGAATTAATGGGCTAGGTGTAATCTGTATTTGATGCAGAGGCTTTATTTAAACTTTTTACTTTTTTTCAGGGAAGCTTATAAATAGAAGATTCTTTCATTTGCCAAACCGACCACTTTTAAACTCTTTTTTTTATTTATTTTTAAAAAGATTTTATTTATTTATTTATTATTTATTTATTTTTTATTTGACAGAGAGAGAGATCACAAGCAGGCAGAGAGGCAGGCAGAGAGAGAGAGAGGGAAGCAGGCTCCCCACTGAGCAGAGAGCCTGATGCGGGGCTCGATCCCAGGACCCTGAGATCATGACCTGAGCCGAAGCCAGAGGCTTCAACCCACTGAGCCAACCAGGTTTCCCCACTTTTAAACTCTTTTAAATTCATACCCAATATTTAAATAATCCAAGACTTGGCTTGGCACTAACCGTGTTTGTTTGGCATTTTGTTGTTCATTATAGAATAAAAAGCAAACTCTTACAGAAACTGTCTATGACTACAGATAAGCAGGTCAAGTGCTTTTACAGTCCCCCTCGTTCCTCATTCCAAAGCAAAATGTACTATAAGACGTGCAGTGCACTGCGATAATTTCCTTTCTAACCTTTTTGCCATTGTGTTAATGTTTTGGCGTCCTTATTCAAGAGATATGCATTGATCAGAAGCTGTTGGTGGTTACGCTAAAATGTTGTTCCTTCTCTGGGTTATATAATTCACCTGGCAAATGGTCAGTCATGCTTCATTCCCAGAGTGAGTCATGATTCCTTGATCTACATTGCTGGAGTCTTATAAACAAGGAAAGTGTGTCTTTGGGATATTCATTAATATTCTCTGTAAAGAACTAAAACTGAAGTAAATTATGCTAGGCATAGCTAGAGGACTCATTACGCATGAACAATTCACAAACCATTTAAAGAGATTATACAGTTTGTCATAAAAAGCACTGGTCTTTAATTCTAACTGAATATAAACCTATTTGGGTTGAAATCTTAATTAATGCTTCTACTCTGGTTCATTAACATTGCGATGGTTCAGTGAGATAATGGTCCTCATCCCAACCTGGCAGACAATGACCAGAAAAATGTGTCTCAAATGAGGACAGATGCCAAGTAGCCTTATAGGCAAAAAAGGAATCCATCCACGTATGTAACATTTATATGTGACAACCACACTTCTCAGCACATGGAAACGAAAATCAATTCTAGATAGATCAAAGAGCTGAATGTAAAAAGCAACATTTAAAAATTTAAAATATATATATGAAAATATTTTATGACTTCACCATAAGGAATGGTTTCTAAAACAAAACATAAAAAAGAGAAAACATGATGGAAAAGTTTTATCACTTTTAAGGAAACAGAATATACTTTTTTAAACACACACACACACACACACACACACACACACACAAAATAGAAAAAATAAGATGCAGCCTAGGGAAAAATATTTTCAATGCATATACCAAAAACGAGTTTGGATATAGAACATGTAAAGGACTTCTGTAAATCTGTAAGATAAATGGCTCAGTAAAAAAAAAAATAGGTAAAATATATTTTTAACCAATTCATAGTGGAGGAAACCTGAATTCCCAGTGAAAAGATGTTCACTGAACATATAATCAGAAAAGAAAAATTAAAACTAGTCAATTGGTAAAATTAATAAATTGACAATATTAAATGTTCAGAAGGGTAAATAGAATGGTAGCTCACACAAATGTGCTTGGCATCTGTAAATGCTACAAGTATTGTGTGGGATTTGGGCAATATCCAAATAAAGGAAATTAATCATATAATCAAGCAATTTTACTCCTAGGCATATACCTAAAAAAGCATTGTCTACTTTCCCAGTGATGCGTGTGCACGCATGCACACACACACACACACACACACACACACATCATTGCTATACTGTTATGGAGAGAAATTGGAAATGCCAAAATAAATTTATAAAATGGAATACTACACAGCAATCAAAAGGAATGAATCAAGTCTCCCTGCATTGACTTAAATAAATCACAAAAATAATTATTCCTGAGAATGTACATAGTATGTTACAATTTATTTAAATAATATAGTTATTTAATACCATACTATATATGATTTTAAGGTGTACCTATATATAGTAAAATTAAAGTTAATGCGTGGGGATAAAAATATCAAATTTATAATACAAGTTATCTCTTGGAAGGAGATGTACTCTGTGTACAGAGGGCTTAAATTTTGTTTAATATGTTTTTACCTAATCTGAGTGGTAATTTACAGCCATTTGCTTCGCTATTTTCTCCCTTTTTTCCAAATAAGCACATCATAATATTACAATATTATAAAATTACATAATTTCAGAGTCAGTAATGTTCCAAATACTCTGCACTACAGCACCTCAACCTTGCAGGCCATCTTCTCATGTGATTATTGAAATTACGCTCTTGGCAAATATGTCTTTCTGATACAGAACTCTCTTCCTTCACTAAGAATGAAATCACGTGCTTTGACATACTATACTCTGTGATCAAATGTTTCTTTAAAGGACAATAATCCAAGAGGATGTGCCCATAGTCCTCAGTGAGATCTAAAAAGCCACGCTGAGGGCTCTCCCCTCAAACTGCCAAATTATGCACCAAATTGACTTAGCTGAGTTGGGGAGCAACAGTTGTGATAAATTCTATGTGCCTAGTTCCACCTGAAATGCTTGTTAAGATGTGAATTCCAGAGTCCCATTTCCACATATTTTAATGTATTAAATCTGGTGGTGGGTCCATTTCTATACTACTTTTCTTGATCAATAGGTTTCCTTGGTTCAACGGCCAAAGTTTGAAAAATACCACTTCGAGGAATTCAGTCTCCTGATAAAAATGAATACATAACTGCAACAGAATTTCAGAGATGTAGTAAGAAAAGAGTAGAAAGAGACATGTTTAAATCTATTTGCTTAACATGAAGGTCTTCGCAGAAAGGTAATACCTGTTTAGTGTTTCCAAAGATCTAAGGATCAAGAAAAGTGAGAACCATTATGAGCTGAGGTTCTAACAAACAAAAGAAGAAAGGCATGATATATCCTCACTATTTGAGAAAATACAAGATATTTTCATAGTAATTGTTAAAGCTGAAGACTGAAGAGAAGAATTCTGAATCCAAGTGATAGAGCGCCTTGAATGACATGAAAGCAGTTTAGACTTCATCAATTATGCTCTAGAAAGTTGAATGACTTGCAGATATGACGTACATGGATTTAAGTGGGGCAAAAATGGAGGTGAGTTGTGAGCTTAGAAGGCTGATCCCAGGAAGTAGGAGTGGGAACTGGGGGCAAGGTTGTGGAGAAAAGAGGCTAGGTTCAAAAAAATAAAAGCATAAATAAATAAAAAAATAGATAGATAAATAAATATATATATATATTTATATGTATTTATAAATATATATATATGTATTTTTTTTCATTACTTGAATGAGGTGGATGAAGTAGAGAGACATGGCACAGGTGATTCTGCCTGGATGCTTCTACTTGGAAGACCAAGTAGAAGGGCAAGTGTGTCAGGAAGAATGACATATGTACTTTTCAAAATTTCCTTTATTATATTTTCCCTACAAATTTTTGCAATACATCTCCAGGTGGGGATATCAAATAGATTTTTGGAAATACAAGTGTGGTGATAAGGAGCAATATATGGACCAGAGGTGTCAAGTCATTGGATTTCATTTTTGAAACTCTAGAAATATATCACACCATTTGGGGTGACTGAAGACAGTCAATATAACGAACAAACAGAAAATTGGACCTGATAGATATTTTATGTAAAAAGATATGATATCAAGTAAATGCTCCAGAAATGTTAGCTTACTCCTCCTAACTCTAAATAAAGACCAAATTAAAGGACAGAAATTTTAATCTATTGGAAATTTTAGAAGTGTATCAAGATGATAAGGGTTGGAATAGTCAGAGATGACATGTTGGAGGAGGAACATGAATCGTACTAAACAAATGAGTAGGATTTGGTTCAGTAAAGGAGGGAAGCCTGCAGATCACAGAATCTACATGTGTGGAAATGTGAAGGAGGAGGTGTCTAATTTCAGTCACAGAGTGAGGGGTTTGGGCTCACTCTGAGCCCAAATGGGCTCTTCCAGGCTCCTTTGTCATATTTGTGCAAACTGCAAAGTAAATGATGAAGACCCTAATTTTTATGCTTCTTCTCTAACTTCCAAAGATGATAGTATAGTTGGGGCAGTGGTTAGAGGTAGGTTTTCTTACTAAAGAAAGAACTCTGAGCTCTGACAACCTTGGAAAGTCACTGTTCATAGAAGACTGGTCTGAGGGAGGTGCCAAAAAGGGTTTGGATATGGAAAGGATATGTAGGAGATTAAAAAATTATGCTGAAACAAAATTTTAAAAATAATGGAACTTCTTATTTAAATATGATGAGAAAATACAGTTCCATGGCATGGTTGAAACGCATGTATTTTTTCATGAGCAAGAACTTATTTCCAATTTTTGATCTTCCCCTATTTGATGAATGGCTGTATATATTTTGTTTAGCCTCTCCGAGCTTCATTTTCTTCATATATTAAAGAAATCTAATAACAATCTTACCTCAAAAGAGTGATGTGAAAATTGAATGAAATATTTATTGCAGGCAAGATGCCTAACATTGTGTCTACAATTTTCTCCTGTGTGGCCTTGGGTAAGTCAGTTACTTTTCTAGCACCTCTCTTTCCTATAGCATTGGAAACTTGGCTGGTCCATACGCCACCAATATATTTCAGATATAACCAAGAATGCATTAAGAGTAATATTACTCACTCACTTCAACAGCAAGGTTAGAGAGATAAATTATTATTTGACCAGGTTATAAGTCCAGATTCTTGTATATTATTATGGTTATACTATTGGTTATAATTGGTTATAATAATAGCATATATATATCAGAGATCAAGGAGAGAAACAGGGAGAGAGAAAGAGAGAGAGAGGAAAGGAGAGGGAGAGAGAAAGGATATCAGGATATCAGTGGAGTTTTCCGGGCAATAACAAGGAACTCATTCTCTAGGGGATCAGATGGAACCTCACCTCAAGTTACATTTCTAATGGTGCGTTGCCCCTGCTCATCAAGCTGCCAAGGGCTTGCTTTGCTTCCCTGGTTTTTGTTTTTCTTTTAAAATTCACATCTTAGCAGTGTCTTGAGTTGCTCAGCCTCATAATGAAAGTAATATAGTAAATCTTGCTTAAATAAAAAAGATCCTAATATATCAAGTATAGATGGATGCCGAAAGGGGAGATCTCACAGCTGAGTACAACATTAGTTTCCAAATATTGCAAGCAAGTGTATGGCTTCCCTTTCATTTCTGACCAATGTTATTTTGTATCTGAATTGATTCCATTATGCAATAAAATAAAGACAATTTTACAGGCCAATATAATTCTCTTTGGGGAGATATTTGGATATTTTTCTTTATTCTGGGCAGTATAGCGCAAGAGAAAGTCAGCTTTAAACCTATGGGACTCCCTGGGCAGCGGTTGAGTCTCTGCCCACCTCCCACGTTCAGCACAGCGCTAAGCCACCAGAAATCACTAACCCTTTGCAGGGTATAGCCTAGATGATGGCAACACTGGTGCAAGGACAGGAAGGGAAGGAAAGGGAAGTAAATGGAAGTATGTGGAAAAATCCCCCAAACATGTGATTAACAGCTATTTTCTGAAGCAAGCCTTCCTCAAGGATCTGCAGCTGTGTCCTTTGCTTCAGTTCTGCAGATCGCACAGGGCTAACTAAAAAGATACATGCAGGAGGATATGTGGAGAAGGGTTAAAGGAAGTCCAAAATCTGTGGTAAAGGTATGAAGTGAATGCCCTCACTCCTTACCTTAAACACTCCTCAGCTTTACCCTTACCTCCTGTGGATGGAAGAGAGATTCCTAAGACACACACAAAAAGTCCTCTTACCAACTGGACATTTGTTCTTAGTTGCTGCTGTTTTTGTTTTTGATGTGGTTTTTTTTCTCCTTTTGGGTAAGGAAAGGGAGGGCTGGATGAACCACCCACTAACCTGTTAATAAACCCCATTAATGAAATCAACACACTCCATGCCTTTCAAAAAGCTTTCAAAAGATATAGAAGACAGGTGGGTTTTTGCAGTAGCAAACTGAATCTCTCGAAATAATAGGTCTGAGGAGCATCCAAATTTGGGCCTGAAAGCCTATCTATCTGCCACACTTCTAGCTGGCCTCCTAATAAACAGATGGAGTCTCAAAATATTTTCTATTTAGTATTATATCCTGGTTCCCAAACAGCCATAATGAAGGGGACAAATGTAAAGTGGGAAAAGAATGCAATGATACTGTCTCCCCCCCCCCCCCCACCCCCATGTGCTCAAAGAGGTATATTTCCTCTGAAAGTTCCCCTTCAAGCAACCACCCCCCGGGTGGGCCATTCTACAGAGCCCTTCACCTCTGCCCCTTCCTCCAAATGCTCAGGGGGGTGGGAATCCACCTCCAAATTAAACAATCTCCCACCACTCCGTGAAATACACAAACCATTTCTTTACAGGCCTTTGTAACACACCGCCTGATAAAAATCACTTGAAAAGAAAAGGGGCAGATGACCCAGAGGAGTTGGCAAGGTCAGGGCACTCCCCGGTGAGGGCGTGAAAGGGTGGGAGGTGCTGAGGTCAGGGTTAAACGACACTGCGAAATGAAGGCCCCTGCCTGGCAGTCTCCTTCCTTCATCTATAGACGGAGTCTCCAGTGAGCTCCGGGGTCTGGAAGCCTGCCCCTTCGGAGCCACAGAGGCCACGGAAGCGTATTTCAAAGCCGCATCTAAAGCAGCCCACTTAAAAGCGCCAAGAAAAGCCTGGCTGATGACCAAAATTGCCCCAAATCATGTGCTGCCATTCACTTGCAGGCTATCAGCATTTCCCTTCTTTCCTCTTCGTCTCCTTCCCCTTTGGAGCGCAGGTTCTCTAGGACGTTCGGAGTGCACCCCAGGGATTTTCGGGTAGCAGTAGCAGCTCTGAACGAAAGACCCGAAAGGGATGGCTCAGCATGCCGCCTCCCCACCCCACCTGTCTGCCCGGCAGCACAGTGGCCCCTAAAAGGACAACCTTGGACCTCTGCGGCCCTTCCCGCGCGGGGCCCTTGGGATGTCGGGGCTCGAGGCTGCTGGGCGCCAGCAGCCACCGCCGCGCCGCAGCCCTCGCGGATTGGCAGCAGGGGCTGCGGCAGCGGGATCGCCACGCCGAGTTCCTCGCGCCGCCCGCCCTCCCGCCCGCAGGGCTCTGCCTGCCTCTCCCCATTGTGTCCGCAGCGCTGCGGGGCTGAGCCACGCGAGCCTCTGCACCCGCGCCAACCCCGAGCCCCAGGCAGGGGGAGCGCGGAACGGAAAAGGGGGCAGGGAGAAGGAGCGAGAAAGGGCCCCCAGAAGGGCACAGCGCTTCATCAATAATGCAGAGGCTCCTGGACCTCCCTGCAATACGTTTTCCAGCTAAACGCCACCAACTGGAGCGCTTCCTGGCACGTCCCACGCGTGTGGTTTTTTGTGTGTGAAAAATGGGACGCACCTTGTTCATTCATCTGTCTTCTCTCCCTCTTCCTCGCTCCCTCAGATAAAGTCCCCCCACCCCCGCCTTAGCTTTAAATTCCCACCTTTCCACATCAGCACTGCACGTCCAGGCAAAAGCTGCAGGTTGGAAACGCAGGTCCTGAAAGACTTCACTGCCTGCATATCACTAAGAGTGCATAAAAATACATCTAGTAATGCATATTTTCAAAGTATCCGTTCGCATCCTCCTCGTTAGAGAACGCTCTCAAAGTTTGGAAGCTCAAATGGCGTCGGAGCTGCTGGTTTCTGTGCCTCTGTCCACATCATAACCACCGTACGCTCAGAGACCCCGAGATTACGCGGGGAAGTTGCCCAGCACGAGCCCCGCAGGCCCCCATGCTCGGAGCATCCTTAGAAGCAGTTCTCTCGTGTGTCCCCAGGAAGCCCAAATGCGGCATACAGCCTCTTCACACAAGGGTTAACCCAGCCCCACACAACAGACACAAATCCCGAAACTTCTTTGTGAAGCAGGGGCAGCCCACCCGGAACGGGCACTCCGAACAACTTGCAAGGGAATAAAAAACAAAACAAAACAAAACACACACACACACACAAAAACCACAAACCAAAACAAACCCCAATGCATCCCTGCAGGGAAACTTGTTGAATCCTGCCTGAGCGTACGGCTGCAATTTCCGATTTAGCCTGAAGGTTTTTGATTCTACCCCCAAATACCCCAGTGCACCAGTCGCAATTTCTGGACAAACTGCGGAGTCCTGTCCGCATCCATTCTGCACTCCAGCAACCACCGATGGAAAACCCAGCGTGTTCCTTTTGACAGTTCTAAAGCCGGCTGTCACTTCCTTTGCAATCATTTGGGAGACTTACCCTTCGATAGGACTGTTTTCAGAAATCTAGCGGTTCTGTGGTGCAGGCGCAGCCCTCCAACTTTGCTGAGCACGGAGACCTTCCCGAGTTTAAAGCAAGCCAAGGCTGTCTGGGACTTTTAAACCCAAGAGTGGGGAAATTAGGGGAGAGTAAAGTCGGGTTCCTTCTCAGTATCAGCACCCTGGAAAAATCCAATCCTTCTTCGGTAGAGAATTCTTTGAAACCCGTTATCTGTATTACTATTAATGCGCAGAGCAGACGGCATTGCATGCAAATAGGTCCAAGTGTGCGCTTCTATTGGTGGCTGCGGAGGCCCCTGGGTCCTACTGCTCCAGCTCTAAACTACACAGCAACACCACGCGCGCAGCTTTGGAGACACGGAAGGGAAAATGGATTTAATTGATTCGTTACCTCTGGTATTGTAATGCCTGCTGCGATGTTTAACCGAGGAAAAAACCCTCACATTTAAACTCCTGTCATGTGATCTATCATTTCATTTTTGCTTTTAATTGTCTCTGCAGAGTGGCTTTGCAAATACAAAGGATTTTAAAAGAACATTTTCTGAAGAAAATTCATAGACACTTTTGGCAGAAAAAGCCTCTTTTCTGCTCTCTATAATGCGTTATTTGGATATAAATCCAAGAAGTGTTTATATAGTCAAATATTACTGCACTTCACTTATGCAAAATAACACTTAATTTTATTCTTGAAAATGCATAGCTACTCCAAATTAAATGAGTAGATTAAAATGGTAGAAGCTAATATATGAATGTGCTGATTATAGAACATAGCACATATATTTTAAATGATACTGCAAATATATCAATGAAAATGCCATGGACATCGTTTTTATTTTGCAAAATAAATTCAGAAATATTTTATTTGTGAATACTGGTAACAGAAATATAAATCAACATAAAGACATTGCTAATGTCACAAGATTTCAAGCGTTTACTATAAATTGCCACATTTTCTTTTTACAGTTTCTCCTTTAACAAACCCAATAGTAATGCAAATTGGCACAATAAGGAGACTTGAAGTGAGCCAGGCCTATGATGAGTGGTGTTTTGAAATATTGTAACATTGGGCAAAAACACTTCAGCATATCATCATTAAATGTATTTATCTCAAAAGTTAGAATAATACTCAGTCTTTGCAAGTGAACTTAAAGCCCTTAAGCATGGTTTTCCCTTGACCTATAGTTTTGTGGAGGAAAAGAAAAATTCTCATGTAAACTGAAATGACACAAACTCTCCACCAAGTTCCACTGAAGATATTTGCTGATATTACCGCTTGGGAAACAGCATGATTTTATTGTGTTTGAGATGTAAATAGTAATGTAAATTTAATTACAAAATTATTATGGCTATAATTTACAGCTGAACGTTGTTAGGCAGTGATACACTGAATAAGGTCAGCAACAACCAACTCATAAATTCACCATCCATGGTAAACTAAATAAATGAAAATGCAAAAGGCAAAAATACAACAGAATTGAAATCCCATTCCAAATATATGTATAGCATTTGAATTTATGTACTGTGTGCTACAATCCTTCTTCATTTCCATAACTCCTTCCCCTTCCAGCCCCTTCCCTTCCCCCATCAGTAACCCTTGACAACAGAAGTGTTACTTTGGGTCCAGGTTGCCTCTGCTGCTTTCCAGACCTAACTTAGAGATTACATCCTTGTAGGATACGGAATTAACTCTTACATGACTGAGGTGTGAAAGAAGAGAGTTGCCTTCAGGGTTAGAAAACTGAGTATTCTTATATATATTTCAAAATTTTTCACCAAATACATATCCTTGAAACATCCATGACCACTAATTTAGAGTGAAAAAGACATGATCAATTGTCATCACATCAGAGTCAATTTGCTCCTTTTCCCACTGCTATTGTGTTTCTGGAACAGCCTTTTGGATGTCTTTTATTCAGGGTGGTTACAATCATTTCAGGCTAGGTTCAGAATTTTTCAATTTACAATATAGTTAACATAAAAGTATCAAGATATTATTATATTCAGTATAAGACCGCGAAAGACTCATTGTCTGTAAAAGAAAAAAAAAAAAGAAGCTATTATTGGGTATAGTAAGAAAAGGATAATGACCATGCAAAGTTGAATGGAGAAGACTGATATTCAATTCTTTTTAAAAACAAGTGTATTATTAGTCTTTCAACTTTCTGTTACAAGTAGGCTTGAAAAAATAATCATTTCCAGTCTAAGTGCACATTGAAAGTTGTGCATTTAATGGGTATCTTTTTCAGAACTGAGAGAAGATATGTTTTATTCAGGTAGAGTTTGTACAAAATTAATGTAATTTACCTATGACCGTAATTTAATAGAGAATTTGAATAGTGGACAAATATAATGGTGAACAAACAAGAATAAATAAATAAAAGCCAGCCTATTAACACACTTAACACACAGTTGTTTGATCAATTTCACTCACCTTCTGCATAAAATGTCAAAGCAAACATATAACACCTTATCAGAATCATAAATTCAACTAAAATATTTTTCAAGAAAAAAGAAATTCAACATCTCTTCAATAAGTTACTTGCATTTATCCAAATTATGCTCATATAATTTGAGATACATAACATATGGTATATTATATGTGTAGTTATAAATATTTGAAATATATTACTTAGATATAGGGGTAAGAAATAGTTTAAACAAATAATATTAAAACCATAATAGTTTTCACTATTCCTAAACCTGTAGAAGTATCCTTGATCTATTCTTTACTATTTAAAGTATTCTTGGACCCCTCATTTTGTCAGTACAGTTTTCAAGGACAATATATGCTCTGTTAGAAACTGATTTCCATTATGCCCTTGGATCATGATGACAATGTCTTATTGTGGCTAATGTGAATATCTATAAAAATTGGAAAGCAAAACATACCTGGCATATCCCTGTATTCCTTTACGGTAATCAACTTTCTTTCTAAAGTTAAATTGGTAAACATGTAATAGCATACCATTTGGTGAAATTAAATGAACTCTAATGACATTCAGCTACTATCTAAGCTATTTTTAAAATTCTGTGCCTTCAAAAAAAAATTCTGTGCCTTCAATAATTTTGAAATATGCATAGGTTAAAATTTTTAAAGCTATAAACATTAACCCATTGTCTAGTTTAAATAGAATATGTATTCATGCTTGATTTTTGACAGAGAAAAAAGAAACTAGCAGTCATAAATTATACTTTGAAAGTAGAAATATAAAATTAAGTATATAGTCAAATGGGCATTTTTTTTCAGTAGTAAATCAGTAGTAACTAAACAGTACTATCCATACCAGTTGCTAACTGGGATACTATAATATATTGAATAATTCACTAAAACATCTTCTAAATACTGGGATTTAGAAATTTGCAAAAATTACATGAAAATACATGGCTTTTACATTAATTTGATGCATTGCTAAATAAGATGAAGAAAGTACAACTCAGAAGTTAAAAATAAACTTATATAAGATAGTAAGTTTGTGGAGAAATATGGAACTCAAAATGGTGAACTAAACTTGACATGAAGTAGTAGAGATGAGAACTTCATGGTACAGTGATTTTGGTAAGATGATCACCATGAATGGAATGCTCATAATATTTAGAATCCTAGTAAAAATTGGCAAGCAGAAGAGGCATGGGGGAGGATATATTGCTGTATATCAAACAGGATTGTAAAGCAAGCAAGATAAAAGTTGACAAAAATGTAGACGTGAAATAGTTTGGCAAAAGATAAAAGAGCAAATGCCAAAACAAAAGAGAAATGGAGGACGTATCTGTTATGGTATACTGAGATTAGAGGAAGCACTAATAAACAGTTTTACTTCAAATACTAAATCCTTAAGAACATGCTGCATATTAATCCTAGAAAATCTGTGAATAAAAACTAAAAATGTTTTTGTGAAAAAGAGACAAAAACATATAAGCTTATCTAAAATGTTTATAAAATGTGAGATAATGTTTAGTTACAGCAAATAAACAAATGGATGTGGGTATAAATTGTAAAATACTACATACATATGTAAAATAAACCATTATTTCCAATGTAAGGCTAAACATGCAATCGATTTTCTGTATGCTTATTATATTAAGGCTAATGGTCAGATCTTGTGATTTGCCTTTCTAAAGATACGAACTGGTTATACTATTTAGAAAGAATCAACCAAAAACTGACCAAAAAACTAACCAGAACTAACCAAACTCTCACATACGAATCTACTTTTCATATGGTACTGTGTTGGATACAAATACAGAAACCACAAGAAACTCTTATTTTTATGTAAAAGCAAAGAGAAATGAAAATGATAGTAGCATTTTCTAAGAAGAGACAGATTTCAGAATACACGTTTTAATATTAAACAATAGTAATGTTAAATGTAGTAGTTTGTGTTTCCTATGCTGGAGCTTAGTAACAGAAAATCTACTTAAAGTTTTATGCCTTTCCTTATTACTTTTAAAATACCTTCCCCTGCTACATCCCCAAGAATGCTACTTTTCTTAGACAGCATTTAAGTGTAGGTAATCAGCATGCACTGTATTTAGAAGCAGAAAAGTGAATTTTAATGGTTTTCAGTTTAGATGTCTGTTCAATACTTTGGCCCAATGAGTCAGTTTTCATGTTGGTTTCTTTTCCTAAGATAGTAAAGACATCTTATTCTTTAATCGTATGACTCACTGGTCAAATAATTATTTCCCAAGATTAAATAATAGATGGATGGATAGCTAGATGTGAATGAGTGACGGCATTAGAGAAATAATTGAGAGAATAGATTAAAAGTAGATTTTGGCTCTGGAATTGATGGTGGAAATAGCTATGACTATTTTGGTAATATAATTGCATTAAGTAAAATTTTTAAAGAATACTAAATATTCATAAATGTATGTATTTTTAACCCGAGAACTTTTAAAATGGAACGTAGGGTTTGAAGGGCAAAGATCCGATAATTCAAATTTGACAAGCAAGCAAAGTAACATAAAACATTAAAAATAGAGGGGGCACCTGGGTGGCTCAGTGGGTTAAAGCCTCTGCCTTCAGCTCAGGTCATGATCTCAGGGTCCTGGGATCGAGCCCCACATGGGGCTCTCTGCTCAGCGGGGAGCCTGCTTCTCTCTCTCTCTCTCTCTTTCTCTCTCTGCCTACCGGTGATCTCTCTCTCTCTCCCTGTCAAATAAATAAATAAAATCTTTAAAAAAAAATTAAAAATAGAGTAAGAAAAACTAATTTTTAAAATAAAGATTGGCTCAGACTGAAAAAAAGTAGTTTGGGAAAGGCCAACATCTGGGAGTGATACTTGAAGAAAAAGATGAAGCAGTCATACCTTACTTCCTGAAAGGTGGTACAAGGTTAATGAATAAATAGAAATTGGGAACTACTTGAATCCTAAATTTTCTTTTGGTCTAGTCATTGAGGTAAAACATTTCCAAATTCAAAGAAGATATGATATTTATGATTAAGAAAAAAATCAAACATATTTAAACTCATTCATCTCTATGTGTTGTGAATATGGGTAGCTGTTTTCCTTTTTTCTGTTTTTTGTTTGTTTCATATTGCAAAAGGCACACGTGCTAATTTTTTAAAAAAATAAATGAAAAAGTAAATTTCAATATTAAGTCAAATAAACATATACTTCAGTTTATCTCTTATTATTTTTGAACTTTGGGAAGGTCACTAACTTTTTTAACCTCAGATCACTGCTTTCTCATGTAGAAATAAAATCTTGTTATTGTGAAAATACATGTATGACAAGGTTTTGTAAACTTTACATTTTTAAAATAGTGTTAATTGATATTAGAAGAATGTCTAGCTTCTTCAACTTTGTTCAACTATTTCATACCAAGAAGATTATAGACCATCCTGTAAGTTGCAAATAGGATCACCAAAGCTGTCTGTAATATTTTTAAGAAGTTTTTAAGGACATACAAAAACGTACTTCTTTTCTAAAATGAAGAAATATGGGACCCCTTGGGAGGCTCAGTCAGTTACGTGTCTGTCTTTGACTCAGGTCATGATCCCAGGGTCCTGGGATAGAGCCCCACATTGGGCTCCCTGCTCAGCCAGAAGCCTGCTTCTCTCTCTCCCACTCCCCCTGCTTGCAGTCCCTCTCTTGCAGTCTCTCTGTCTGTCAAATAAATAAATAAAATCCTTAAAAAATAAAATAAAATAAAATAAAAAAGAAATGGAGAATAAAACAGTAAATAATAAGAAATTGCCTGGACAATTTCAAGAATGGGCTTATTAAAGTATCTTGTAAATAATTAGGGCATTTGGGGGCACAAAAGGACATGGGCTTAAGGAGGAATCCTATGTGGCAAAACATATTTTTTATATTTCCTGAGTTAGACAGCTTTTAGATCATGAGCATCTCTTCAAAGGAGTTTGTCTTGATTCCAGATAAGCACTTGACAAGGGTTTTTTATTTCATTGTATATAAAGTAGAGAAAAACTGGCTGGATGAGAGTACATTTAGGTGGATTTGTAGCTAATTAAACAAGTGGAATTCCTGTGTTGATTTGTCAATAATAATTTTGGGGGGACCTCAAATGTCCTGCCACAAGCTTTTGTACTTGATTCTGTGAGGTGTAACATATATATTTTCAGTGAAGAAATCTTCATCAAATACACAGCTAAGAGGAAGAACTAACATCTTGAAAAACTACCTGAATATGAAAATGGGCATTCAAAATTTATTTTAAAAAGTAGGTAAACACATAAAAGCTGAAATACAACATCAAGGAATAGAGTATTTGAAAATTAGGTTGAGAACAATGAGAAACCACCTATGGGGTTAATCCAACCATAAGCTCAATAGAAGCTAATGGCATAATGATAGAACTAATATAGCAATCTAGAAGGAAGGAAGGAGGGAAGGAAGGAAGGAAGAAAGGAGGAAAGAGAAAGAAAGAGAGAAAGAGAGAAAGAGAGAAAGGGAGAAAGAGAAAAAAGAGAGAGAGAGGGAGGGAGGGAGGGAGGAAGGAAGGAAGGAAGAAAAAGGGAGAGAGAGAGAAAGAAAGAAAGAAAGAAGAAAGAAAGATCAGAAAATAGGATATAAACCCAGGATAGTGAGAGATCTGAAGCTAGCATATGGTGAAAAAAAGTAGGAACATAAAGATACTTAACCCAGGAAAAGGATTTTTTTAGAAGTTATGATTGCTGACTACTTTTGTAGAGCTATCATAAAGAAGAGATGGTGAGACATACAAAATATGTTATTCTGGCACTCTTTGAGTATAAAATTATATGGTTCTTATTTCTATAGAAAAGATATTGGCCAATGGACATTCATATATTAAATATAAGATGAAAAAGATACTAGTCAAGGACATTCATATATTGAATATAGTATGAACTTGGGACCTAAGTAGTCTTCAGATTCCAGCCACCGGTACAAAATATAAGATATTAGAACAAAAGAATCTTGTTTAAATTACGCTGAGTCTACTTGATCCATTTATGAGGACTTCTCAATTCTAATTATGCACATAAATGTGCAAAAAACTGCTCAGAAAGAGGCAAGTAGGGAGGGCAAGAAAGATAAAGAACATGGTATGTGTAAATTATAATGTTCCCTGTATCATTCAACAAAAACATGCAAAATAAGCTAACTGTATTCTTTTGCCAGAAAGTTAATGATGATGGCATGAATTATGATAAAACTGTAAATTCTTGGCACAAGATGATAATTCTGAGAAGATTTATTTTTAAAAATAAAGATACAGTGTTTTACTGAGATAATTTAGGTGTACTTTGCCAAATTAAACAAATGATTTATTACTTTGTAACCAGAATAATGTCTAATTTTTAAAAAGATAGTGTGTATTTCTTCATGCACCTATGTTTTGCAAACTGAGAAGAAAAGTCTTGTTTGAAAACTATTTAATTAACACACTCCATAACTATGCATGCAGAATAGACAAATTAAATTATGGTTACACGAAGAAAATATGAAAGATAATGTTATTTTGCACATGGTATTTTATGATACAGATCCATCCAATTGAATATTTATTATGTTATTTAGTAAGCTAAATGTTAACCACCACTGAAGGGGCTCCTGGGTGGCTTAGTCCATCAAGCATCTGAGTTTTTGATTATGGGTCAGATCATGATCTCAGGGTTGTGAGATTGAGCCCTGCATCAGGCTCTGCATTGGATGGAGCCTGATTGATTCATTTTTTCCCTCTCCTCTACCCCTCCTGCCCTCATTCTCTTTCCTTCTCAAACAAACAAGGAAACAGACAAACTGTCCATTGAAAAGGAATGGACTCCAAAATTTAAATTATTCCAAAAAATCAAAACAAATTCAAAGAAGGATAAACAATATACAATACATGCTGAAATACTAGCATGCTAGACTTAACAGAGGGAGTAGAGCTTTCATTTACAATCATAACTTGAAAATAATTGAATATATCGATCAGAAAAAACATTACTGGTGTATGGAAGAATAATATGTTTATCAAGAAAAATAAACCAAATGGTTAAAGTGAATGAAGATGGGATAAATATCCTTGCTTATAAAATTGTTTATTAAAAATAGAATAAAAGTTCAATAAGCAAAATCAGGTGAAAAAACTTCAGAATGAATAATATTTTTAAATTTTAGTTCAATAGGATAACATGTTACAACATGAATGTGCACACACATACATGTTATAGGCACAGATACTGTGTGTGTGTTTGTGTGTGTATGTGTGTGTATTAAAGGATGTAGAATCTTTACATTGATACGTCTCTCTATTTGAACATCTGGTATCCTTTTGCATGGAAGGGAAACTTAAGTAGTCCAGGCACCTACTAAAAAAATGGAAGATAATTTTGCTGTGTATAATAGAGTGTATTAATGTGTGACAAATAAGTGTCCCTGCCTGAGGTTCCTCTCCTTTCAATAAGACCACAATCCTTATATGAATAGCTACAATTAATGAAATTTTAGCAGAATTTTTAAGAGCCAGAACCTGACTTACTATGTTTTTTGTCCTTATTATTAGATGATAGGTTTTCCCAATAGAAATCGCTTAGACCACCTGGGTTCCAGTGATGATGACAAGAAATGAAGTCACATATGACTCACAAAAAGGATATTGTATTTCTGAAAAATAAACCTTTATCATGGTAAGCACTTGAGACTTGTAGAACATTAGTTATTGCAGCATAATCTAGAAAGCCTAATGAATACAGTACGGAATTGAAAAAACCAGTTTCTACTAATGATTTTCTGCATACAGCTGTACAGTAACTAGAAACTAGATTCGATTCTCAATAACCACTCCTGAAGGAGTTGAAATATATTGTCTCCATGGCTACATCTGCATAACTATAAAGATAACATAATAGCTCCAAAACAAAAATGGCCTTAACTTTTAAATAGTCTTAAATCTCCCTTTAGGTCCTTTCAAAATTTGAGCTATTTGAAATTTCCACTTATGGCCTTTATTTAAAGGATGATAGCTATAGAAATAGTTAATTTAGGGGTCCCAATGATCTTGGCACCTAATTTGAGTTCATCTTGGGTTTGAATTTCCAAACCAGGGTGTAGAAGGCAGAGGAGATAGAAATACATTCAACTGATTATAAAACTTTAGCAATCTGAGAACCATCATGTTTTGCTGTTAAACACAGAAAGAAATTCCCACAAGTAATTTTATAGACTATTACTGAATATTTACTTAAAAAATCAAAACCTCAAACAAAAATAGAATTATTGATATTAAAAATAGAATTATGGAATTAAGCACCTTTCAAATTAATAATTCACATGAAAACCAAATTCTTCAAATTATGGAATTATAGATTGATTAATGTCCCATTAAAAAAAATCACTAAATCCAACCTGCTCAAAACAGGGGAAAAGGATGGTGCTAATATGAAGGATTAAAAACAAGTTATAAAGAACCTAAAAGATAATGGATCCATAGACTAGAAATAGATGCAGCTTATGAATAATAAATCCTGCTGAAATAGAACCACTAATTACTTTGCTTGTATTATAAAATTTAAAACACAATGGTTAGTAGACACAACCAAATAAATAACTCAAATTCCAAAGTATAGATAAGTGTTACTGTGAAAGTATATGTTTGATAATTGATTACAACTTTAACAAGAGTTTATAGAAAATTGTGAGGTCATGTGCCTTACAGAAATGTAGTACGTAGGAGGGTGCTGCAAAAAAATGATAATAAATTCCATTTCGGTGAAGATGATTTATGAACTGGTATAAAACATAAACACATTGCTTAAATTTGCACATTTTTAATGACTTGCTTTTTGACTGGGAATATGTATTTTTTTTAAAGATTTTATTGATTTATTTCAGAGAGAGTGAAAGAGAACATGAGCAGGAGGAGGGGAAGGGGAAAAAAGAGGGGAAGTGGGAGGGGTAGGGGGGAAAGCAGACACTCTGCTGAGCAGGGAGCCTGATGCAGGCTCTATCCTGGGACCCCGGATCATGACCTGAGCTGAAGGCAGGCGCTTAACTAACTGAGCCACCCAGGTGTCCAGATTGAGTGAATGTATTTTACAGTAGTTAGGGGAAGATATGTAAACAAAGAAACTTTATAATTTGCCATGATCATCAGGAGAAGCAATGTAGAATCCTTCAGCAAATTTTGAGAACCTTTTGTTTTCCAGAAAATAAGTGATATTAATCCGAATTTCAATTATAATAGCTTAAATCCCATCTGCTAAATTATATTATCTCTTATTCAAGTTGTATGGCATTCTGAAATGAATCATTGACACTTAAAATAAATCACTACTTTGAAATCCCACTATGATTAATAGCTTTTGGATTCATCCTATGGTTTTCCTCAGAGGGAATTCTGCTTTACAAAGAGATACTCAAATGCCATAGGAAGAATGATCTCCCCATCTTCTTACACGATCCAGGGAGGATGTGGTTCATACCACATTCTGCTCCAGGCTGACTTTTCAACACAGTCAACATTACTATAGATCATATTCACAATGATATCATTTACTATATGGAGGGTATAGAGAAAATGCAGCAGAGAAACATAAAAATGTCTTACGATATTTCAATCTGAGTCTTATCTTTTGGTATTTATTCTTGTCCTTAAGTTTCAGTATTTCCACGCCTCTGGAAAACGGACTATTAGAAAGTTGAGGCAGAAGCATATGCTAAAAGGAAAAAGACATCACTTGTCAGACTATCTTATAGCACTTTCCAAGCCCTCCAGACTCTTCCAATCCAGCCCTTCATCTGGGACTGTGCAGTCTCTCTGCTGGAAGAGTCCAACCTTGTCTACTGTCTTTTCTTATGTGGAAAAGGAGCTTTCTAGATCTGCTACGTCTCCTTTCAAACTACTTTAACAATTAGCCTACAGTGTATCTCGTCCTCATTATAAGTCGTGAACTCTCCACTGAGAGCTAAAATATTTCATCTGAGAACATTTCCTGTTTTCTGTGTACTTCAAAAGATTTGCATTTTATCTGGAAATCTTCGTATCTTCATCAGATTCAAGGAACCTCTAATTTAAGCAACAGGAGGATGTGAAATATGAGATATCATAGCTAAATATATTTTATTCTCCCTTGAAGTTGCTTTAGGTTGGAAAGCCTGAGCATATTTAGTAGGTGGGAGGGAGATCATTGCCACAGGAAGAATTTAGATGGGCATAACTAGTCCAGGACTCCATTCTTAAGTATGGGATATGATACTCCTTTTAGGGTTTATGTTAGTGCAGTTCCTGGCTGAAGTTGATGACCCAATTTGCTTTTTAAAATTAACTATACAGAGCAGTTCAATGAACACCATGGACTGCAAAAAGGAAGAAAAGTAATCTATTTGGAAGCTTATGAAAATTGCATAGTAAAGTATACAAAAAAATCCTAAAACTACAGGGTGCATAATTAATTATATAGTTAGTAAAGTGCAATCTAGGCATAAATACTATTGAGGACAACAAAAAACAATCATCTCTGGGAGGTGAGATTAAGTTAGGCAGAAATAGGACCAATTCGATTTCTTTAAAAACTGCCCACAATACAGAGAAGAAAAATAGATTTCTCAATGCGAGAAAACTGCGAATAAATGAAACTTCAGGAAGGAACAGTAAAAATGATTAAGGGTATAAATGAAATAATTAATGGACAGAAATTAAAAGACAGTACCCATTTAATCTGGTAAAAAGACTAATGGGAAATTCAATCACTTGAAAGCATCTGAAGGGTAAAAAAAGAGGGGAGAAAGAACAAATTTTAGGTTAGTCAAGAGAAAATAACCAGAAATAATGGGATGAAATTGAGTATAGGAAATTTTTGAGTGACTATCACAGAAAAGGCAGCTTTGTTAGGTCTATTAGGCTGAGGAATTGTTTCCTAAGGGACGGAGTAAAAAGCCCCTTTGCTTCAGCCATTTATGTAGACCAGACAAAGAAGTGGGTAATGGTGTAGGAAACAATTCTATATTCACAAAATTATGGACATTATGATCTAATAGCTTCTGTCCTGCCAGCACAAAAAAAGTCTCTAATGCATACAATTCTTTGGCTTCCAGCTTTTGCATTTTCTCATTTTAGGAAAAGTTGGTAGAACCCTGAATAGGAACCTTGAAAATGGACTTCTTCCATATACTTCCATGACTTTTGTAACTGCATCACTTTCCCATTTTCATTTTATTTACTATATTAGTGTTGGTGAAATAAAAGTCCTTTTAGCAAGAAAAATATTCAAATGTATGGTTTCCAAATAAACATTGGTTTGCAGTATGAGAATCTTAGTGATACATTTTATTGATCTACTAGTCAACTTCAAACTCAATAATGATTATTTTCATCCCCTTGGTTTGATAATGTTTTTAAGATATACTCATAAAAAGATAAAATCATAACAAAGCTGTAGTTTAGCATTTAAACAACTGAAAGATTTAGCATATAAAATTATTGTCTTTATACACTGTCCCATGAAACTGATAGTCATAACAAAGATTCTGTGATACACAGAAGATATCTTCAGAATCATTTTATCAACAACATTGTATATTTTGGTTTATTCTACTGTATTTAGTCTAATTTAAAAGGAGAGGGATCTGTGTACTTGATGAACATTAACCATAAATTTAAAAATTGATAATATAGGATAACATAGTGCTACATGTGTTAGACAAATAAGAATTTTTCGTCTAAATAATCAGCTAATGTTTTTTGTCATGATGGTTCTTAATAATCCAGGAGCACAAAAAGATTTACCTGAGATCATGTATGGAGTAAAATAGGACTGAGCTGATAGAAGTCATTGATAATACTTGAGGGTTTTGAAAATATACTTACATATTTTCTTATTTAAGCTTCACCATTATCCTCTAGGTAAATTCCAGCTCAATGAAATTAAATGACTTGCCCAGCATCACTCATTTGATGCCACAGTAGAACACTGGTATCATGCCCCTGGACTTTAAGCATTGGTTATCTTTATACTGCATCATTTGGTCTCTCATAGTAAAATAGGCAATGAGCTTTTTTTTTTAAACTTTTTTTTTTAAGGATTTTATTTATTTATTTGTCAGAGAGAGAGAGACAGAGAGAGCACAAGCAAGCACAGTGGCAGGCAGAGGCAGAGAGAGAGAGATTAAGAAGCAGGCTCCCCACTGAGCAAGGAGCCGGATGCTGGACTTGATTCCCAGGACCCCGGGATTATGACCTGAGCCGAAGGCAGTGGCTTAACCAACTGAGCCTCCCAGGTGTCCCACAATGAGCTTTTTCAAACAAATGTTTCATTTTCAGTTTGTGGGATCATCTCTGGGTATGAAGCAACACGGGATAATTAAAGAAGAAACAGACTGTTAACAGAAGACTGGAATTCTACTCTTGGTTACACTGACAAATGTCAGATCTTGGGTAAGTCACCTGATTTTTTGAGTCTCAGTTACACAGTTACACAGAGTTTAACAAAATTATTCAACCCTAAAATCTGATCCAAAACTATAATGGCATGGTTTTTAAATGCGAAACCATTTTTTAAAAACTAATTTTTAAATCTAATTTTAGATAAAGTTAATTTTTAGGTAAAATTAACTTTAATTTTAGATAAAATCTAATTTTGTGTCTAATTTTATCATCACAATTTTTTATTTAACACTTTCATGAACTCTGAAGAGCTATCCAACAAATTTGAAAACTTCCTCATTTGTATAACAAAGTAAATTAATTCACCAGATGATAGGCATTGTTTAATGGGTAAATAAACTATAATTTATAATGAATATTAAACAATTTCTGTAAAAATATTCCTAACATTTTTATTTTAGAAATCTATTTACATTTTCAGTCTTTGGAATGAGTGAGGTCAATATCTATCTATATTTTTTTTTGTTAGGTACTAAAAACATGAAGGAATCAATGTCAGTTTCCCATCAGCTCAGGGATTTATTCTTTTCAAAGGCAGCAAAGTGATGGAGTTTGTATTCTTGCTCTCCTCTGCACTTCTTAGACCACTGTCAATTTCCAGACTTGGCACTTTAAGAAGCATATAATAACCTGGGATATTTCCAGAGAAGAATGACTCCAAGGATAAGGAGAGCCAAAATAATATAATATGCTTACAATATTGAAGAAACTGGGGATGTTTATGGTGCAAAAGTAGATTCAGATCATTTCTGATAGCCAACGAAGTTCTTTTCTTTTTGATATGATTAGTATCCTGGAGAAAATAATGTATCAGTACAAAAAGTCACATGATAAGTCAAGGTGAGATTTATTCTGTCCCCCTAGCATGAGCACACACTTGTGCAACATTATCCACTACATACAAATTCAATATGATAGTCATACAGTAGTGAATATAACATTTGTTTTTATTTTTCAACTAATCCTTCTATCTGAGTAAAACCTGGTGTGTCCTGGAAGATTCATAAATTTATGAAGCTGCCAGATACTATGATAGTCTTCGCAGCTACAGGAAGAAACAGATCTACAAATTTCCTGCCCCAGGAGCTTCTATTCTAGTGGTGTGAAACAGATAAATAAGAAAACAAATAGAATGCAGAATAACTAAAGACCATGATGACTGATATGAAAAAAAAAAAAAAATACACAGATAAATGACCAGGAGGAAAAAGGCCACAGTACCTTGGTGCACAGAGGAAGACTACTTGAGGAAGTTTCATTTAAGTGATTATCTTACACATAAAAAATAAGTCAGCCAGGTACAGACTAGAAGAATCACAACTCAGACAATATGAAAGAGGAGGAAGAGTGACTGAGAGCACAGGGCAAAAATAGCAATAAACTGAATAGAGAACTAGGTGAAGTGAACGAATCTACACAACAAGATGGGAGAGAGACCCACGGCAATAATGGATGGACAGGTGCTTGTTATTTTATCAGAGGCAGGAATGAGTGTGGAGGTATGGAATGAATGAATTATTCCCGCTATCTATACTACCTGTAGGAGAAGGGTGAATTTAAGAATATTATTAAATCTTAGAAAATTATCTTGGTTAATGCAGGGACTTTTGAGAAGTCATTTCCTTATTCTTCCCATATTCAGTATATTCACAAAAACCTACACACAAATGTTTGCGGGAGCTTTATTCCTAATTGCCAAAACTTGGAACCAACAATGAGGTCTTTTAGTAAGTAAATGGGTAAATTGTGATACCTCCAGAAAAGGGGAATATAACTCATCATTAAGAAGAAATGAGCTATCAAGCCATGAAAAGACATAGAGGAAACTTAAAAATGCACATCACTAAGTGAAAAGAAACCAATTGGAAAAGGCCTCACACTGTATGATTTCAACTCTATGACATTCTCGAAGAAGCAAAACTGTGGAGACAATAAACAGATCAGTGGTTGTCAAGGGTTGGAGAAGGGAGGAAGAGCCAGAGCACAGAGAATTTCTAGGGCAGTGAAACTATTCTATAGGATACTACAATGGCGGGTACATATCATTACTTATTTGTCGAAACCCACAGAATAGATAACACCAATAGTGAGCCATAAGGTAAACTATGGACTTTGGGTAATCATGATGTGCCAGTGTAGATTCACTGACTATAACAAATGTACCACTCTGGACTGGGAGGTTGAATATGCAGAAGGTTATGCGTGGGGGGTGGGGGCTGGCACTATGTGGGACATCTCTGTATCTTTTAATTTTGCTGTGAACCTAAAACTGCTCTAAAAAAATAAAGTTTTAAAAATTAAATGCTAACAATTTACTTGACAATTCAATTCTCGAAAAGTAATCTTTAAGTATGTGAAAGGCTATGACTGGCCTATGATCTTCTATTCATTCATTCATTCATTCATTCACTCAGTATTTATTGAGCACTTCTCATGTGGCAGGAAGTCTTCTAAGCAAAAGGAACACAATAAAAATGCATTTATTTTTTTTTTTTTAAAGATTTTATTTATTTATTTGACAGAGATTACAAGTAGGCAGAGAGGCAGGCAGAGAGAGAGGGGGAAGCAGGCTCCCCGCTGAGCAGAGAGCCCAACGCGGGGCTCGATCCCAGGACCCTGAGATCATGACCTGAGCCGAAGGCAGAGGCCTTAACTCACTGAGCCACCCAGGCACCCCAAAAATGCATTTCTTCATCAAGCTTGTATTCCACTGGAATAACAAGTTATTCAATAACAAGTTAAATACTGTATAGCTTTGTTGGCCACTTTTGTATTTGATTCAGATTCATTTTCTGATCTTCTCTGCCATGCTCTGCATATCAGGTAATTATACCCTCTGGCCTTCCTTAATCTCACAGTTCCAGGTAGGTTTTTCCAATTGGAGGCACTTACAGACTACTGGAGATTGTGAGGAGAGGAAAAGACAGGGTATCTCACACATCTTTCCACTTTGGGGGGATTTTCTCCCAGCAGCTGTGTCTTCTACTTCCTCCAAATCTGTACCTCCTGTTTGACAACCCCTCAGAGAAATGCAAATAAATGTAAATTAAAAGCATAATGAGATACCATTTCACATCCAGATTGACAAAAATTTAATAATCGGACAAAATCAAATGCTATCGTGGATGAGAAGCCATGAGGAGACTTACACTCTTTCAGTGGGGGTTAAATTTGGTAAAAACATTCTGAAAAACAAACCTGAATTTTCTAGACAAGTTGAAGATAAACAAATCCTACTGTGCATCAGTTCTAATTATACACTCTAAAGATACATTTGCACATGGGAACCAAGAAAAAATACACAAACATGTCCCTAGCCTTACTTATATCTTGTAATAGAAAAACAATCTGCAAATCACCCTTATAATAAGTATTTTAAAAAGATAAATGCATGAATAAATGAATTTTATTCTTATACATTCAATGGAATATTCTATCAAAGTATAAATTAATGAATTAGAGTTTCTTGTATTAACATGGAAAAGAGGTTTTTTTAGATTATTTATTTATTTGAGAGTAAGAGAAAGAGAGCATGAGCTGGGGGAGAGTCAGGGGAGGAGAAGGGGAGAGGCAGGGGGAGAGGGAGATGCAGATTCCTTGCTGAGCAGGGAGCCCTGTGCTGGACTCCATCCCAGGACTCGAGGATCATGACCTGAGCCAAAGGCAGATGCTTAACGACTTAACCCACTGAGCCACCCACGTGCCCCATGGACAGAATTTTTAAGTGCACTTTGAATGAAGGAAAGCAATCGTGATATATTATGACATATTATATACAAACATACATACAGTATAATTCTATTCATATAACGTTCAATAGGCGAAAAGCTAAATATTTTATTTATAAACTGAAGTACAAACTACTTATTAAAAAAAACCAAGATGATAGTAAAAACAAAACACATTGTAGCATTCAGCAGAAAGGGGATTAGGGAAGAAGATGAATTTGAGGATAGACTCTGGCATTTACAAGATAATTGGTTATCGCTCTCCTAAGATGATTGGTAGGTACCTGAATGGTCCATTTTTTTTTAAATTATTCTTTCTCTCTTCCTTATATCTTACCTAAACATTATGTTGTATTTTTAAATTTTTTTCATAATTAACTAAAGGAGAGCTTGATGCAAATGTACAGTCCTATAAAGTTATTAGCACTGCAAAATTATTATTATTATTATTATAACAGTTGTAAATAAAGTTATTTATATGTGGTACATGACACACATTTCAGAAATATAAAAATATATATAGGCAAGCACAAGTTAGATATACCAGAGACTGACAAACCAAAGTGCACTTAAAATTCTATGACTTGTCAGCCTAGGAGAGAAAATACTAAGTATCATGGACATTTCCATGTCTGTTCTGTCATTCTCATGGAAAGTGGTTATTGGATGTATATAATCTCCACTTATCCATTTAAAGTAGACCCCTATATACACAGAAAGGCTTTGAATAAGAATGAATGTCACAATTACAAGTTATTTTACTGCAAGGATTCATTTTTTTTCCAAAAAGTAGAAATATGAATAAAATATTTTTATAAGCGTTTGAATCCCCTGTGAATACATCAATAAGATGGATCCAGTGGTCATTACGTATGTCTGTGTTTACAGTGCAATACATTCCTATAAACTACACCTTAAACTACATTTTCATTGGTATAATATGGGAAGTCCAGCAATTAACTTACCTGTTTCAAGACATTTGCCATTAATGACAAAATCACCAAAAAACATGTCAATTTTGACTTACTTTGCTAAGTAAGTCAAATATTTGCTAAATATTGGTTTCTTTGGTATGAAAGCATGCATTTGGAGAAAATAGGACTCTTTGAAGGCAAAATCTTCCTCAACACTGGAGAAGATGAAACTTCTCTATTCTATATCATTTCCCCCAACCAAAGTACTTGTCATTAGGATCTAGAACTTACCCACAGCTGTAAAAAGGATACCAAAACTGGAACATACGCAAGTTTGGGCAGGGTAAAAGATCTGATCATTAAAGTTAAGCTCTCTGGGAAACTACATCATGGATGGGGAGGTAACGGGCTGGTGCAGGCAATGCCTGTCACAGTTAAAGTCAAAAAGACAGGTTTAACATAGGAAGGAAAAGAGGTGGAAAAAAAAGAGCTTCACATAAAAGGTGACAAAGTGAGGTTAGATGAGTATCCTTAAGCATTTAGTACCTGGGAAAGTTCCTAGAGAATGTTCAATTTGACCACTGTGGAACTTAAAAAAGGTCCACTAAGGCCTTTAGTTTTCCATTCTCCAGGTGTAGTTAGTTCTCCTTCCTTATGTACTCGATGCTCGTCTTTTTAAAAACTTGCATTGGGAAACACTCTAAAACAGAAGAGTAAGTCGTGTCACAAAGACTTTCCCTAACTCTAGAACACTTGAGCGTAACTATTAGAGAGCTCATGGTTTCGACTTGTCCCTTCACTGCTGTTCACTTTGATGGTTCAGTGAAGATTGTGCCTGCCAGGCTTCTCAGCTGTAAAGTTAGTCCTTTCCCTCTTTACTTAATGTGGTTTTATAGGGAGATATTTGAAATTATGTAAATAATTACAGATGTAAATGCGTACAAGCGTGTCTCCATCATTCTTTGAGTATTTTCTGGCTCCTGGGAGAGAAGATCTGTGAGTCTGATCTTCCATGTTTCCTGGCCCAGATATGAAAATCCATTTTTTTTTCTTCAAATAGATTCCCATTATCACCTATTATTTACATAAAGGTAGATGTATGTTTGTGTGTTTCTCTAAGTGTAAATATATGTATGAATAGAGAGAAATCAATCATTTCACATGTAACAAATCTCCCTTAATGTCAGCTACCCTATCTCCCTTCTCTGCAGATACTGCCCTCACTCTGCTAATTCTCTGGCCCCCCGGGTAGAGCCACAGTTTCATGCAGAAGTCCCTGCTCTGGGTCTGGATGCTTCTAGCTTCAGTGGGTTTTTAAGACCAAATAATCCTAGTAATTCCTTCACAAGTCTTCACATTTTATATCAGGTAGGAAAAATACTTCTCACCTAACTTGATTGCCTGGGGGGGTTTTATAAAACCCCAGAGAGGTATTTTTAGACTATTATTGAGGCTTCGTTATCTTCCTATTAGGATTTTCATATTCTTAGAAGGACTAAGCTCCCTGTACTAGGATTATGATCTCTGCCAAGCTAAGGGAACATGTGCCTTCTTTTATTGGTTGCAGATGGCTGACTTCATAAGGACGTATTGAGAGAGGGCTGGCAAACATCCAGTTACCAAATATGGAAATTTTTATGCATATATAAGTTGGCATAAGTTTTTCTAAACTATGGAGTCTTATTCATTTCGCTTGCTGAATGGATTAGTACAGGCACATGGGAATCTTATAATCAAATTGGCAAGAAAGAAAATGGAAGAATGGGAGTCTAATTGCACCTTCTAACAAAAAGGTATTTGATGTTCACATTTTTTTTGTACTTGAAGGATGGAAAGGAAATAATGAAATGGAGATAAGAAAATTAACAATTTTAATATTCTAGGCTCAGGGATATTTTATGACTTCTAGAAGTCAATGTGTTTATTTTGTGAAATTGTATATATTGTTTTGAGAGAGAGAGAGAGAGATATCATGGGGGAGGGGCCGAGGGCAAGGAAGAATCTCAAGCAGACTCTCTGCTGAGCACAGAGTCCAGGACCGTATGTATCTCTATCCCACTACTCTGAGATCATGATTTGAGCTGAAATCCAGAGTCAGACACTTAACCCACCAAGCCACCCAGATGCCCCTATTTTGTAAAATTATATTTTGACCAATTAAAATGTTGAAGCTCATCATGGAAGTTAGCAGCCCATGCACAAGGAAATTATGGGAGAAGGGAGTAGAAATCATTATCAAGGTCATAAATTAAGAGAGGCTATACATGGAGACCCTGTGTTGGATATCAGTCCATGAAAATGTAAAATCTGTTTAAGAGACAGAACAGAAATCATATTTTTTCTTGGCATCTCCAAGATCTAGTTTGACTGACACATTAGACATACAACTGATGTGTGTTGAATCAATGACTATAATAGGCATAGTGTCACTAATGGGAACCTCTGCCATGTTGTGAAATGGGCAAGATTCATCCACATATGTACCACAGTGAATAAATGGGTGAAAGTATTTTCAGCCATGGAATTCGGTGACATGGCCTACAATGACAATGGATTTTGCTCTGGCAGCACTGGATAATGTTAACTAAGTTCTTTACATTGTGATGGACCCTTAACCTTGTGTGTGTATGTGCACATGCTTGTGTAAGACCATTAACTACCTAGCACACGACTTCCTAGAGTCATGCCCACCAATGGCCAGGATATTCCAATGGGCATATCTGGCACGAGCCAGGGTTAGGAAGGAAGTATGTCACAGCATCGCTTCAGAAAAAAATGATTCAACTTATATGTAAGGAAAGCCACATATCCCTTAGATAAGTGTTATCCTTTCAGATCTGAGTATAGCATTATCCTTTTAGTATAAAAATACCCATAGGGTAGATGACCATAGTTTAAATAACGTAAAGTCAGAAATAAAATCACTCTTCATCTCCTACTTATTCTTTGCCACTGCACTATTCCCTTATCTTCTACTCCCATAGCCCTAGTGCCCATTCCCGAGTAGCAGAAACACATTTCAACTTGCTTCTGTATAGTAGGATTTCTAACGATGAGACACTGAATAAAAAAGAAACATTACAAATCTAAATCCTGCTAATATTCAGAATCTTATTTTATATAACTTCATCCTGATATAGTAGAGTATGTTTGTTCAGTGATAATAATAAAAAGAGAGCTGAACAGAGAGAGCTTCATACTGATGAAAACTTGCTTTAGTAGAAAACAAATACGCTTTCTCATTGAGTTGATAAGCAGGCAAAATGAAAGGAATACAATTATATCATTTTTTTAAAATTTTCTATTGAGCTTCCTTCTAATGAGTTACTTAGGATCTTCAAGATAGATTTAATTTTTCACCCAAATTAAGTTTGGATAATTGCATTAGGTGATGATCCTTAGGTAAGCGTTCCATTCACTTGGTCATTCACCCATTTATCCCACAATTATTCACTAAGCTATTCTTTGAATTTTTCCTACTTAGCTTCTTTTCATCCTGTCCTGTAGGCTGCTCAGAAAGATTGAAAAAAGTTAGGAACTTGTATGTCTTGCAGACCATGGGTTTTAGCTCAAACAATTCCTTATTTAAGAATGAATAGTTCCAAAAAAGAAGTAGTAGCTTTATTACAATCGATCTCCTGAGCTGTCTCTGGGTCTGGGCCCAGGGCTCTCCTGGGAGAGAATTTCGGCCCGTGGCTCTGCTGAGTTACCGGAAACTGTGATTATAGATGTGAGGCTGTCACTCTGTCCAAAGAGCTGACTTTAGAGCCAAGAAGATTAACTGGTGCCAGAATGAGAAATAAAATTCAAGAACCTTAAAGAAACTCTGTAGATTTGCCCAGGATAAAAAAAAAAAAGTTATTAAACTATTTTTTTAGGTTCAAGATACCATCAAACCTGCCTTCCCATGCCGGAATCTCCTCTTTTTTATCTACATAAAATGATTCTTAAAAAGAAATGAAATAAAGACAAAAAATGAAAATAGATGAATGGCAGGAGTCATTTTCCATGAAGAATTACAAATGCAAAGAGAAACTCTCAAAAGGATCCAGTTAAACTTTTCACATAAATGAAATCATCTTAATAACATGACTAGCAGAAGCCCTGTGTCTCTGCCTTAAAAAGCCTCAGATTGTTTTTCTGAGAGAGCGCAAGAGATAAGATGAGGGTATTATATCCCTATTAGAATTCTGAGATTTCTAAGCCACAGGCAAAGAATTTTTAGCCTATTAATCCATTTGTTCTGCATGTTCATACAGTGGTTTCCCCTGCGGGTAAAGTTTGTGCCACAATTTATTCTGTGGGTGACTTTAGGAGCTGTAGTTAAATCAAATGAAATGGAATTAAAGTAGTCCTCCCTTACCTATGAGGGATACATTCTAAGACCTCTGGTGGATGCCTGAAACCACCGATAGTATACTATCTGTATACTATGCTGGTTTTTTTTTCTATACATACCTACCTATGATGAAGTTTAATTTACAAATTAGACATAGTAAGATATTCACAACAATAATTAGTTACAAAATAGAATACTTAAAGCAGCATACTATAATAAAAGTTATATGGCTGTAGTCTCTCTCTCTCTCAAAATAGCTTATTGTATTGCAGTCACCCATCTTCCTGTGATGATGTGAGATGATGAAATGGCTAGTGATGAAATGAAGTAAGGTGGATGACATACACTTAGAGACCTAGCATTAGGCTACTACAGCCCTCTTGATAAGTCAGAAGAAAGTTCATCTGCTTCCAGACCACGATTGACCATGACTAAAACTGTGGAAAGTAAAAGCATGGGTAAGGGGGGACTATTATAACTCTCACAGATTTTCAAAGAGCAGATTCATGAAAATGGCAGACTGTTTTAGCTCTTGGAAGATGATATTTGTTTTGATAATTTTGGAATATGAATGTACTGCAGATATTGACAGATGCACCACAGCGTTCAGATGGGAAAAATGAAACACAGTGTTTGAGAGAAGTTCTCTTTTAGTTGTAACGTCCTCTGGCCTCAGACTTCTGATTTTCTTTCCGTGCAACTCATAAATTTCTGTCTGCATGCATTTACTTCTATATGATCCAGAATTTCATTCTAGCTGTCTGCTTTCAGCTCTGTCTTGGTGCTCGATTTCCTTATTCTCTTTGGTTATCTTGTTTGATCTGACATTCTTCTATTCTTTTTTTTTTTAAATATTTTATTTATTTATTTGAGAGAGACAGCAAAAGAGAGCAGGCGCAGAGGGTGTAGGCGGAGGGAGAGGGAGAAACCCAGGGCAGCTCGACCCCAGGACCCCGAGATCATGACCTGAGCCAAATGCAGACGCTTAACCAATTGAGCCGCCAAGGTGCCCCGATTTCTTCTATTATTTGCCTCTTCATTGTTCAGTTTCCTTCATCCTGGTTTGGAGGGCTGTTTCCACAAACTGCACATCATTGTAATAGGATTAATGCTTTATCCATGAAGGATATGGGTATATTTATCCTGCAGGTTAATAATGAAAATGTAAGAATTGAGACTTACTTAGTTCACACTCAGAAATGATGATCAAGGCTACTTAAAATTAAGAGACTTACTATTTTCACACTACCTGTGGTTCTCAATATAAATAATCACTACATTCTTTTAGATATGGTTAAAATTGGGAAAGCAAAGCATAAGAAAAAATAATAGCTCTGAACTATCTAATACATTTTTCAGGGAATTTGAAAACTGATGTTAAGGACAATGGCATTAAATGTTGATGCTTTTGTTATGATAGACTTACATTTATCCCAAAAAATTCATTTTTAGATGAGGCATAGCTTGTTTTAAAAAATAATCACTTACAAATAAGAAAATTATTATTACATTTATCTTAGGTGTTAAAAATTTGTTTCTGAATATGTCTTAATGACCTGGGTAAGTAAACAAAATTACAATTATTCTATAATTCTAAAGCTATTTGCTTTATCTCTTCAGTAACAGTTGATATTTTCCAGGAAATCTAAAGGACACACGCTTTTCTGGATTTCTTCCAAAGCAGTACATTAAATGACCTTGATTGTGCTTAGAATTTCAATTTGAAACCCCTAAGCTTGGGTGTGAATTCCAGTTTGAGGTTTTTGTTGAATTTCTACTGAGGCCATATGTGTAACAATACAAAACAAATAGTGACAAAACAAGCCTCTAAAAGACATTTGAAAAAAAAAAAAAGACATTTGAGGGTAATTGAAAAAATAATAAAAAATTGGACATCAGTAATATGACTGAACATCATATATATATATATATTTTTTCAAGGTTCTTTCTAACTGTGACATTTAATAGTGAATCCCCTTCAATATTTTATTACATGTAAAGAGATATTGAATTGACTTTTTTTTCTTCTGAGTAACAGTAATGTTGTTGTAATACAGAAAGTCATCTGCGGTCATATTTAAAAAAAGAGATTATCAACAATTTTTTTCTGTATTTGAATAGCTTTACTTGGTACATATTCTTAAAGTACTACTCCTAATAAAGCATCTACGTTTCCCATGTTGATCCCTGGCCAGCAAGCACAATATGGAAATTAATTTTTAAAAACTTTCACTGGGACTCCCTGCTTGTGGCTGAAAAAGTCAAGAGACATGAACATGAGTTTGGGCTATCTCAGAATATTTATGTCTCTTGAAATTGCAGAATGAATGCAATTAGAAGGTACACATCCATGGAAAGAAAGCGACCTATGCCTACAAATGGTGTAACAAACTGTCTTAGAAAAGCATCCGAATAAATGACTTTAAAGCGTTTATCTTGCCAAATACATGGTGAATGAATAAAGTAATGATGTTGCAAATAACTTTCATAGTATTAAAAGAACGGAGCAGTTACCTTATAAAACATTTTAATTTAAAATTTTTTTAAATGCTAAGTAGAATACATTTTTTTCATATTGTGAGGTATGCAAAGAAAGTATAAATTCTTGTCTTTGAAATACAATCTTACTAGGAAAAAAGAAAAAACATTAATTGGATTAGGAGGTAGTAGTCTATTACTATATGTTAAATTCCTGTACTCTGTACAATGATGATAGTTAATTATTATTGAGTGCTTTACCTTCATCCTAGAAGCCCTATGACATAGGCTCTCTTCTCGTTCTTCATTACATCTACGAAACTAGAATCACAGCATACTAATAAGCTTTCCCTGATCCCAGAGGCTTGAACTCAGTATTGCAGATTTACTATTGCATCTAAGCTTTCACACATGGAACCACAGCTATAACAATTTCAAGACGAGACCTCAGTATATGTGAAATAGTCAGGAAAAGTTTCGTGTGGTTTGTGGCACCTGACTTAGGTCTCAAAGAAGAGTTTGAATCTGGAGAGTATTAACAAGCCTAGAAAACCTGTGGCAAAGACAAAATTTTTTACCAGATTAACATGGTAAAATTGGGAGCAGAGATGAGTTTAGATTGAGTGGGATAAATTGGGTCAGAATTTTATCGATTTGCAAGGTAGTAAAAAATTATGGATTTTACATTCTAAGAAGTGGGAGATATTGACTATTTGGGAGATTTATACAAATTATCTATAAATATATCTTGCACAGATCTTGCAGTCAATACTAAAGAGTAGTCTAGAATAAATGATTACAACACAGCCTATAAGGTACAATGGTAGGTACGTAGGAATAAGCACAGCCAAATAAGAGGAGGTACAACAAGGCCTCCGGAAGAGGTGACATCTGGGCTTTGCTAGAAGAAAAAATAATGTTCTAGCAAGATTCATCTGACACTAATGTGCAGAATGAACTAAATAAGAGAAAACTGGATGTCAGTTAGAAAGCAAGCATTACAGATATTATGTGGTATGATCAGATGCCATTTTATTTTAAGCATGATGAATTCCTCATCAGAAAAATTATTAACCCTAAAGAATTATAGTTTTAGACTAATGTTATATGTAAATAAGATGTTTCTATGACAGTTAATTTACTTATCCTGACCATGATGCTATAAGACCAGGGTTATGGGCTTACTTGCTCTGTTCTATGATCTTGGAGTACAAGTCCATCAAGAATTTTTGAAGTTTGGGGCTCCTGGGTGGCTCGGTCATTAAGCGTCTGTCTTTGGCTCAGGTCATGATCCCAGGATCCTGGGATCGAGCCCCACATTGGGCTCCCGGCTCAGTGGCGGGAAACCTGCTTCTCCTTCTCCCACTCCCCTACTTGTATTCCCTCTCTTGCTCTGTGTGTGTGTCTCTCAGATAAATAAATAAAATTAAAAAAAAAAAGAATTTTAGAAGCTTTTCACAGAGTGACAAACAGAAATAATGTGAAAACTTCCATAAGCTCTATGCCAATGATGGTTAACGTTGAAAAAAATAAAACCCTTGAAAACATTTTTCAATTAGGTGTGAGCCAAGAGCATCATCACAAAGAATTATAATAATTTACACAGAGCCAGAGCTCTCCAGGTGAATTTCAGATGATACTCACATAAGGTTTTATTTACTTTATTACTCATGCAGAGTCTCTTCAGCACTATTGTCCATGTAATAAACTTCACTGCTTTTGCCTAATAATGACAGTGATAATGGTAACAATAATAAGGAAAATAATATCCATCACTCCTCAAATAATTTTGGAATTAGGTAGAATAAAAAAGAATAGCTACCATTTATTCAGCACAGAACATATTAGCATTATATAAATTAACCTTCTCATCTTATGAACTAGGAATTTTTACAAATTTTTATAAACTTATATTACAGATGAATAAATGAGTTTCTTACAGCTAGTGGGTATCCGAGCTAGGACTGACACCTGGGAATCATTGTCTACTCTTCTATACTTCTTCCTATATAAACCTCATTTATGACTCAGAGGATTTTTTTTATTTTTGATGCTTTCCTGCTCCAACAGCCCCAAATAAGTATTTCAGTAATTGCAAAATGTAGATACGAGGATTTGCCCATAAAAGTGATTACCTCTCAAGTCACTGCAGTTCCCACGGTTCCTTGTGGCACCCAGAAATTTAGATTTTAAATTATAAATCGAAACTCTAAAGTAGGAAACAGAGGAATATCTGTCTTCGAATCCAATCCCTTGAGCAGCATAAGAGGCATCCATGATCCTGTCTAATGGGCTTCCCTACCCTTTCTTTTCTCTAGGCCCAGCTCGTGCGGTCACAGTGGGAGGAGAGGGCAGAGGAAGACTTTTGTCCTAGTTCTCTCTGCTGTCATCAAGATTGGTGTCAATAGTTCTCCCATAGCAGTGACTCCCTCCACGTGCGTGTTCTTGAGGCATCATGGCAAGGCAGGCAGAGGGTCCTGGAGAAAAAATGGCATTTTCTTTTCGGTTGAGCTATCTAAATTCCCAGGCCTAATACATGTCTAAAAATTTATGTTTTAAGAAGGTTACTAAAAGTGACCCAGTACTATTGATGTTTAGGGAATCGAAAGAATCTGGATTTTCTCTTTCCTTAGCCTCTTGCTAACTCCAGAATTACCTTGCTGTCTGAAATTTTTATCAATGATTTCAAACATTTACTACTAATTCCTTTAAACAAATGGTAAACATCTAATATGTGTCAAGTTTGGATAAATGAACCAGAGGAATTTTCTGCCTCAGGAATCCAGGGAGTATTTGCTGTATGTGTGGCTTAGGACTTAAAACTTTTAGGAGGCTGAGGAAAGCAATCTCAAATCGTGTGACATGTTTTCTTTGACATTTTTTCCCCACTGAACTGCTTTATTTTTTTTTCTTTAGATTTTATTTATTTATTTGACAGAGAGAGGGATCACAAGTAGGCAGAGAGGCAGGGAGAGAGAGAGGGGGAAGCAGGCTCCCCACTGATCAGAGAGCCTGATGTGGGGCTCGATCCCAGGACCCTGAGATCATGACCTGAGCCAAAGGCAGAGACTTTAACCCACTGAGCCACCCAGGCACCCTACCCCACTGAACAGCTTCTAATGATGGGCAAGTACCAAGGGAAATAGGATTTTGGTGAGGATGATGAATTACCAGCCACCGAAGTTTATGTTATTACCAATAAATATAAAGTTTTTCTGTTATGGCCAGTAGCAATTTTCCAGGAGATAAGATTTGACTTGTGCAAATGTAAATTTAGATAAAAATACACCAAGGAGATATCTCGTCAGTAGTGTCCTGTTAAAAGGAGTTATGGATTTAGTTTTTCAGGTACACTTTTTTTTTTTTTTTGTTAGAGATGGGGAGAGAGATTGGAGGCAGGAAAGGCAGAGGGAGAGGAAGAATGGAGAGGGAGAGAGAATCTTAAGCAGGCTCCACACCCAGTGCAGAGTCCAACGCAGGGCTCAATCTCACAACCCTGAGATCATGATCTGAACCAAAATCAATAGTCTGACTCTTAACTGACTGAACCAACCAGGTGCCCCTCAGGTAGAACTTTCAGAGATATGGTCGTCCTGAATTTTCCAGCAGTACACAGAGAAATGAAATTAATTTTCACTTTGTTCTAAAGGTATTGTTTTGAATGGGCTTCCAGCCAGCTACCAAAAAAAAAAAAAAAAAGAACATGTTTATTGATTCAATTTTCTGACTAATTGATGATAAAGAGGTCTAGTGTCATCTGCCTGGTTAGAATGCTTTATTTTTCTTGGCAGAACCAGTAGAAATTTTCTTCAGCCTGGAAAAGACTTTGGATCCAGTAACATAACATGGTATGTTTCTTCTTTTCATGGTTTTTATTTAAGTGAAACCAGACTGATGTAAAAAATAATGCAACCTTGAGAGGAGAAAATCAGTTGTAGCACAGCTGATTGCCGAGTTAAGTGGTAGAGAAAATCTAATGGCTTTTTGTACTTGAGTGTTGGAGTGTGGACAGTGTCTAACTTCTTGCTTTTTCATGTTACCTGTTAGCACTAATATTAACATTAGTTACAGCCCCATTCCTCATTAGCTGCCTCCCTGAGGTCACCCCCAAAGTCATCAGACAGTGTGTTTCCAAAATGGGAGTTTCAAGGAATATCACTGTGGTCCAGAGAGAAAATATGCTTTGAAATCTTGACAGCAAAGAACTGGCTGTCACACTAGCAGGAGCAGCAATAATCCATGTTTCTCTTCCTCTTTTCAGTATGATGCTCCTCCTAATATCAATAATGTGCATTTATTAATCATCTGCCATGTTTTAGACATTGTCATATACACTTGAATTATACATAACTTCATTTAATATCCCCAACATGCATTTGACGTAAATGCTGACATCTTTTATAGATAGGAAAAAAAGGTTTGGATAGGTTCGGCAACCAGCTACATTCAACTGGTTAGAAAGTGAGAGACATGTGATTCAAATTCAGGCATATCTGTGTCCAAGTCCGTGTTTTTCCCACTCTATTACGTTACTTCACATTTGCTCACACCAGCATAAGAGAATATTAACTATTAATAATTATTTGTCTATTTTCATTGAGACTATAGGTGTACAAATACCTAGTCCTGTTTCTAGAAAAAATGGCTTACTTCTGCACAATGTTTAATCGAAGGAGAGATGCTATATTTTTATATCTGTTAGCAGTGTTTACGAAACAAAATTGGAACATGAAGAGTATTGACCAACTATTTGAATGATAAAAGGATATTTTACCTGATATATACAGGTTTCTTTTATCTTTTTAAAATGACTGATCACTTCAGATCATTAAAAAATTAATCTTTGGGGTTGGGCGAGCCTTGTGGTGGGTATTGAGCAGGGCACATACTGCATGGAGCACTGGGTGTAGTGCAAAACAATAAATCTTGTAACACTGAAAAATAAATAAATAAATAAAATTTAAAAAAATTAATCTTTGCTAATAGTGGGGCAAAATATCATGATGCCCCATGTGTATTTTTATAGTAACTTACAGCTATAAGCAGAGAACATCTATGGAAAGCTGCTCCACTTGGGATGTTGACTAACTGAGCATCTTTTGGATAATGAGCTGAAATCTTTTTGTTTAGTCAACACCATTACTGGTGTTTAATTGTAGTACTTCCTGATCCAGAGCCCAAGAGCCCCAAAATGTTTGGGTTCCTTAGGTGGACCAGCAGCAGAGATGGCCCCAATTCCTAGCCTAACTCTCATTACCTTGCTGAACTTGTAGGAGGCACACCAACCTAGGTCTGTCTCATTTATTTCAATTCTTAAATAACTCAAACAGGATTGCTATAAGAATGAATAAATTAATGCAAAGAAAGTACTAAACATGCTCTTCTTTATATAAAGTTATTTTAATTGCCTATATTTCAACCGAAATTTTAATTGTCCTTTTGATTAAATTTATTATACTCAAATAGTGTATATTTAAACATTTTTAAGTGTAAGAGAGGTAAATACTTTTAAATAAAATAAAAAACACCAAATTGAATCCTAAAATCTGAAATATGGCATTTTTATACAAAACTAAATTAGCGCTTATCTTTTGGAAATTGAGGAATTGGGTATTTCAGCTAGTTCTATTTTCTGTTTTTCCATGGTTGTTTTTCAATCTGATTTTTCCTGAATAACCACAGAAGCCCCATGCTAAGTGGTGACTCAGATACACTTTGCAATAATAGCTGTGTTAACTGACTTTTAATGCTATTTTACTTTCCAGTTGCTCTCCACATGTCCCCGAAGTTTAATAAAGCTGAAAACATTTTATTTTATTGTCTCCAACTATTGATTATCTGTTTAATGTAATGCTGAAAACTCTGTGATATATTTCCTTTGCCATACTGATTAAATGAATTATCTTAAAGAAATAAGAGCTCTGCTTTAAAACAAAGAACCCTAATACAGAATAAAATTGTTTCTTTCCTGCATTGCTTGTGACTCCATTAGCAAGCACACAAATCTTGTTCTCAGTCTTGCAAAAAAAGAAATTTGATTGTTTTGCAACTGATTTAGATATTCCTAGGGGCATGGCATGACAATTTAGATTTCTACTTCTTGATTTTATTGCCAACATAAGCTTATTTAAAGAAATGAATAACAAAGTCACTGACTTCAGAGAAGTTGAAACATAAGAAAAGGAAAAATCATTTGAATGTAGACCTCATTAAAATAAAACAAACACAGCTCTTTGAGACAAAAAAGAAGTACTGAATAAAAAATAAAGGATATGTCACTCTTTAAACCAATCTTAAAATTTGTCTAATATTAATATAGGCTATTAAGAAAGTAGATATGGGAGAAGCACTGTTATTAGTTTGCTAGGGATGCTATAACAAAGTACCAGAGACTGACTGACTTAAACAATAGAAATTTATTTTTCACAGGCTAAAAGTCCAAGATGAAGGTGATAACAAGGTTAGTTCTTTGGAGGCCCTTCCTTGGCTTGCAAACGACCATCTCCTCCATGTCTTCACATGGTCCCCCCTCCATGTTTGTCTGTGTGTCATAAGCTCCTCTCCTTATAAGGACATCAGCCATATTGGATTAAGGCCACCCTACCAACCCCTTTATAACTTAATTACCTTTTTAAAGTCTTCATCCCCAAATACAGTCACATTCCAAGATATTGGGTATTAGAGCTTCAACTTATTAATTTTGGAAAGACACAATTTAATCCAAATAACTACTTCATGTAAGGATGACATATGTGAGTTTCTTCATCCATCTTGAAAATGTGGTACTGAGACATGGTGTTTGTTAACAGACTTAATTCATTTGCAATGATGTACTCACACTGCAGAAACACATTTTGCCGACCACATAGCCCTGACCTTGGGCATTGTTTTTTCTCCCAATACTTTCTTCTTTTTCTTTTTTTTTTTTTAAGATTTTATTTATTTGTCAGAGAGAGAGAGAGAGAACACAAGCAGGGGGAGTGGTAGGCAGAGCAGGCAGAGGGAGAAGCAGTCTCCCTGCCGAGCGAGGAGCCCGATATGGGACTCGATTCCAGCACCCGGGGATCATGACCAGGGCCGAAGGCAGTGGTTTAATCAACTAAGCCACCCAGGAGTCCCCCAATACTTTCTTCTTATCCTAGGAATAGTATGTACCTTTTTTTCAGGAAATAACTCATTTTCTTTCACCCTAGCAGCTAAACATGTCCAAACGGGATTACCCTGTTCTTAAATATACTTACATGTCTAACCACAGTGATTGGTCAAAGGAAGAGCATTTGAACTAAACCATCCCATTAAATGTTTAGATTCAGAGATAAGTGAAGAGACTGCTTCCCTCTGGAGGAAAAGGTGAGAATATGTAAGCCCAGAAGTACCAAGGTATGCTAAGTACTAGTCTTCCTGGAAAAGCCAGTCAGCAGTGGTGGAGGATGAAACTGACATGCAAAAATTATAAAGACAATGGGCAGAGTTAGAATTTGGAAAATTTTAAATTCTTGACAATTTCTACCTCACTGATGTCCTTTGTAATTATATGGGCCAAAAATTCTCCCCTTTTTCAAAGCTAGCTCAACTTCTCAACTTCCAGAAGATTACTGATTTTATCTCCAATGATTCAAAGATGGAGGTAGTAGTACAGCAGCAGAAATACCATGTCAAACTACTTCATTTTGGAAGCACTTTTTGAAAATACTGTGATGAGTATTTTTATTGTAAGTCTTGCTCTAGGAAAACATTTCTGCAGATTCTGTCTTCAAACAGGCCTCCAAAGGTACCATTTATTTATTTTTGCTCTTACAGAGAATGCAAAGAAGCAGCTTCATCTTGAAAATATGAATTTTAAAGAAATGGATAAAAAGAATGAGTAGGTCTTTGGTTCCCTATTATTTCCTGATGCTCAGACTTGACCATTTACATGGTTTGACTTAAAGTTGCATGCTCAACAAATTCTTAACTAAAAACCTGAGACATTTGCTAAATATATCTGCAAAATACTACATAAAACTCTTTCCTTAAGTAGTGTTGAAACTTTCTTTTCAGTTCTTATGCTTAGTAAAAGTACCCTCTGATCAGTGGTCCTAAAAAGAGTTGCACGAACACATCTCACAGGGTAGGCAAGACATTTATGGTTATATTTTATTGAATAAAATGAAAATTGAGATTTCTAATACATAATAAATAGGTTGACATTGGCTTCGCCATTTAGTCTGCATGGTAAGCATCATGTGTCTCTTATGCTAGATGAATTATCTTGAGGAAAATGTGTGATCCTGGAAGGATGAGAGTTGATAGTAGTGTTCTGATTCATTCATTCTGAAAGAGAATAGTGTCACGTATTGCATTTTTTCTCATAATATTTTAACTGGGTTTATAAATAATACTATCTAGTTTTAAGTAACTCAGAACTAAAAATGGACATTTAGCTCTTTTTTTAAAAAAATGTACTATATAGATAATGCAGGTTAATACCATTTACAAGGGGACAAGGAAACAACAATGGCAAAATACTACCACTAGTATAAGTCATCCTTCAGCCATAGTACTAAGGTAAAAATAAAACCCTAAAATGATCAAAACATATTAGCAAATAATTTGGAAAAACAGAAATTTTCAAAAGGACAATTTGAAACGGGAAGTTACATCCCTTATGGCCCATGAGAATCTCATCCTAATACTAAATGATGAATCTTCATCCTGATGAGTCTTATGTATTCTCATACTTAATACTGGTATGAAACTGTAATGACTAACAAGATATTTTTAAAATATTGCTTATGATTTCTTAATCACATCCTTTAAAAGTTTAAAGTAACATAAATAGTATATTAATATAATAGTACCTGTCTATAATTTATAAATAAATATGCATTTTTGTGCATGTTCAATAATTTCTATTAAGGTGGGGCACCACTGAAGAAGCATAGATTCCAAGGGATCCAAGAAATGTCAACTTTATGATAGCATACATACAGAATTGGCCAACAAATTAATCTTTTTAACTTTTTAAGAAAAATAGGTATATATCTGGGTGTGTTCCTTTTCTATAAACTAACTTAAAAAGAAAGTTAATAAGCAAAAAATGCAGAAGACAAGAACTAACACTTAAAAGAATCTTTCTATACTGGCGTTTTTATCTAAGAGTTTACAATAGCCATACCTGGGACATCCATTAAATATACAGATTCCAGGGCCTCACCAGAATTGTGATCTTAAATGGGCCCCAACAAATGTAGTTTCATAAAGTTTCCCTGGCATTTCAAATCAATAACTTTCATTTTCAACATCATAAAATATTTATTCAGGTATTTTTACATATTGATATATAAGTCATCTTTCTCTCTCTCCTCTCTTCTCTTTGTTTTTGGAACTACACCACAGAGAGATCTAATATAGCTTTGTAATCTTCAGGTTATAATGAGTTTTCTGTTGGATATAGTATTATATATATGTATTCTCTTACTCTGTAACTTATTTTTTTCACTCTCTTAATGAAGTCTTTGGATGATTGGAAGTTATCAATGTTATCTAATGCAGTGTAGTTTATCAGTTCTTTATCTTTATGATTAGTGTTTTTCATGTTCTGTTGGGAAGTCTTTACTTAGTATCACATGAAGTTCTCCTATTGTTCTTCTAAAAGTTTGGTTCTTTACCTTACTCATCTAGATCTGCAGCCCATCTGAAATTGATTATTGTGTATGAAGTAAGATACAGGTCAAAGTGTAATTGATAACTAATTTTTAAAAATGAGTGAGCAAGTTATGGAAAAGGTAATGCTGACAATAAATTGGTTTATTTTCCTTTGATGACATTGCCTAGATCATGATGTCACAACACTTTTTTTTTTTGTTTTCAGTTCTACCATTACTTCCATATTTACTTGGAATTCTCTAAAAACATCCTCTCATCAACAATTTGTGCACTGTAAAATATAGTACAAGCAGGAAGATCATGATAAAATTTTTATTCTTAACTTTCAGAATAGAATTCATATGTAGAAGCCTTTAAAGCTGACCAATAGTATGTTTTATTAGCATATTAATTCATGTGTTTTTATTTTGTTGATGAATATGTTTTAAATTCAATGCTCTCATTATTTTTGGTGCTCAAATTATCTTTGGCTAAAGAGAGTTTCTCCCAGTTAACTCCTGCATCTTTTAACCCATCGTCAATAGTATGGGACAGCTTCCTTATTTTCTGGAATGAACTTTTTTTTTTTTTTTATGAAGCCTTGGTTTATTTTACTTTAGTGGGAATTTTATTTAGAGTCCATGGTCTAATCACTAGAAATTCTTGTTGGTACTAAATATTTTTTCTAGCCTCTTTCAGTACGCGATTGGAAAATATAATTTCTTTCAAAAAGAAAGTAAATAAAAGTAAATAAATAAATAAAATTGTGTTGCTATTTATAAGACCCATTAAAGATTACGGGATAATTCCATCTCTTTATCTATCTATCCATTCATCCAATCATCCAAGTTCATTTATTTCAATTAGTTATGAACTTCAAAGAATTTTTACTTTTACATTTAATTTAGTTTTCAAATTAAATGCTAAAACAAACAAAACACAAAAAGCAAAATACAACCAGAGAAAGCTATAGCAATGTAGACCACAAATCAGAAACCATAGAAAAATATGTAGTACTACTACTGCTAACAGTGATATTTATTTATTTATTTATTTATTTATTTATTTATTTATTTATATATTAAGATTTTATTTATTTATTTGGCAGAGAGGAGAGAGATCACAAGTAGGCAGAGAGGCAGGCAGAGAGAAAGAAGGAAGCAGGCTCCCCGCTGAGCAGAGAGCTCTATGCGGGGCTTGATCCCAGGACCCTGAGATCATGACCTGAGCCAAAGGCAGAGGCTTTAACCCACTGAGCCACCTGGGAGGAGCCCCCATAATTATTAATATTTAAAGATTAATTCACCATAAGTCTATCTTGTGGGATATGTTAAAAATGTAGGTTGATTCAATGAAACAAAACACAGAACACAGTTTAATGTAATACCAAGAAACCATTTATTATGTACTTTTGCCTATGTTTCCAAGACTTTGTCATGCTGTAGTTAAGTCAGAGATTTTTGTAGTTACCTATAGAATTCATATTTTAAGACTCCTTACTGATTCCTTGTCTCAGTTCTTCCTCATTCACCTTCCATCTCTGATCTTATGTTATTTTCCTTAGCAAAACTCTCCAATTGCTTCTTCTGTCTTATAGTAAAAGTAAAAATCCTTACTATTCTCTGATTGTTCCTATATGATCAGCCTACTCAAGCCCTCTAATTCATAGACCTCAGTTTTTATAATTCTCTTACCAATTCACTATCTGTCCATATTGGCCTCAATTCTAATTAGTATGTGTTCCAAGTACATTCCAATCTCAGTGGATAAAGCTGAGTTTTGTTTGAGATTGGAAGAGGCCTAAAATCCTTTATCCCCTAGTATGGCAGCTATTATGTATGAATTATTTTGTTTATTTTTGTTGTGTTATTTATTTGTTCTTCTATGTTCTATTTTCCTGGTGGAGTAAGTAGGGGAAATAAGAAATTACCAGGATCATATTTCCAGAATATGGTGATTTGTTCTTTTGGTGTTTGAATAAGTCCTCTACAACTAGTTATTGAATGGAAGTAGATGATCTCATAAAATTTCACAAAATGTCAGAGTTAGGCTATAGAAGGATGAAATCTCCTAGATCTAAGTCTAACAACTTTACCGAGTCATCATTCTGTATTTTTGGTAAGGCCCTCCTGTAGGGAACAGGAAAAAAGAAAACACAGAACAGTTACAAAGAGAATTTTCAGAAAGAGGGAAAGGGACCAAGGAGATGTGGTTTCAATATGTCAGAAAATGAGAGAGGAAACACCTTTCCTCAGAGAAGGCCATCAAGAGTATTAAGTAATACAGGAGGTAGAGGAGATGGAGGAATGTGATTGGTTGATTTTGGAGTAATCGTTTTAATATAATAGTATAGTGAATGAGGTCAGAAGTTAACATATTGCTGTCTGTTGCACTATTGAATAACTTTGAACATTAACATGCAGTGGTTGTCTATTTCACAAATTTATTTATATTGCATTCATTATTTAATAGTGCTTAATGCAAAGTCAGAATATGAAAATGGAGGGTCATATGAATGGCATTTTTATTGAAGCTTCATTCTGAGGTTGAATTGAATTGTAAACCATGTCCAAACACATTAAACTCAAACCTTAACTGGGTGTGACTTGTATAAACTGGGAAGATTCAGAAATCATTTTTAAGCATAGCTTTAAAGCAAACACATTAACATGCTAGATTTGATTAAGTGCTCTCTATCCAGATTCATTTTGGAAAACTATTTATTTATTTATTTATTTATTTATTTACTTACTTACTTACTTACTTACTTATTTATTTATTTGACAGAGAGAGAGAGAGCTTAAGGAGAGGGAGCAGCAGGCAGAGGGAGAGGGAGAAGCAGGCTTACTGCTGAGCAGAGAGCCTGACATAGGGCTTAATCTTAGGACCCTGGGATCATGGCCTGAGCTGAAGGCAGATGCTCAACAGACTGAGTCACTCAGGTGCCCCTCTTTTCATTTAAAATGAATTAACATAATATTGTTTGTTAACTATACTCAAATTTTTAAAAATTAAAAAGTATAAAACTAACATCTATAGGACTCTCCATTATCCTTAGAAACATTAAATGAATGCCTTTTTTCAGAAAGTGCTGACAAAATTTTCCAAATAACTTTGAATTAGAAGTATGATGGAATATCCAGTATAACCTATATATGTATAAAATTATTAGATTCAAAAAATCAATTATATCTTATAATTAGTTAGAAAAACAAATTTACTATATATATTTCAAATGTCACATGATTTGACATTAAGAAGCTATTTCAACTACCACACAATTTTTTTAATGTAAGCATATTAAACTTCTTTATAAATTATTAGAAGCATATCTATCTCTTTAAATTATATCTCCAAATACATTATGCTTACTTACTTTATTTTTATAATTACCAATAAGTACTCTCCCTTATTTTTGCATTTCTGGTTTTATTTTTATTACTAATTTTTAATGTTTTCACGAAATGATCAGAGAATGGCTGGTAATGTTTCTATTACAATTGCTTGAATTTTCTTTATGGTACATTGCATTCTGTTACAGGTGCATGGTAGCTATTGGATTATCCTTATTTGGGGCATGTGTAGAGATTGCCTTTCCTGTCCACTTGTCATTAGTTGTGCTCAGGTGACTTGCTTTGAACAATAAAATATTAGAGAAAGTGATATGTGTCCCTTATTTTGGGACATGACAAAATTTAATTGCTAAAACTTGACTCATATTTCTTTTGAATATGGTGATCTTGCAAGCACGGGAAAAGTCTGAATCTCCTTCAGCCCAATCCTTAATGAGCAGAGGCTCTTGCCAACCCTTGTTGGACAAGGGGTATGAGGAAGATAAAAATCTGTGGTTGTTCTAAGCCATCACATTTTTGAGGTTATTAGTTCCCACAGCAATGTTCATTGTTGTCCACTGAAATTTTGCCCATATTTTAAAATATTGGCATCCAATCAAATTTAAAATAAAACAGCCTAAAAGGTAGTGTAAGGCAGCTATAGAAAAGATGAGTGTAGGCTAAGATTGAGCCATGTGCCACCAGATAATAAAGATACATCATCTTTTCCCACTGATTGATTTTTTTTTGCCAGCTTCTCTTTGAATTTCTAGAAGGTTTAGTTTTATGTATTTCTATGCAAACATTTTTGTAGATTAATTTTTCAATGCATATTTATTGAAACATACTGATTCTGTGGCTAAGAAGTTCACAAAACACAGTGTTTAGGTTAAGAAATATATACACAATGCATAAGAGAAGACACATGTGTATACATAAACACATATATGCATATGAATATGCATTATATATGTGTGTATATACCATCTATATGTGCATGTTACATAATCTTTCCAGCCAATCAGTTCTCAAATATCCAGTTTTCTCTCCTGTGTGTGAAATATCTATTTAAATAATCAGTGAAAACACTTATTTAAAGAATAATAAAAAATATATAGAATAATGTCAATAAACTAGGAAATAATAAATAGCATTCATTAGATACCTACCTATGGCTAGGTATTATTAAACATTACACATGCAAGAGTCAGTCTGATACTCCCAAAATTCCAATGAAGAATGTCATTATCATCTCCATTTAGAAAATGGGGGGAAAAAGAACTAAAGATCAGAGATGTAAAGGGTCAACAGTTTTGGGGAAGTGGACCCTGAAACAGGTCTGCCTGAATTTGAAACCTATGCTGAGTCATTCTCTGCTTGATCCTGGACCTCATTCCACAAAGGCCTAAAGACAGAGCAGACAGCTTGAAGACCGGTCAGCAGGTGAGTCATGATAGAAGATCTGCAACTAGCTCACTTGTTGTTATTCATGCCTAGTCACTTTCTCATCTCCTCAATCTTCTCTGCTGGTTGACTCTTACAGTAGTCATCCCCTGGTTATCAACTCTTTGTAGTCCATTTGCTTATTTTTGCTTTCTCCAAATCTATCACTAAAAAGGAGCACTTCTTTTCTTTCTCTACATCAAGATTCTCAGTTGTCGGGGCATCTGGGTGGCTCTTGGTTTTGGCTGAGGTCATATTCTTGGGTTTGGCTGAGGGTCCTGGGATTTAGCCCTACATCGGGCTCAGTGTGGAGTCTGCTTGCCCCTCTCTCGGCTCCTCCCCCGTTCTCTCTCTCAAATAAATAAGTAAAATCTTAAAAAAAAAAAAAAAAGATTGTCAGTTATCATTTAAAAAGTTTAAGCTCAAGTTTTTTATAATAATGTTCAATATTTGAGAAAATAAAATATTTTTGTAGTAATAATAAGAGAAAAGAATTTACACAATTTGGCAGACACACTGCCGATTTCTAACAAATTATGGCATTTAATTATTGCATTCTTCATTTTTTATAGAAGATGCTATTATTAATCCCACTTTTTCAGATGAAGAAGCGAGGCTTCAAGTACTTTTGCATTGGCTCCAAGTCATGCCACCTTGAGGAAGCCTCCACTCAGACCCAGAACTGTAAATGAAATATTTATTTTCCCACGAGACTATGCTTTGCAGAGTAGACAGGAGGAATAATCTGAAATAGTAAATCCCACTGACTTCTTTGTTTAATATCTTATCTCTATATTATTTATTTTTATATACACTTTCAAAACCAGAGAACATTTATTACCATCAAGCCTGTTTACTGTTCAGGTGGTTCGTAGTCTCCCTCTTGCCTCTCCTATTCTGTTTTCAAAATCTGATGCCATTTTCGACACTTACCTCATCAATTTCTTCATGGCCACTGTTGTATTTCTTTATTATCTATCTTTTCCTTTTCTTTACTTGCTTATACTCTTTTCTCTTGCTTATACTATATTCTCTTCCCCTTTTATTTGGTATTTTTTCCATTTAAGTTCAACTAATTTCATAGCCAAAACACATGATAGGTTGTATGATCAGCTTTTTATTTTTAAGTAATATAAATACTTATCAGAGTTGGAGGATTGTCTCAAAGTGTTTGCATTTTGTTCTACTGATTCCTTATAAATCTAGAAGGATCAATTGTGAATATATGTAGCTCCAGCTACTTTTATTCTGGAGACTTTCCAAGTTAACATTTGATTTGGGTTTACCATGATTAGTTCTTTAACATGGCAGCAGGGTGGGGGGTGGTTAGTAGTACACTTAAATTAAAAACAAAAAAGAAGATTCTAATGATAATATTTGTCATTAGAATAATTACAAGTTTAATTTCCCAAACTTTGTTCTGAAATGGTCTTGTTCTAAGGGAGTTCAGTAACTTTTTATTGAAAAAAGTTTAGAAAATTAATGTTAAATATGGTGGTTTCTTTACTGCAGGCTTCAGAAGCTTCCTTATTTTAATATTTAAATGGACTTAATATTTTTGTGCTCACCTGTTCACATTTTGGGGGGATGCTAGTATTCCCAAGACAGTTTAGGACACAATGATACTGTCATCATAAATTATTCCCTAGTATATTACAGTTGTTCAAAGTCAAAGAAAACATTGTCTTCAATTCTATGCAGATAAAAAGCTACCTATTGTGAGGGTGCCTTGGTGGCTCATTTGGCTAAGCACTGGACTCTTGGTTTTGGCTCAGGTCATTATCTCAGGGTCATGATCTCAGGGTCATGGAATCGAGCCCACATGGGGCTTTGCATTCAGCAAGGTGTCTGCTATGGATTCTCTCTCTCTCCTTCTGCCCCTCCCCCTGCTCATGTTCTCTTTCTCTCTCTCTCAAATAAATAAATAAATCTTTAAAAAAAGTTACCTACTGTGGTAGAATTTAACTCAAGGAATCAAGAATCTTTTATTTATTGCTTACTGCATTTGTCGCACTGCGTTGAAGAAACTGGAGACCAAAACACAAATTAAGCACATTTTTAGAAGAACAAGATATGACTCTTGTTTTCACAAAGCTTACCCAATCAACCCACATGGCTCCTGGTTATGATGAAACGTGATAACTGTTTTCGGTGTACAATAAAACAATTATTTGGTCCAAAAGGTTATGATTTTAGTATTGTTTGGTTTTCTAAACCTCAGAATGTACCCAATTTATATGATAACTAAATAAGTTTTGCTTAGTAGATTAATTTTTTGTTTGGCTGATGATTCATGTTTGTGAAGGCATGGTCACTTTTGTCTCATAGTAATTTAATAAAAACTACTTATTACACTATTTAAATTTTAAAAAGCCAGTGTGGATGATAAGAAAATACTAGTTGCTTTAGAAGAGAAAAATAGGAAAGTGAAAATAATGACATTTTTAAAAAGCTTTTGCAATTTTTTTTTAACCTACTCTATCTGAGTTTCCAGGATAGGATTGATCTTTAAAATAATTGCTAGTTCAATGTCCCTGGTGACTTTTCTACAGCAGAGAAGAAAAATTCATACCATTGTAAATATATAATAACTACCCAGTACAAATAAATGTCTGAATGATTTTATGACAGGCATTAACATTCTCAATACCTAAGTGAAATGAGACTGTAACTAACTGACTGATTAATCAAATTAAAGGGCCCAGTAGCTGTGATGGGTTGTGATGGAGTAATTTTTTTGTGGCATAATTGGATGTGTGTCTCTTTCCTGAAGAATAAGGACAAAATACAAATGGTAAAACAAAACAAACAACAAAACATAACAAAACAAAAAAAACCCCACTGTAAATAATAAATCTTATATTTTCCCCTTTTTCAAGAAAAGAAACAGTGCAGAGTTGAAGTGAAAAAAGTCACTAATAAGCTATTTTTTCAGTCAATATTTTAAGAATAGTTTTGGGTCCTTAAAACCAAAATGTTTTTTCTAATATTCATATTTATCTATCAGAATTTGAAAAAAGAGTGACAATGATTTTAAAATACCTTGTAAGATCCTCTAGGGAATGGTGGGCCAGAAAGGAAGGCTAACTGGTGGCCCTTCAAGACCAGAGATGAAGGAGTCATGCTTCCCACCTCCAAGGCTTGTGCTGTGACTTCCTGGTGCTTTAAGTGCAGATATTGAGAAATACTGTCAGCGAAAGACCTTGTGACCATCCCAATACAGGAAAACAAGGAAAAGGAGTTGGAACTCACGTGCTCTAAAGCCATGTGTGCACATGTCGGTGAAGGCCGTGCCCAACACCTCTGAGCTCAATCTGAGTGACATGCACACTTCCTCTCCTAGACTCTGCTCTGTCTCATATAGGAATGGGATGCTGTAGATAAAGAGGAGAACTCTGCCTAGGTCACCAGGGAAACCTACCCCCTAAGGCACATGTGCAAGAGTGGCCTTTTATTTCTTTTGCAGAGCAATACCTTGGTGCCCAGCTTGCACAAGCCAAGGAGATAGTCTTAGCCTGAAGAGGCCAGGCCCACCAGTGCTAAGCCTAATCTTGAAACCGAAGGAGGAACAGAGCCACCCCCACAGATAATCAGCTAAGGGGATCAAAGCTGAGGAGTTCAAATGTTTCCTCTCCCTTGTTTTGGATCCTAGTTTTACTCTACAATTGTATCACCAGCAACATCATAGAAGAGATCTACATAGTGATGTCTGTGCTTTTGCCAGACCCCTTTCTTTCATAAGTCAGCCTTGCGCTGAGTTTTGTGTACATGATGCGTATCCTGAAGGGTTTTTTTACCAGATGGACAAGGTCAAGGTCTAAAGTGACATGTCCTGAAAGAAGAAAAAGGTTCTACAGTCTTCATCTTAGCGGTCTGAAGCAGGAATTGTGCTCATTCGTGGAAGTCCTTGAAATGCTGAATTCTTTATCATATAGCTTTTTTGCATCTCAATTAGAGATTTTTTTCCCTGTCAGAGACTTGCTGACAGACTAGAGCTTGATTTGTAACAAAAGAAGTGACCTCTGCTTCCCTGATGTCATCACTTAGCAGAGGGCTAAAGCCAGTGTTTTGAGCTGAGACTCCTTTTTATTTTTTTTTATTTTTTTTAAAGATTTTGTTTATTTGACAGAGAGAAACACAGTAAGAGAGGGAACACAAGCAGAGGGAATGGTAGCGGGAGAAGCAGGCTTCCTGCTGAGCAAGGAGCCCAATGCGGGGCTCGATGCGGGGCTCGATGCGGGGCTCAATCCCAGGACCCTGGGATCTGACCTGGGCGGAAGGCAGACGCTTAACGACTGAGCCACTCAGGCGCCCCTGAGACTCCTTTTTAAAAGTAACTGTGTTGCTTGGAGTGTTTCAGCTTAAAGGACAAGAAAGGAGTTTCTGGTTTTTCCTTGCTTCTGCACAAAAATAGGTTTTAAATGAAATCTTGTCACTTAATATCACACTCCACAACTGGTCTCACTGCCACTTTGTGCCACACTCCCTATCACTCACTCTCAACTGCTTGAGAGTTGCTTAGTGGATGGAGAGAAGAGTGCTAAGCATACTCCTGTGTGCATATGCATGTATACATGGCCAGAGGGGACTTTATGCGGCAGCATCACAATCTCGTACCACTGCTCAGTAGCCATGATTCTCCTTCCCTGCCCCACACCAAGGTCGGGTTCAGGCTCCTGTGAGAGGTTAGGGCTATTTCTCCTAAACATACACTCGCATATCAAATCTACTTTCCACAGGCTTGGAGCTTTATCCCTGCCACTACCCTGAAAGTCTTTTTTGTGGGTTTAGTACTATGGACAAATAAACATGCAAGAAGAACCAGAAAGACACTGAACAGTAAAAGCTACCAGGAGGGATCAAGCTTACAAAATAAAATATTTGTTTTATATATATATATAATAGAATATAACATAAAGCCTATGTTATTTTTTTCTTAAGATTTTATTTATTTGAGAGAGCAAGAGAATGAGCAAGAGGGAGAGAGCATGAGCAGGGAGGGGAACAGAGGGAGAAGCAGACTCCCAACTGAACAGGGAGCTAACTTAGGCCTTGAGCTTAGGACCCTGAGTTCGGGATTGGAGCCGAAGGCAGCTGCTTAACCAACTGAGCCACCCAGGTGCCCCAAGCCTGTGTTATTAAAACAGTATGCTATTTGATAGATATGGACATACAGACTAGTTGAATACAAAAGAAAGTTCAGAAATACAGTCACATGTGTGAAATTGGGTATAGAATCAAAATGGCATTTTTATGACGAGGGCAAAAATGAACATTTTAAGAAATGATGTGAAGGTAACTGATAGCAATTTAGGAGAAGATACAATTAGATTCACAGCCAACATCGTACCTAAGAATAAACTTCAAGATGATCAAAGAACTACATGCAAAGAATAACACTGTACAAGCACAAGAGGAAAAATGAGTGAATTCGCTCTATAACCTGTGTATTGAAAAGGTTTTCTAACAATGACTCAAATCCATATGCAATACAAGTAAGGAATGATATTTTATTATCTATATATTTTATATATTATTATATAATAATATTAAAGATGATAATAATGTGGCAATGAAGTATCATCAGCAAAGGCAAAAAAAGAAAAGAAAAAATACTTGCATATATGCTTTAGATGAAAAATTACTGGCTCTTAATACACTAAGCATTCTTAAAATTTTTACTCTTCAAGAAACTGAATAAAACCAATAACGATGGGTGCAAAAAAATAAGATGGTCTCGAAACAAAAATACTCAACTTTATTTTCAATAAATCATTACTATATGGGGACAAAACAGAACTAATCTAATTATGGAGACAATTTTTTATAATTAGTACTGGTGAGAGTTAGCAATTTTCATAACATGACTTTTTTATGTATTCCATAATTGAGTACATAAGCACATATCTAAACTATATTGAGAATAACGGAAGTCAAATTCCTCCTTGTTCAGGAAGAATGTTACAAAGAGGGAGGGCTAGAATTAATCCAGTGCCACTGGATTGGAATTGGAGGTTTTAAGATGAATTTACGAACACAAAATAAATATTTACCCGTATCCATATAATCTATATATCTATCTAATATTGATGTGTGTGTGTAAATAATTTCCAAGTTCTGCCCTCTTAAAAGGCTTAAAAATGATGACATACCAAAAGCACCAAGCACATCCAGTGTTTACTTAAAACAATAGGGCTTCTCAGGGAAATGGCTGAAACTTGGACTAGAGCAGGAAAAATATAAGATGAGCCTGAAATAGTGTGTGCTGCGATCATGCCAGAAAATAAAAAGTGCTCAAGAAGTGCTGGCAACATGTCTGAGGACATCGAATCTGCTTGAGTGGGCTCTCACGAGCCAAACACGGGCTCACTGGAACAATTACATAATGAGATCATGGTACCACCCACAGAACAAAGTAAAATAAGAATCTTAGAGTCTATACTGATACAAGCAAAGAAATGGATATACAAATGATGGGGGAATGAGTAAAACATTCCAGTAACACTATAATTATACATTTTAAGAAAAATGGATTTAGAAAATATCTTTTATTATCATCTCAGTTCTAATTGATACTGGCAAGAATAAGCAACAGATGCTAATATTAATGAGTGAAAATATGTGAGGAACAGAATATTTTCATGGTCTCAAAGTATCTCCCTACAAATTATTTATTAATCACAGAGAAGAAACAGACATCTTAATGTGGAGAAACCTAAGAGATATTACCTTATCCAGGTGATTAATGCTATTATCAATACCAGAAGAAGCTAAAATTATGTATGACCTGATGTGTTTGATGCACATAAAAGATACATCACCCCTGTGGCATTTCCTTTAAAATTGATAACCAGTACCTAATCATGATGAAACAAAAGGCAAACTTAAATTGAGGAATTATTCTGCAAAATATGGCTGTACTCTCTTAAAATGTCAATACAAAGAAATTATATATATATGTATATATACATGTATATACACATATACGTATATATAATTGTGTATATACATGTACATATACTTAGGTTGCATTCTGGACAGAGACAAAATGACTATCAAACACAATTGAAAAAAATTTACCTTGAACTATGGATTAGGTAATAGCCTCGTGTTAAGGCTAAATTTTTGAATTTCCATAATTAGAGTGAGGGGAGGAGAGGATGGGAGTGAGAGGGAGAGACAGATACATAAATGTATTAAAATGTTAACAAGTGGTCAGTCCCAGTAAGGAATATACCAGTGCTCTTTGTGCTAGTCTTGTGAATTTTCTCTAAGTTTGAAATTGTATAAAAATAAAAATTACAGGGGCACCTGGGTGGCTCAGTGGGTTGAGGCCTCTACCTTCAGTGGCTCCGGTCATGATTTCAGGGTCCTGGGATTGAACCCCACATCTGGGCTCTCTGCTCAGCAGGGAGCCTGTTTCTCCCTTCTCCCTCTGCCTGCCTCTCTGCCTACTTATGATCTCTTTCTCTTTGTCAAATAAATAAATAAAATCTAAGTAAGTAAGTAAATAAATAAATAAATATTACAAAAACTACAGGCATAACTACCATGGGTTGAAAATAGAAATGGTCAGTGATTCCAATTAAAATTGGTCAGTGATTCCAATTAAATAGAAATGGTCAGTGATTCCAATATACTGTATGAATACTCATATAATTTACATTTGAATAGTTTGCTGTAGAGTCAGCATTATATCTGTAAAATCTTGCTTGTGACTTGAAGTAAATAGCTTCTTTGTAACTTGAAATTAGTGGAAAAGATGCTATTTTTCTTATATGAGAGATGAGTAACCTGAGACTTGGGGATATTTTGAAGCAAGCTTAAAATCACACTAAATAATCATATGATTTAATATTGAATATCCTGACTCTAAATGCAGGGGTTTTTTTGAATTTTTAATTTTTTTTATTTTTTACTTTTCTCCATGGACATCATTTTTTGGATGGAAATTTTCAAGGGAAACTTTTCCCCCTACCATCCAGAGCTAAGATCCAAGTTAAATAAGTTTTATTCTCCCTTGACAAAGCAGATTTTTTTTTTCTTATTTTAAGCTGTTCATGTCAAATTTGGGGTTCAGTTTTATTCAAGAGCTCCCAGGCTTAAGTTCCCAACTTTAGGGTTCCTCAGCCTTTCCTAATTCCCCAAAAGTGTTCCATTACATTCTAAAGTTTAGGTCACTGGGAAGAGACAGGTACTTGCCTGGACACTCTTTTTTCTTGATTCTGGCTTTCTTATTCTGTTAGATCTCTGAGAATTTCCCTTTTTTCTTGCCAGCTTAGCAATAAATTTAAAATGTTTTCTTTAAATCGTTTTATCCATGTATTTTTTTGGAATTAGTGTTTTTATCCTTTCGATAAATACCCAGTAGTAAAATTATTGGATCATATGGTATTTTGTTTTTTATTAAATTCCATTTAAAAAGATATATTTTAATTTATCTTTTTAATTATGCTTATTTAGGCATTATTTCCAATAACCAAGATGGGGAAGCAACTTAAGTGTCCATCTATAGGCATACCAGTGGAATATTCTGTTTGTTATTATTTTTCCCCCATGAAGAATAAAATTATAAAAGAGAAGATTCATGCATTAATGACCAGTAATGGCTCAGTTTATCTGACAATTTGATACATTTATTAGAAGGACAGAAGTAAACTTACTACATGATTTTCTTAAACTTTACTTACCCATACTAAAATCTAATTAGATCGATTATAGCTATCAGAATGTATGCTAATTCTTTTCATTTAATGTGTTAAAATGTTTTGGATTCTGTCTTATAAATATAGTATTGTAAAATGTAATATGTATTTATATATTTAATTGTAGTAATCTACAGAAATATTGTCTGAGAAGGTTCATACTCTTAATGAGCAATGAGCTCTTATAAATTGATGAGAAGCACATCATTCTAATAGAAAAAAGATCAATGCTTATGAGAAAGTTTTCCATAGAAAATTAAATCAAAATCCAATAAATACATGTAGAACTATGATCAACTTCACTATTAATTATGTTATATATTTTTTTCTAAAACTAAAAGAAGACTCAATATATCCTACTTCTGCCAGGGCTTAGAGAAAATAATACTCTTACATATCACTGGTGCTACTAGCAATAGTTAGTTTCTGAAAAACAATTTTATCATTACCTATAAAATTAAAATTGTAAATATCCTTCAACGAAGTAAATCCTTTTCTAACAAATTTACTACTCTCAGAAAAATAAAACTAGGAGAGAATATAGATATAAAGATATTTACTGAAAAATTGCTTTTACTGGCAAAAAAAAATAAGTAAAAATTTCAATGTCCAAAGCATATGAGTAATTAAAAAAATATGACAAAGTTATAAGCTGTCACATTATTAAACCATTTCAAAAATAATAATTTTGAAATCTCCATTTAATTAGACATATCTATAAAGATTGTTAAGTAGAAAAAACTAATTTTAATAGAGTTTGTACAAGTATGTTCTCATTTTAAAAGGAAAAGTATCGAGATTTTTAAGTATGCAATCTTATATACTCATGATATTCACACAATACATGTGTGGTATGTATATATGGTATGTAAATATATGCCCATATATTTGTGTATAATCATACAGGTTTGGAGAAAAATAATATAAACATATACCCAAGTGGTAGTTGGAAAAGTTTGTATGAATTGAAGAGAAAGGAAGGTAAAATGATAAGGGGGCAAGCAAAGAAGTAAAAAACAATTCTGTGTTCTTTAAAAAGAGAATTACCAGAGAATTTATTTAACAAATTATGCAAAATATATTTAGAATGTTCCTTAAACATTGTTTTAAGTTATCTTAAAATTATCAATATCCAATTTAAAATGCATTTAAATTAAAACTTCATTGCCATTTCTCCAGAGGGTGTCAGCTATTGAATCTTAGTGGTGGAGGAGAACTTAGTCTACAAGCATATTGAGTTGACTGCAGTTTTCAAGTCCAAATGATTAAAAAAGTGAGTGTCTAGATGAGCTCTTTATCTAATAACCTTGAAAGAGGTTATGTCAATCAACTGTACATATTTGAAGGGGCAAATTAAGAACACTGTAGAATTAAATTTCATTCAGACATTATTAGAAGTAATGTCAGCATAAGTGAATGAATCTTCACATATTGGGAACTTCTTATCTTATAATTCCATGGCTTCAGGGACTTTTTCCTCACCTTCTCTTAATAGCCTTTGAGGAGAAAACTGTGTCAACTGGACTGCTCCTTCCCTGGTACACCCATTAAGTCTTGTTGCCTACAACATGGAGAGCAGAATGAGACTTATTGGTGCCTGGGCTGGCAGAGCCTCCATGAAGAGAGCATGGCTTCTTTGCCTGCTGCTATCTCCTGTGGCCCTGTTGTGGAATACCCCCACAGTATCAGATGGCACTCTACCCTTTCAGTCCTCTGTTCTGGGCTCAAGCTGTGATTCATTCCAGAAACAAAATAAGGACCCCTTTTTCCAAATGCATTCTTTAATTTGTTTCTGTCTTAGTCAGCTCAGGCTGCTGTAACAAAGATACCATAGACTAGGTGGCTTAACAGAAATTTACTTCTCACAGTTCTGGAGCTGGGAAGTCTAAGATCAAGGTACCACTGTTTCAGTTCCTGATGAGAGCCTTCTTCCTGGTTGGCAGAAGACCAACCACCTTCCTTCTGTACCCTTACCTGGTGTAAAGACAGAGACAGGCAACTTTCTGGTTTCTCTTATAAGAACACAGATCTGATCAGATCAGGGCCCCATCCTTATGACCTCATTAACCATAATTACCTCTGTGAAGGCCCTATCTCCAAAAATAATTACATGAGGCTTTGAGTGTCAAAATATGAATGAGGGACACAAAAATTCAGTCCAAAGTAGTTATCTGAGGTTTAAAGCAGATTGTTCCTAGTTCAATCTCATACGAACACTCATGAAAAGTTTTTGCCATCAACACTCAAAACCAGAGCATTGAACCTGGCAGAACTCAGGGGCCGTGCTTTTTCTTTGATTGTCCTCATCTCTCTCATTGTCTTTTCCCATGAGCTTATGAACCATTTTTTCCCTTTCAGATGCTTACATATATAATACACACATAGGTACATGCATATATACTATGTATGTAGATACGTACACTTCTATGTAGCAAATGGAGGCATAACTTGACAATATGAAAGTATGGATGGATTGAGGTGAACTTGAGGATTCTCTTTGTCCCTAGAATTCTCAATATTGATTACGGGTCAGCCAGAATAGCCTTTACATATAACCAGGTAAAACTACTTTGAAAGTATGTATATAAAATTTTAAAAACTTAATTAGCTTGTCCCAAGGGAAAGCTCCAGAATCCAACTATAACTATTGGATCTTTAGATGACTAAAATGGAAAGTTGAAGAAAAGCATGAGTATATAAAACATAAAATTGTAATAATGATAAACAAAATTATTCCTTTCATAAAATAAGAAAAAAGGGGACATATGCAATAAACATCAATGATAAGTAGCAAAGATGTTAGGAAAAATCACAACTATGATTCTTAGGGCAAACATTATTTTATTTTGTTCTTTATTTGATATGTTTCAAAGTTTCAAAATTCTTAACATAATAGTATAAAATGACACATTCAAAAGAGGCAACATAAATGGAATGATGAAATTTATTCAAATAAAATCTTAGTAGCACGAAGTATTATCTGTTTAAAACATCGCCAAAATTACCAGATACATTATTGACCAAATAGATCCAATACTAGCAGTGACCTTGGGGAAAGGGACATGTATGCTTTATATCATAGCATTTCAGAATTAGCAAAAAGTAATGGAGTTGGCAGAGATAACCATCAAATAAAAAACATAAGTAATTAACTGCAGCGATGTAGAGAGGATACATAGGTCTGGGAAATGAGCCAACATAAAGGTTATAGTAAGTGTACTTTTTTAAAATGACAGGTAGGACCTAGAGGCTGAAAGAAAATGTTGGTGTCAAAAAAGTATGGTGGTACTAACTCCTAACTCATGACTAGATAAAAAGAAAATGCGTCATGAAAAAACAAAACAGTAAACAATCACAGTTGGCTGGCAGTCAAATTTAAACATTCCCAAATTAATATTGCTTTCTTACTAAATATGACTTTTTCCCTTATTTTGTAAAGTTAACTGCAATCTAATTAATTTCAAAACAAACACATTTGAGTTAAGAAACGTGGCTTCAGGCAATTTCATTTAATGTGTTACTTCAAGTCTTATGCATAATAACCTTAAATTTACATTTTAATATGTAAGTAAACTGATACTACACACATCTAAGGCAACATGAGATGCTTCAATATATGTGAAGAGAGGGGCGGTTCGTTTTGCAAAGAGTCATCTATGAACGTGTTAGGGCACTGCAGAGCTATGAGTGAATCTAAAACTAAGAGGTCAATGAAGCGTTCATACTTGAAAGAATCAGGAAACTGAAAAGGGAAGGACAAAAGGGCAAAACAAGTCAAGAGAAAGCCTGCCAAAAACGCAATTTGGGTGAATTGTAAGACTTGTACAAGAGAGCAAAGTTTGGGCAAAAGTATCCACCAGCATTCTAGAGAAACTACATGTTCCGAGTCACACGTGTGCGCATGCGCACCTGTGGGGGTTGGGAGAGAGAGAGACACGAGCGAGCTACCATAAAAAAAAAGTAAGAGTTATCTTGAATTCACTGAAATTTCAAGACTTTGAGTTGAGGGAAGTGCCACAAGGAAGGCTCTAAGATGTAGATTTTGAAGAATCCCATGACAAGAAACCCAAAGGAAAAATATTTCTTTGGCTCTTAGTCAAATCGAACTTCAGTTTTCCATAAACTTCTTTGGGTGATGTGGGCACTCTACCGCTAAACTTACTAAAGCTCTAAGTAGGTTTCAATGTGAGTTTCTGCTAGTCTTCTACCAGCTGAATGAGATGAAACAAGGGAAAATATTAGGTGCCCCATCCTGTGAATTTATAATTCTAACATCTCTGAATATACATCGGTCGTTCAGGCTCTGTTGAGTCATCTTGGTTAAATGAAAGAAATGGTTATCATTTTTCAATTACATTATTTTAGTGGTTTAAATTTAATCATACTTCTGGCAGTACAATTTCCCAGCTTAATACACTTTTATTTATTGAATTAGCACTTAAAATAAGGATTGTTATAATTAAATAGACCATGACCTTGAATTGATAGAGATACAATTTTGAAATTACACTTTCTAATATAATTATTAGATAGATTTAGCATACATGTAAACTCCATCTAACAATTACGGTCAGCTCTTTATTATCCAAGAGTTGTATGTCCAACTTGCAAATCAGATCTTTTACTCATCTTACTGGCTATATTATTTTATCCATTTAGCTCTTTCATTATTCATTAATACATCACTTTGAAGACTTTTCTGCTATTTGCAATAGTTATGGCAGTTATATGCAAAAGTACAGCAAGATTAATAGCAAATATTTTGTGCACGAGCATTTCCATTATTATTCGGCCACACTTGTTGAAAATATTTATAATAAACTAATGAATACAAACTAATTTTCATTTGGCTTCAAGTATTCTTCAGATATAAAAATCTGATTTTATTTTGAATCAGAAAATTATATTTTTTTATTCCTATGAATTATTTATCATTATAAGTATAAAATAATAAGACAGGGAAATAGTCATGGAGGGAGTTCTGGTACTGCTTAAGATGGAGACAGCATTGTTTAAAAGATAGCTAGAAATTAAAATGTAAGATTTGAAAATTCTTTTTTCACAGTACTGCAGACTTTTATGAATGACATGTTCTTAGAGGAGAAAAGCTTTGTCTTACACATCCTGTATAAACAACTTATAACAGATAACTCTTTTTTTTTTAAAGATTTTTTATTTATTTGACAGAGAGAAACACAACGAGAGAGGGAACACAAGCAGGGGGAGTTGGAGAGGGAGAAGCAGGCTCCCCGCAGAGCAGGGAGCCTGATGCGGGGCTTGATCCTAGGTCTATGGGATCATGACCTGAGCCGAAGGCAGATGCTCAATGACTGAGCCACCCAGGTGCCCCAACAGAGAGAACTCTTAACATTAGTTCAATCACAATACAGTTTTTTACTTATTCAAAAAAGGAGACTGTCAGTATACTATTGCCAGACCAAAATATCCCTGGGTAGGGTCAATATTAGCATCAGGGATGAGGACAGGATTAGACTGAAAAACCCGTTTTTCTTTGAAAAAAATTATTAAAAGGCTGTATATGAGGAAAATTGCTTTATAATTCTTTGGACTTAAGTATTTAGGTAACTAAGAGATTTGAATAAAAACACTCACCAATAAAAAAGATTAAAATGATTATTTTAAAGACTTGTTTCATTAGAAAAAAATACAACTGATATTTTAAACCTGGGAGAAATCATGGGAATCATGAGAAATCATGAAACCTGGGAGAAATCATGATGGTTTCGGTATGATAATTCTAATCCTCAGCAACACAGAGCACTCGGAGAGAAGGCATGTGGGGTCTGATAGGGGGTGTGTACTGTGTTTACAGCTGCCAGGAAATCCAGCTACATTGGTATTCCCTGTTCTGGGAGAACAACAAAATCAACCACCATCTGAGTTTTTAATTAGTTGGGTAGAGGATTCCTTTCTCAGAAATCATGTGGGAGGAGCCGTTATTTCCTGAGATTCTTCAGTGGTAGTAGGTGAACCAAGGGCAACTTGAGGGGATCTGCTGTAATCACTGAGGAGAAAGTGGAATGTCCAAGTAGGACTCAAGTCTTGTGGGTTGACAAACACAGTAAATGAGAATATTGTAGGAAAGCCACACTGCAGGATGTAAAGAAGGGCTCCTAGAGCCAATGCCATGAGCTCAGGGTGCCTATTGAGTTGAAAGAGATCTGAAAATTCATATGGAAACCAATAGTTGACGGAATTCTCTCAGCCATCAGACCTTAAACCCAGCACATGTGAGCAGTGGATGCTGTGGCCAACTCAGTAAGAACAGAGGATCCTTGTCCTTCATTTTCTTTGCTCCTTCAAGCTATGCATAAAGAATTCAAGACCTGCAGGTCTTAATTGCAACCCAAGTCATTTCAAAGTTTCAATTAATGAGGGGATATTAGGAAATGTCTCTGGTTTTTCTTTTTCTGTTTCTTTTTCTTTTCTTTCAGTTTTCCCAAGATAGAGTTCATGTGTTATCAACCTGCCTTGAAGGAGAAAGAAAACAAAACTCAGCAAACCATATGCTCACAGCATCCTCAATAACATAATCTCTTTGGTAAACAAACCAAAAAATAATTTCCCAGGATGCTAGAGCTTAGGACTTCAATTCTGAAAGAGCTTAGCAGTATTTTTTATTTGTTTGTTTATTTCCTAATGGAAGTGCTAGTTTTCCTATTGATTTTTCAACCACCCTGCACTGTATTCTCAAATGTCTGTGTAGCTTGCCACATAATCTATAGGTCCACGCTGATAGAGTCATCCAAACCTGTCAGTCAGAAAGGATTTATTAAAGACCGCTATGTACCTGGTATTTTGGGGAATAGGAAAGAAGTGAAGGACACATCCCTTGCTCAAAAAGGATGAACCAATATTTTGTCATAATCAACGATAAGACTGTGTGAGTGTAAATAAGAAGTATATTACCTGGTAAAGAATAGGATTTCTCTAGCAGCTTGAAGAGTGTGGAAATGTTACTGCTAACTTTGGCATGTTGAGTCTTTGGGCATATAACCTTTTGCTGTCTCATGTATTTTCTTGCTTTTAATTTTATCCATTAAACTTACTAGAATGTATTTCACTCTGTTTATCTTTCTGACTACCTTTTGACTGATGCTGATTTTCTCATTCTCTCCTTGGTCTAATTTATAAGCTGTAGCCTTTTGTATGTTGGGTCCTGGGTTGGGAACAAGGTGATGTTAGCACCCGCAAGAGAAGGAATGACTATATTCGTTCACCTTAGCACCATGACTTATTTCTCTGTTCTTTAGTGGCTAGGAAAAACCAGAGACCATGAATATCTTCAGTCCTCATCTCTGGCAGTTTACAGAGTCAAACCAGAACTTTAACTGAATAGATGTCTTTCAGTTTCAGGGAGTGTTTGGTTATCTGCGTTGGAGACATGATGCGACATCCTGTATCCCGTAACACTGTGCGGAGAAGATGGAACCAATAACCACCAATACCTCCTCAGCATCCTCTCCCCAGGTTTTAGTTTACTGTCAAACCTAGTTGGGTCATTATTTCCCCATTTCTCCAAATGGGATAATCATACCCTCACTTTGCTTGCTGCAAAGGCTACTCTTACTCTGCTGTGTAGTCTAGCTTCAAAATGGAAAAAAAAATCCTTCAATCTTTATGATTTATTCAGCTTTTCACAGGCCACTTTGTTATAAAAATCAAAAGAAAAAAAAAAACCCACAAGCAAGAAAGTACTATAGGGCAGTACCGAGGAGAAATACAGAGTATTTTTGTAAAACACAGCCAAGCAACAGTTTGTCATATCTGCCACAAATATATAAACAGGTGTGTGCAGGCATATATATATATATATATATATATATATATATATATATATATGCTTCTGGTCAATACTTATATATATATGTCTAATTACTTGTTCTCTCTCTCTCTCTCTGTGTCTCTCATTATGTGGAAAAATCTTGCAAACTAGTAACTTATGTCTGATCTATTTTTTTTTGTCTGATCTATTTTCTGTTATAAAAGGACATGTCTTCATCAGACTGTCCCACTAACTTCTTTGTAATAGACATTTCTTGGATTTTTCTTGAGTACTTTTCTTTTTTGTAACTCCATGTCATAAAAAAATAGACCTTCCTAACTAGTTTCAAGGAAAAGAGTGGTGTACTTGAAATAAATAGGTACATAAATAAATACAATAAAAATAATAGGGTTAGAACTTTCTTCCTGGGAAGGGAACTTGGAGCAAAGCAGAGAAAGAAGGAGAGCAGAGAATAAGATCTATATCAAGGAAACAGAGTTACAGTTTGCATCCATTCATTTACTTATTTGTGTGTTTATTTTTAGTAGGGAACAGTTTTAGGTCATGCTTAAACTTCATTTTAAAATGCCATAGAATCTCTATTCTTGGGTTTTACAAGAGAGTCTTCAAAGTGTTTTTGTAACTAGATACCAAGGATTCTATTAAACATACTTCTCTTTCCTGATCTGATAATTTCCCATTGATTTGCTCAATGGACAACCAGAGAAAAGTGAATCAATTATTGATGCATTCCTTCAACTTTTCTGCTCCTTCTACTGAATGGTTTTGGCTCTTTTAGGACTGACACTTATTCTAGAGAATTAACTTTCAGGAACTTTATGAAGAGACTCATGGTGAAAATTCACCCATGTATAGTAATAGCAATAGGCTAAACTAGGCACACAAAGAGAGAATGTGTCCGTAACTTGTTTACTTGAGTTTTCTCTTCTGTAACATGAAGGGGACTAGAACTAATGTTCTCAAGTTTTCTTTCCTATTTCCATTTACTTTCTCATATGCATGTGCACACACACAATCTCTAGCCTTCTTACCAATTTAACAATTTGTAATCTAAAAAGATTTTAAATTTTGTAGAAATAATATTGTACTGCATGCCTCTCCTGATACTATATATATATATGTATATACGTACATGATATATTTATCATATATATAAGCTACATGAGTTACTTGATCTCTCAGTGCTTCAGATTCATTTGTGAAATACATTTTGTAAGTCTTGTAGGAATTAAGTGAAATCAATTGCCTAGATATATACGTATATGTGTACAAATCTCTAGTGTCTTATACTTTATTAAATATTTAGATTCCTTCTCTTTCTTAAGCCTTGGTAGCATGATCTTCTTGGTTGGATCTAGACCTTGGTACTTTATATGTTTAGTAAATATGTTTGTAAATGAATTAGAGAAAATAAGTGTAAATATATATGATTAAAATAAATATTAATAATTTAAATGTATATAATTTTTAAATATATTAATATATTTTAATAGATAAACATACACACACACACATATATGTATACACACACACATATATATATACACACTTTTTACTATGTTTATGCCTCTTGGCCCAGTGGAGAATAAATTGTTCTTGTGAGGTTGAGTCCAGGAATTTGACTGTAAGTCCTTTAACTATTTTTTAAGTGTGAGAATTTTTTATACTTCCATATAGAGAACATCGTATGATTAGCATTTATTATATTTTAATGAAAAATTATTGTCACAGAATGAGAGTGTTCTTGTACTATTCCTAGTCGTTTGTTTAATGTGCATATTTTCACAATTCTTTAGAGCTATGAGTTGAAAAGAGAGTCTTAAGTACTATGTGTATGATATTCCAAGCTAGGCTATGGCTTTTGAAAAATGACTGTGCTCTGGCTTCTGGAATAACTGTATAACCCCTTACTCACGATCATCTGTTTAGTATAAGAACTAAACGTTTCATCATGCAATCAGTAGAGTTTTGCAATGTGTTTGTAGTTGACACTTGGAAGATCTTTCTCTTTAGTAGTTTTCCCACTGAATTAGAAGGACTAGGATGACCTTTAATAAACCAGATGCTAAGTACTTTATTATCATTATTCTGGGTGTACATTAAACTATTTCAACAATTTGAGAATTTCTACCATGCTTCTGAAAAACTCAGCTACAGGTCAATCTTAGGTATTGTTTCCTTGACAATAAGCTTTGCTATAAACATTCTCTTATACAGAAGTTCATTCATTTCTTTGTTTGGAGTAAAATAAATATTAATGTCTTATATTACTGAGTATCCACTATGCTTGTGCCATGATGCTACGGATAGGAAATAGAGATCTCACTTTGCTACTATGTAGCTTATGTACTAGTGGAGGGGCTATGAAAATTTCAACCACAGTAACTATGACACATAGTATAAAGATTATATTCAGAGAACTAAGAGGACATATGTCATAATGATCTACTTAGTATGAGGGATTAAGGAAAACATTTATGAAGAAATTTGAGTTGATTTTGGAATGAATGAATAAGAATTTAACTCAGTGAAAAGCAAAAGAACATTCCAGACAAAGTTGACAATATATATAGTAATGAAATTGCTGAAAAGAGCAGTGAGCATTTGATAAACCGAACAGTCTTTTAGGTTTGAGGCTCACAAATAAAAAATGAGCAGTTATTTTGAAGGACTGTGTTCATGAAGCACCTTAGAGATCATGCTAAAATTTTGGTCATTATTTAAAAGGTCATGAGAAGTCAATAAAGGACTTTATTTTGTATGTATGAATGTGTGGGTGGGTGGTATATGCATGGTTAGTGTTTTAGTTGGAAAAAAACATACCAGCTGAATTGTAAAGGGAGAATCAAAATCAACTGGAAGAGAGAAAGAGACCAATTAATGGACTACTATTGAAGGTCAGGCTATAGAAGATTAAGAAAAGCAGATTCATAAAAAGATACGAGGAGAAGTAGAAACATTGGAAAGCCTTTTAACGAAGTATAAACATATTCCTAAAGTAAAACCTATCACTGTTACTGATAAGCTATATTGGGGAGAAGTAGACAAAAAAGGACGACATCAAAGATGATTTACAAATTTTTGACTTGTGTGCTTGGTTTTGTGGCCATGTTATTTCCTTGATATAGAAAATACTGGAAAAGTTATAAAGGCTAAGATCATGAGTTCCATTTTGAAAATAATATATTTCAGGTTCCTATGCAATATTCAATAGGCAGTTTCAGTATAGAGTTGGATATTTATGGCTCAAAACTCAGAGAAATGTGAAGACTATAATTGTGGGTATAGAGTAATAATCATCATCAAATCCATGAGTGTGGTTGATATTGCCTAGGGAAAGAATACAGCACCAAGGAAACATGCTCCAGACCAAATCTTAATGAGCTTCAAGTTATATTTACTAGTTTGAAAAAGTTAAATGAACAAAGTACACTGATAACAATGACCAGCGATGTCAGGAAAACACCAGGAGAGTGTGGGGTCACGGAAAAGAAGACAGAGTGTTTCCAGAAGAAGGCCAAGGTCAAAAGTATTAACTGCTACAGAAAGGTCAAGTAAATGAGAGCTATTAAATGTCTGTTGGCTTTAGTGACAGAATCCATTTTTTACCTCAGCAAGAGACATTTCATTGGAGCAATAAGAGCAAGAGACAGATTAGAGTAGGTTGAGAAGTTCCTGCACAGCAAGGACAAGGAGTCTGTAATGTAAGAAGCTTATTAAAGAAGTTGGATGGCAAAGATAATTATTGGAAAAATAAAGCATCAGTTGGAAGAGGAGTTGAAGCTAAACAGCCATTTGCATGTATAATAAGGGTCTCAGTGGAGGCAACTTGGCTGGGGAGTAAATCAGAGATCCTTAGGAGTTATTTTATAAGAGCACAACAGGGGTGCCCTGGTGGCTCAGTCAGTTAAGCACCTGCCTTCAGCTCAGGTCATTATCCTGGGATCCTGGGATTGAGCCCCACATTGATCTCTCTGCTCAGCTGGGAGCCTGTTTCTCCCTCTCCTTTGCCTGCCATCCCCCCTGCTTGTGTGCATGTGCGTGCTCTCTCTCTCTCTCTCTGTAAAATAAATAAATAAAATCTTAAGGAAAAAAAAGCCAGCAAACAAGGTGATTATTTTGCTTTTCATGATGTCCAGTGAAATAATATTGTCTATATACAGAAGAATAGATGTAGGCAAGGTGTTAGACAATGACCTTAAAGGGGTGACTGGCTGCCTCAGTCAGTAGAGCATGTGACTCTTGATTTTGGGCTTGTAAGTTCGAGCCACACATTTGGTGTAGAGATTACTTAAAAACAGAAATTTTTAAAAACATTTAAAAAAGATGACTTTGAATATAAAAGGTAGCATTTTAGGGGGTTTTATTCCTCATTTATTTTCATTGACATGTGGTCTCACACAGAGGAGAGGAAATGGAACAATGGAACAGAAAATTCTTTTCTTTTCTTTTTAAAGGTTTTATCTATTTGTTTGACAGAGAGATCACAAGTAGGCAGAGAGGCAGGCAGAGGGAGGGGGGAAGCAGGCTCCCCGCTGAGCAGAGAGCCCAATGTGGGGCTGGATCCCAGGATCCTGGGAGACCCAAGCCGAAGGCAGAGGCTTTAACCGACTGAGCCACCCAGGCGCCCCAGAAAATTATTTTCATAACCTTCTTTCTATTCTGATTCTAAGTACCAAATGCCACTTTACTAGTTCATTATAGAGAAAAAGGAGACTTTTTTTAATTTCTGAAAATGAGTATATTCTGTCCTGAATTTATACGGATTTGAGGTAAATTCTGCTTCAAACCCTAAAAGACAGTTCAATAACAATAGCTTTGGAGAATTTTAAACTCATTCTCGCCAGGATATTATACAAGAGTATCTTTATACAAATATTTTGCAGGAAATGATTAATATGCCTGCATTCTAAAAGAGGTCTACAGTGACATGCACATATTTGCAATGAAGGAATATGCTTTCTAAATGTGAGATTTCTCAATCCCTCACATATGGAAACGTTGAGATAAATTGTGTTCTGTGTTATTTCAGAGTGAGATCTCACCCAACATATTTTAAAAATGTATTCATGGAACACAATACAGAAAATGTTATAATAATCTTCATATAGAACTAATCATATAATCCTAGGCAACATAATTTAAACCTCCAGTAGTGGTCCAATATATATGCCTGAACAACCCTATAAGACAGGTATGAAACTTGTACCAGCTATATTTTTTTTTCACATAAAACCAAAAGTTAGGAGAAAACCACAAAAAGCAATTAAAATTTTTCTAGCTTAAATATAATTACAGAATAGGAATGTGACATGTATTGACTGCCAAATATTTTCTTCAAGAATTATTAAGGTGGCATGTTCTAGGGCATGAAAATTTTCCCATATAAATGAAGACTTAAAATGAAGCCACTGATTTCAACTTGTCATATAGCATGTTGAAGGTCAACCTGATAAGGACATTATTGAATTGCCTGGGACTACTAATTTAACTTATGACACTTTTTCCCATTTATGATTAGTTCTCTACTAAAATCTAAATAAGTATGCTAGTATTTACTATTAAATGTGTGCTGTTTTGATTGGTGATATATATTTTCCAGGGTTACCGTAAAGCTAATATACATAGTGGATCATGTAATTCTAACTATCAACTTTTTAAAAAGGAAATGAAGTTTTATGAAAAGCACATAGCCAGCAGACAAGTGATTCTCAACATGGGTATGTACAGACATGATATATAAATGAGTTACCCTCAGGCATCTTTAAATTATGCAATAGTCCTTTTTTCTTAGGAAATCCAAGGATTTAATGACCTTGGCAACACAGTAACAATACTACATGCTTATTGCAATATATTGTAAGATAATTCGACATCATAAAATATTTTGATTTCTGGAGGAATAAAATATCTTCTTAAGAATTAATATTCTTGTTTACTTATCTGACAAGGTTTAAATATACTCAAGGAAAATAAATAAATTGGCTCAAAATCAATAGATCTTTTCAGAACTTAAAATACTTCGCATTGAAATATAAAAAAAAAGTTAACATTTTTGTTACCTTTTTTTTTTACCCTCCAGATAATTACTGCATTCTAATTTTTAAATTTCTGAGCAAATGACATAAGATACTCAGATTTCTGATTCTCTTTTCTTATGGTACATATTGTTCAATTCAAACTACTATATTGAGTGATGAATAGGTACGCATTTCTAAGCATTTGGAGGACTTTTTTTATGATTTATTTTTATTCCAGGAAACAAACCAGTCTGTGGATAAATGTTTCCACAACAGATATCAGGACTAGTATTGGTAATCAGTTAGTATGGCTACATTACTATAATGAATACCTATCTATCTATCTATCTATCTATCTATCTATCTATCTATCTGTCTTTCTAAAAGTATTTTCATAGTAATACATCACAAATTTTCTTCCATTTTCAGTATTTCAAAATTTCCCATGTCCTAATATTTAGTTTATATATTTGAATCCGTTCATCTATCTGGGAGATCAGGTTCACACAGAACTCTTCCTTTGTCAATCCCAATGTAATGTCTTTTGATAAATGTAAGAAACTGCTTCATCAATGTGCTTGTATTTTCTTCCAGATCAATTGAATTGGTTTACCATGATTTCACAGTGTTAAAAATTTGAAAGTCAGGAGTGCCTGGGTGGCTCAGTGGTTAAGTCTCTGCCTTCAGCTCAGGTCATGATCTCAAGGTCCTGGGATCAAACCCCTCATCAAGCTCTTTGCTCAGCAGAGCCTGCTTCCCCCTCTGTCTCTGCCTGCCTCTCTGCCTACTTGTGATCTCTCTCTCTCTGTGTCAAATAAATAAAATCTTTAAAAAAAAATTTGAAAGTCACATGTAATAAAGTTAGGTGCCTTGTGTCAGAGCCTAACTGTTCATCTATCTTTTGATTCATTCCTTAAATTCTATTTGGGATTTTATTTTATTTTTTATTTATTTATTTTTTTTTTTAAAGATTTTTTATTTATTTGACAGCGAGAAACACAGCGAGAGAGGGAACACAAGCAGAGGGAATGGTAGCGGGAGAAGCAGGCTCCCTGCCGCGCAGAGAGCCCGATGCGGGGCTCGATCCCAGGACCCCGGGATCTGACCTGGGCCGAAGGCAGACGCTTAACGACTGAGCCACCCAGGCGCCCCGGGATTTTATTTTTTAAAAGAAGAAACATAAATTTGATTTTCATACTTGTTTCTGGCACAGGACTACTAAAACCCTTGGAATTTCCTAAGTGATGGCCAAGTTGCCTTTTGTTATGGCAACAAGGTGACTTTTTGAAAACAGCTAAGGACTGAGGCTGGTTGTCTGGAGAACCAATCTGATCATTAGAAAATGGGAATTTTCAGCCCCTCCTCCACCTCTGGGGAGGGGTGAGGGGCTGGAGATTGAATCAATCATCAGTGGCCAATGATTTAATCAATCATGCATAAGTAATGAAGTCTCTATAAAAACCAAAAAGCATGGGGGGAGGTGTTCAGAGAGCTTCTGGGTTAGTGAACACATGGAGATTTGGGGAGAGTGGTGTATTCAGAGAGAGACCTTGGAAGTTCCATGCCCTTTCCCTATACGTTGCCTGGCACATCACCTCCATCTGACTGTTCCTGAGTTATATCCTTTTGAAATAAACTGGTAATTAAGTGAAATGTTTCTCTGAGTTCTGTGAGCTACTCTAGCAAAGTAATTAAATCAATCTGCCTTACCCCCTCCAATGTAATATTGTTTTTATTTATTCCCTCCGCCAAATATTAGTTTTAGAGATTTCTACTTGCTTTTCCCCGTGATGATAGAATGTGGGAATTACTCCAAATGTCAAGTATATCCACTCCCATTATGTATTCAGAGTTGGTGAAATGATCACCAGGCAAATCTACAGACACACTAAAAGCCAGCATTCAGCCGGGAGTCCCATGGTGTCTGAAGTGCTGGGGAGAGGTAGGCAATCTTGAGGTACTGCACCCTTAACCTGAGAGATCTTATGCTATCTCTGGGTAAATAATGTCAGACTAGGGGCGCCTGGGTGGCTCAGTGGGTTAAAGCCTCTGCCTTCAGCTCAGGTCATGATCCCAGGACCCTGGGATCGAGCCCCGCATCTGGCTCTCTGCTCAGCGGGGAGCCTGCTTCCTCCTCTCTCTCTCTGCCTGCCTCTCTGCCTACTTGTGACCTCTGTCTCTGTCAAATAAATAAATATTAAAAAAAAAAATAATGTCAGACTAGTGTAAAATTGTGGGGCACCCAGTTGGTGTCTGAAGAATTGCTTGGTAGTGCGGTAATCCCCTCACCTTGCCACACACATCAGAAATGTGATCAGAGCCTTTAATATTCACAATAAAACCCAGTTCCCCTATCAGATTCCAGGACTATTAATAACAATAAGCCATCTGTATTCTGAATGGAGTATCAGAGATGATAAATATGACATTAAATGTAGGGGAATATGTCAAAAGTATTGGCTAATATCAGGGCAGTCCAAATATAAATTAAAAGTTTAAAAAATCTCTTTTATTTCAAAGTGAGTAACACTGTAAGAATTTAAATTACTTTCTACTTATATTACTCAATTGTGTTAAGAATTGTTGCAATAATAGATTAAAAAGTATTCAACAAGACAAGAACCTATTTCTGTTGAACTGAAGCTTCATCTGTGGGATGGGGATATCTTTTTAGATTCCCTCGAGGGTTTAAAATCTCCAGACTTCTCTAAAACTTTGGAGGCTGCAGTAGTGGCCCATCCTTTCTCATCAAGACCTTTTGCACCCTCTAGTCTGGAAGATACTTAGAGGTCTTTCTTTCCTAAAGAAATAGGTACTCCAGTCTTCAGCTGACCCCACATCTTCTCTTGCTGGCTCTGAGACTGATGATAATCAGATGAATGCATACCTAATCCTGGTACCTGGGTGGCTCAATCGTTAAGTGTCTGCTTTCAGCTCAGGTCATGATCCCAGGGTCCTGGGATGGAGCCCTGCATCAGGGTCCTGGCTCAGCAATGGGCCTGCTTCTTCCTCTCCTACTTCCCCTGCTTGTATTTCCTCTCTTGCTGTCTCTCTCTTTGTCAGATAAATAGATGAAATCTTAAAAAAAAAAAAAAAAAGCACACCTAATCCATCTAGAGACTTGCTGGATCTGATTAGAGAAGAAAGAGACAACAGTCTCAAAGGGGTAAAATCTGGCTAACACGTACTAACAGGGGCCTGGGACCATCCATGCAACTAATTAATACTAAAGGTGCTCCATTAAGGAAACCAGAAAATAAGACCCGTGTAGGGAGAGTTTACTGACTGGGGAAAGCTCTCTGGGGATATAAGGATTGCACTCCTTGGCCTACACCCAATGTAAATATAAATTCAAATTTAGGATGATCTCTGGAAGTGCTGAAAAAGGGATTGACTACTCTCACTGAGCAACATGGAAATGCCTGACTGAGAAAGAATTAGAGGTTAAAAAACCATGGAAATGGGCGAGCTCAAACAGATATGTTAGTAGCTCATGAAGTCCCACCAGAGAATTACATTCTGTGGGAAAGTGCAAAAGATACCACATGTGCTAGGCCATCAGGAAAGAGCTAGTGAAGAGACACCAGCATCATTAAGAAGTTCAGTGATGCTTCCCCTCTGAACAGAGTTACTTTTGCTGATAATGGATCCTTTCAGGCCCCTGAGAGGGTAGAGGCCAGGTAGCAGCACTTAGTCACCAGAAACCAGGCATGAGAGATAATTATTATAATGCCTGAGAAGATTCAGATTTGTAGCCAAAGGGACCTGACCCCGAAAGAGTTACAGTGATGATGAGTAGAGCATGGCATTCCTAGGAGCAGAATGGATGAGAAGCAAAGAGGGAAACTGTTTAACATTGTTATGAAAAGAGAGCAATATTGGATGAACAATAAGCTGAGGGCAGTGGTGCTAATAGCAAGTTCAAAATCCTTTGATTAGTTTCTGGGACTGATTCCATTTTCAGGCACCAAACCTACCAAAAAAAAAAAAAAAAAAAGAAGCAGCTCTTTCCTGATGGAGAAGGCCTGGGTACTATTCTGGTCGGTATGCACTGTAAAGGATTTCCTTAAATCCTTCCCCAGGAGACATCTATGATCATTAACTTGAGTAATCTCACAATGAGAAAAAGAGATTGCCCCCCTATGTTACTGTTGGACACCAGCACTGGGTAGATATTGATACCAGGGAACTGAAGCATCATCCTGTTTCCTCAATTAGAGGCTATATATGAATAGCTTTGAGCAGGGCATGAAGCAGGAAAGAGGAGATCCAGGAAACATAACAGAGCACTTAAGCTGCTTGGGCCATAATAATCTGCAGACCTTACAATGTCTGAGTGCTGGTGGTGAGAAAAGATGTGGTATGCAATTAAAAGGACGCAACCTCAAGGTTCCAGAGCAAGGCCATCCTATCTGCAGTAGACACATATACACCTTTGAAAGGCAGCTTTTGGTGTTTGACTGAACTCTGCTAGAGAATAAGTCTCAACCATAGGAAACACGGGATCATGCATTTGGAACTACTATCACAGGCTGGGTTATTTTGAACTCACAATCATCAAGTGGCTGTAGGGGTCATCGATCATTCATCGGATCATTTGGCAATCCAAAACAAGGTCCTGGTCAGAAGGCACAAGCAAGCTTCACATGGGGTTGTCCCTCATTCCAATTTAATCAGCCTTTCTCCTTTAGCTTACACACACTGGTCCCTGTATGATTGACATAGAATGAAGAAAAAGGCATAGCTTGTTTTGCAGTTGCGTGAACATGGTGTGAGGAAGCAATCCAACAATGGGTGGCAGTTGCAATAAGCACTCAGAAGTGGCCTTAAGAGGCAGCATGAAAAAAATCATTCTAATGGACAGAGATTCAGTTGGCCCACCTGGCTATCTACTCCATATGGAAGGAGAAGTAGCCTGAATTTAGAATATACATACATTTATAAAAAGCACAAAATTTTCTGGATAGCGGGCCTGGCAGAAAAATATTGGAAGATCAGGAACACACTGATCTGTGATAGAGACATGAACATGGGCATATAAGAGTGGGTATGAAGTGAAGATCTTTCTCTCACACGTTCACACACACCAGGAAACATCCATTACACAAGAAGCACTGCAAACCCAAGTAGACAAACTGACTCAGTCCATTACTGTCAGGCAGCATTTGCTAGAATTCATCCCAGTGCTGTGGGCACATGTGTTCAGTGGCCACGGGTGAAGAGATAGAAGCAATGCAAGAGCTCCGCAACGTAGATTTCCACTTATCTGGGCCCATCTAGCCCTGCTGCCATTGTATCCAGCCTTTCCATGACATGATAGCTCTATGACACTATTCCTCAAAGAATACAAACCCACTACTTGGTGACATATTGACTACATTTGCCCCTTTTGTATTGGAAGGGCCATTGGTTTGTTCTCTAGGAATAAACATTTTAAGCTAGAGTTTGTTTTTCCTGTCCATAGGACCTCCAGTTCCATTATCCAGGGCTTGTAGAAACCCTGATCCATAGGCATGGAATTCCACATAACACAGATTCCAATAGGGTAACAACCAGAAAGTGAAAGAGTTATAGGGATGGAATCATGACCATGAGATCCACTGTTGGTATGACATCCTTCATCATCCAAAGAGTACCAGCACAAAAATGGCCTGATGATGGGGAAGCTGAAGTGATAACCCTGAGGTAAGGTCCTGTAAGGATGAGGTATCACTTTCTAGGATGCAGTATAATTATTAAATCTGTGACCACTAAATGGCACCATGCTCCCAAAAGGAAGAAAAAATTCAATAAACCGAAGCAGAAGTTCCCCCACCTTCCATTATGCCCATGATCCGGTAGGAAATTTGTTTTTCCTATCCCTTCAACTTTGGATGCTGCCAAGTTCAAGGTCCTGGTTTCAGTCCCCAGCAGGGATACCCTCTTGCCTGGAACATAACAAGAGCCACAAAGTACTATAAGTTAGAGATGCTACTTGGGCAATTTATGAATCAGTAGGCAAGAAAATGAGTCATCATCTTTTAGAGATAAATGAATCTGATGATTAGGAAAACGTAGGGCTGTTGTCCCAAAACAGGGACGAAGAGAATTATGTATAGAGGTTGGCTGACTCAGTTGGGTGATCCACTTGGATGACTTTTGCATGATTCTACCTTGCTTACTTGTAACTAAACAAAGAAGTACAGCATTTCCACTCTGAGGGCATCAGACATTTCAGGAATGAGTGGTTTACCCCCACCTGATAGATCACTGTGGCTAGCAAAATGGATAGCTAAGGGTGGGAAGAATTTAGAATCAATAGTGAAAGAGGGAGAAATGAGTACCAGCTGCGGCTCTGAGACCACTGGAGAAATTGATTCGGTCTTTTTCCCACTTCTAATTCTCCCTTGGGAGAGATTCTCAGAAACTATGGAGGAGCTCCTTCCCAAACCTACATAGAAAAGGGGATTGGGAGAGTATAATGCATAGACTGTGGCAGGCATGGAATGTGCTTCTCAGATTCCCTTTCAAGAAAGGCTCACTGCCCAGCTTTGAGGAGTGTGTTAAGCTGAAAGCCTCCAGCTGTGAGCTCCTTTAAGATCCATCCTGTTTTGTTTTGTTTTTTTTGTTTTTGTTTTTGTTTTTTTTGATCCATCTTGGTTTTTGAGCTCAGGTCATGTTCTTCTGGGGATGACCCCAGCCAAAGATTGAACAACACAGTATTAGGTGACAGCATGTATTTCTTGGGAAAGCCCTGTACAGTGGCTGAACAAGATGTTAGGACAAGGACCTATTTCTGCCCAGTGAAAGATTTTTCTAAGGGGCCCACTTTTCTCCAAAACTGGCTGGCAGAGACTTTGTCATGCTCTGAGTCTTCTCTTGCCCAGTTCTGCTTTCTTCCCTTTTCCTTCATAAGTATCACTTCTTTATAAAACATTTTCATTCTCAGGGTGCTTGGCTGGTTCAGTTGGTTAAGTGACTTCCTTTGGCTCAGGTCATGATCTCAGGATTCTGGGATCAAGTCCCACATTGGAATCCTCACTCAGCAGGAGTCTGTTTCTCCCTCTACCCTTCCCCCCTGCTTGTGATCTCTCTCTCTCTCTCTCTCACTCTCAAATAAATAAAATCTTTAAAAAAAAAAAAAATTTACGCTCCAAATTCTTTCTCAGTGTTTGCTTCCTTCAGAACTACACCTGTGACAAAATGACCTGAACAATGTAGTATATATAGTATTCATGATTTTATTCCTATTGCCTAAGATAGTGTCTCATAGATAGCTATTACTCAATGAATCTTAGTTGAATGATTTACTGTCATGTTCTACATATAATTTCTGAAAGAAGGGAATGAAATTGCTTATTTTCTAATTTACCTTTCTTTCCTATGATATATTCTTGAGACTAGAACTAACACACCATTGGAGAGGGGCAGCTGAAGCAAAGATATTGGTATATTTTTTTCCTTTAAATTCAAATGTACTTTACTGAACTTTAAAAAAAAAAGTAAAAAAAATTATGTAACTGTCACATTGCTTTTTGTTGTTGTTGTTATTGTATGTATTTTTTCTAAAACACCTTTTCTGTGAACTTTTGCAATTAAGCTGGGAGATATATATAGATGGTCTTTGTATCCAGTTGCAGAAGTAATACCAAGGATACACTCAGACTCTGATAGTCTCAAAATCTCTGTCATATCCTAAATCTCTTAGAATTATTCCTATCTACCTCATCTATCTATCTAATCATCAATCATCTATATGTTGCCTACCACAGACTCATTTTAGACCTAAAGATACCTGCAGATTGAAAGTGAAGGATGAAGAAACATCATGCAAGTTGATGTCAAAAGAAAGTCAGGGTAGCCATGCTTCTATCAGACAAAATAGACTCTAAAACAAAGTCTGAACAGGAGACAAAAAAGGACACTATGTAATCATAAAGGGGACAATCCAACAAGAAGATACAATAATTGTAAATATTTATGCACCCAACA
>CM053603.1:157735184-157747683 GCA_028646535.1 Procyon lotor | reverse complement strand
TTTCCTTCCCACTTGCTTGGGAGCCAAAGTGGTGGAGGTTATATGGAACAACCCAGACGGACATTCCTATTACATTGGTCTTTGTGGTAGTCATTCCGTGGAAAGTTCATGGGAGGGGGACTTGAGAATAGTCAGTGATCTAGGAATGTGAGGACGGGAGAAGGAGGTTGGCAAATAAATTTAGAAGGGAACTGATTTTTCACCAGACTTGAGAGAAGTTTGACAGTCTACAAATCACAAAGAAGGTAGAGATCAAATTCAGTAGGGAATAAGGGGATGGGAAAAATGACGAAATGGGAGATCACTGGGCAATTGGGAGGTCAGGGAATGAAGGGGATGTAAATATTCCAGAGCTGCTTTTCAAAACAATATTGCTGATCAGCAGTGATTAAAGTAACTAAAATTTGATTAGGTAGGTTAAAAGTAGAAAAATTCACGTCACTAATAGGCAGAGGTTAGGTTGAGGAATATTTTTTTAAATTTAAATTCAAGTTAGTTAACATATGTGTCTTATTAGCTTCAGGGTAGAATTCAGTGATTCATCAATTGCATAGAACAGCCAGTGCTCATTCCATCAAGTGCTCCATCAAGGGCCCTGATGCCCTTCACCCAATTACCCCATCCCCCACCCTCTTCGCCTCCAGCAACCCCGAGTTTGCTCCCTATAGTTAAGAGTCTCTTATGGTTTGGCTCGCTGTTTGTTTTTATCTAATTTTATTTTTTTTTCCTTCTTCTATGTTCATCAGTAGATTCCTTAAATATCACATATGACTGTATGATATGTGTAAATATGTGTAAATATCACATATGACATATACATATCATATGGTATTTGTCTTTCTCTAGCTGATTTATTTCACTTAGTATATTTCATCCACGTCATTGCAAATGGCAAGATGTCATTCTTTTGGATAGCTGAGTAATATTCCAATATATGTAGAATTATATATTGTATTATATATATGTATATTCCAATATACATATATATATTTGTGTGTGTGTGTATATATATATATATATATATATATATATACATATATATATATCACATCTTTTATATCTATTCATCTGTTGATGAACATCTGAACTCTTTCTGTATTTTGACTACTGTGGACATTATTGCTATAAACATTGGGATGCAAGTGTCCCTTTGGATCCCTATTTTTGTGTCCTTTGGATAAATACCTAGTAGTGCAATTGCTGGGTCATAGGGTAGCTCTATTTTAACTTTTTGACAAAACAAAAACTTTTTGTACCAGTTTGCATTCCCAGCAACAGTGCAAGACGGTTCCCCTTTCTCTGTGCCCTCACTAACATCTGTTTTTTCCCGAATTGTTAATTTTAGCCATTTGGACAGATGTGAGGTGATATTGCATTGTTTTTGATTCGCATTTCCCCAATAATGAGTGATGAGCATTTCTTCATGTGTCTGATAGCCATCTCTATGTCTTCTAGTTGAAGAATTTTTGAATGAACCAGGTGTGGAATCTATAACAGACTTTTCTCACTGCCTAATATTCATTTTCCCCATTTTTCCTTTCTAAGAGAATTGTGATTTTGTTTTGTATGACAATGTTCCCTGGGATATGGACTCACAGCCAACCCTTTATTACATCAAGGAGTGGCTGTTGGATATACTTGCTACCATTGGAATATAAATGGAGATAGCCAGATGGGCATTCCTGGAAAGGTTTTGATATTATGGTTTATTTATTTGTTTAAAGAAAATGGTCTTAGCTGGTCTAGGTCTTATTCTTTGCCCTTAACCTTTTAATTAGCTGGACTAAAATTAATGTAGTATCTGGATGCATAGAAGCCAACATTTAAACATCAAAATGAAGGCCTTGAGTTAAGGAGCTCTGAACAGAGATCTAGAAGGAGCCTGGACTCTGAAAGCTCAGAGAAGCCACTTTATTATTTGCTGTGGATGTTCTTGTTATGTGACAAAAATTAGCCCTTGTGTGTTTAAGCCTTGAGAAAGTTTCTGTTATAGGTGGACAAATGTGATCTCTCAGTAGAAAAGGATCCAGTTGTAAAGATGCTGCTGTGGAATATTTATGCCCTGAGGAACAAAAACCTGACTTGTCAGATAACTAACATAACCTAATGGTGAATTAATTCACTGATTGAAAAGAAGGAGTTGTTTGTCTGGTGTCCTGCCATTTCAAGTCTTTCTCTCCTGGTTTTCAGGAATATTTATAATACAAAACAGTATTAGACTTCATCTGTGATAGTCCATACTATGCTATTCAGTTATATTAAAATGTTATTATTCCGTGAAACTTATCCTTAGGTTAATTTGGAAGGGAAAAAAACTTGCCAGGTCAAAGTTTGAATAAATTGGAGAATGAAAAGTAGTATATACTCTCCAATATCTGAAAATTAGTTGCAAAGTCACAGGTAATTTAATTATCTGGTCGTACTGCCTTGGAATAATAATGGAGAATGAGAGTTATAATAAAATTAATCAAAATACAACCCATTGAAAATTTTAAGCAAAAATCCTACATGGTTTGGTTATCTACTTTAAATATAACTTTTTTATAATCAAAGATATAATTTTAATGATAATGATCTATTTATTTCATAAGACCACATTTCCATTTCTATTGTACAATTTAATGAAACACATTTATTATCTACTATCATCTCTCATACTTTCAATTACATATTTTTAAATATATATTTGAAATATTCTTAGATTGAATGAATAGGAAACAATATGTAACTATAGAACCACTAGAACATAGCATATAAATGCAGACAGCAAATAATATGTGATGATTCCATACAGCATATGTAGTCAGATCTGGTACTTTAATCTGATTATGGCTATAAAAATTCTGAAAGTGTATGGTTAAGCACATGACTTAAAATATTTGCTCATAAGATATCTCTTGTCAGAGGGTCTAAAAACTGAGCCAGGTTTAATGTAATTTAATATAAAATAGCTTTGAAAGACAAGATAAAACTTCCCATCCTGTATAAAATTTAAGCTACCAAAGTGCTTCTTATTTTCATAACACACACACATACACACACATACAGAGGCAAGATTCCATTGTAAATTATTTTTAAAAACTCTGTTTACAAATTAAAGGACCTACAGCTATGATTCAATATGATTTACAGAAGTAAATCTCATTATCTCGAAATGATAACCATTAAGCATCATCTAATTTAGATTCATTATTTAGAATTGATAGTTAAAAGCTAATATTCTTAACAACATTCTTCATAAAATAAGCTTCCTTGCCCAGATAAAATCTCTTATTACACATTCTGGATCTTATCTCTTCTTAGTAAAATCTGAATATATTCAATTCTACAGTTCAGGATGGTTTCTGCAGACCCACTGAGATTTCTAACAGGTTTTCTAATCTTTTTCTTTATTTCTTAATGATATTCTGTAGTCTGGAAATCCTGGATCTAACATAGTTCTTCAGTGAACTATGTAAGTTTGAATAAGCAATTTCTACTACAAAAATTTTTTTTTTTTAAAAGAAGACAAGTCACGGCTTTCCACTGAGCAATAATAGTATATCAGGGGGGAAAAATTCTCTGATAAATATTTCTCAGGCATTTATCAGTTACAAAACTAGAGTTGCAAATAGTTAACAGTTCCAGGCCTAAAAAATGTCATGGCCAGGGAAACTCTATCAAAATCTTTTGTAAATGTAATTATGTTAAAACAAATTTTTATACTCATGTTGCAACAATTGTTTAAATCTTGTACTTTTAGGAATAAATATTTTTCTTAAGAGTATAACTTTCTTAAATCTGTTTTCAAAATTAGCTAGTTTGGATAACTATTAAAAAACTCAAAAACAATATTTTCAATTAAATGTAATGTCTTATGGAATCTCATAGTTGGAATGCCTCGGAATGGCCATGTATTCTTGCATTTCTTTATAAAATCCTTCAAAAGTCTTCCTAGCCTCATTTCAATATCATAACATTTCTTAAAAACTTTCTGGGGGTCCGGTATCCTAAGGAAAGGAGGCTATCTTGTCTTAAGACTTGACACTGCATTTCAGATAGCTTTAATTTTATGTTAAACTTACTTCACCGCCACGCATTGACCATAATTCTCTAAATTATAGAGAAGAGGTAAAATTCCTCAGGGTGGGAGAATCTCATGTCCAGACCAAATAGCTAATAGCTCTCACTTCTTCAATGACTCCATATATGGGCATGCATTTCTCAGCTTTCATTACTCTCCTTTGACAAATCGAGAGACTTCAGTTGCTTTACATATAGCCTTTCTACTCAAACAGACTGGAACTGAATCTTGCTCAGCAAGTTACTAACTAAACAAGTTATTTCATCTTTCTGTGATTCAGTTTCCAAATCTGTAAAATGGGGATCATAATTGTACTGCATTTATAAGGTTGTTTTAAGGATTACATTAGATAATACACACTAGGTGCTTGGTAGATAGTGGCTAACACACTGTAAGGGCTTAATACATGTTAGCTATGATTAAGTTAATTTATCTATACATTTATGGTTTCCACTACTCCCCATATGCTGAGGACTCTATTCATTGGTCAGAAGTCTACCAACCTTCAGGGGCACCTGGGTGGCTCAGTGGGTTAAAGCCTCTGCCTTCGGGTCATGACCCATGATCTCAGGGTCCTGGGATTGAGCCCCGCATCGGTTTCTCTGCTCAGCAGGGAGCCTGCTTCCCCCTCTCTCTCTGCCTGACCCCCTTTGCCTACTTGTGATCTCTCTCGCTCTGTCAAATAAATAAATAAAATCTTAAAAAAAAAAAAAACATCTTTAAAAAAAAAAAAAAGAAGTCTACCAACCTTCAGACACATGCAGCCAGCTCTTGTAGATATCTGAGTTGAGCTGCCCATAGACACTCAAACTTGACATTATCTCTCACTTTTCCAACCTTGCTTATCTAATACCAATTACCCTATCACTTAGGTAGACTCCTGGGAATAATATATGACTCTTTCCTCTTTTACTCCAATTATCTTTGCCCCCTTATCCCTCTTCCTTACCTTCCATATTCAACTGTGCTGTACCTTGAATTATATTATGTTAAAGTCTTAGCCCCTAAGTCTTGTACATGTGAACTTACTTAGGAAAACGGGCCTTCAAGGATGTAATTAAAGTGATGTCATGCTGGAGTTAAGTGGGGCCTCAATCCAGCTGTTGGTGACCCAGGAGACGCTCTGGGAGAGATGAAGATCATGTAGAGAAGGAAACAGAGATTGTAATGGTACAATTATGATACAAGGAAAAGTCAAGGATGGCCAGCTATCACCGGTACCTAGGTAGAGGCCAGAAAAGATTTTCCCTTGAGCTTTAAGAGGTAGCACAATCCTCCTGACACCTTATTTCAGACTTCTTGCCTCGGAAATGTGTGAGAATAAATTTCTGGTTTTTTTCCACCCCTTTCACAGTAGTTTCTTATTTCAGGCCTAGGAAAATAATACAAACTGATTCTTCAATTTTGCTTTCATAAAATTCCTTGAATCTATATCCTCATTTCCATCTCCAGTCTTGACTCCAAGTTAGCCTTTATGTTGTCTCTCCAAACAATACCTCTACTTCTGGTCTGTCTTAAGGGTCACAGAGAAAATAAAACAAAGACAAAGAGAGAGCCACAGTAAGAAGTGATGGAATGCTAAAATATATTATGAATATTTGAAGAATAAAGTCATGGACACAGGATATGCTTGTGTGACATACGGAACTACCTTATAACACAGTAATGGATTGATACCGACTTGCTATTTACTAAAGTGCTAATTTTCAAACTTGGGAAATATTAGTGAGTCACTTTATTTCTTTCAAAGGGTAGATGGGTGGAGCCAGACTCTTATATAGCTTTAAATATCATCTATGTGCTGATGACTCTACAATGTGTGCCTCTATATTGACTTCTATTTCCAAATGCTTACCTGACATTTCCACTTGAATTTCCAAAAAACTATGAAACGTAACATGGTCAAAATAGGTCATATTTTTCAGCAAGCTGTTCTTCCCTAAAATCTTCCTGCTTAATTCAATAATATCATATTCATTTGCTTAGACCAAAATTTACAATGTCATTCTAGCTTCTTCTTTCATATCACATCTTCTTCACATTATTTTCAGAGTACATCAGAATGCAATTCCTTCTCCAAACCTCCATGGCTGTCATCCTATTCTGTGCTTCTGTTAAATCTGTGCTAGACTGCCAAAAAGGTCTTCTAAATGGTGTCTCTACTTATATTCTGTTCTATTCTGTCTCTGTTCTACTCTATTCTCACATAAAACAAAATATTTATTATCCATAAGCAGTCAGATGATTCTTTTAAAAATATAAATCAGATTGCATCACTCACTGCCTGCTCAAATCTTCTGAAGGGTTCTATTACCCTTAAAAATACAACCCAAACCCTTTAATAGGGTTTACACTGCCTCATCTGACTTAGAGCTTGCTACTACTCCTACTTTACTCCTTTTCACTCTTGCTCATGATCACTTTCCCAGCTGCACAGGTAACCTTGATTTTCTTTTCAGAAATCAAACATTATTCCCTTCAGATATTACTGCTTATAGTTTCCTCCACCTGAAATATGTCACCCCAAAATATCTGTCTGGTTTGCTACTTTCTTTTTTTCTAGGTATCACTTCACAGGAGAGATTTGACTGACCACACTCTTTAAAAAAAATTTCCTTACACAACTTCAAGATTTACTATGAATCTAAGGTAATCAAGACAGTGTGGTACTGGCAAAGGATAGACAAATATATCAATTGAACAAAACAGAGAGTCTAGAAATAGACTCACACAAGTATACTCAACTCTTTTTGACAAAAGAGTGAAGACAATATGATGTCAAGTTGATAGCCTTCTCAACAACAGTGCTAGGACAAGTGGATATCTGCCTGCAAAAAAAAAAAAAATCAATATAGACATAGATCATACGCAATTTACAAAAATTATCAAAATAGATCACAGGCCAAAGTGTAAAATGTAAAACTATAAAAATCTTAGAGAGTAACATAGGGACAAATCTAAACAATCTTTGATGTGGTGATGACTTTTTAGATAAAACACCAAAGGCATGATCCATGACAAAATAATCAATAACCTATACGTCATTAAAAGTAAAATTTTTACTTTATGAAAGACATTGTTAAGAGAATAAAAGATAAGCCATAGACTGGGAGAAAATAGCTTAGAAGATATATCTGATATCCAAAATACATAAAGAACTCCTAAAAACCAACAATAAGAAAACAAACAACTTGATGAAAAAAAGTGGGCAAAAGGTCTGAATAACTTCACCAAGGAAGATATACAGATGGGAATGAATCATAAAAAGAGGTTCAACATCAAATGTTAGGAAAATGCAAGTTAAAACAACAATAGGATGCTACTATAAAGCTATTAAAATAGCAAAAACCTCAAACAACATGAAGTGTGAGCCATAGTATGAAGCATAGGAATGCTCATTCATTACTAATGGGAATGAAAAGTGTACAGCTGCCCAGAGAGACATTTTGACAGTTTTTATAAAACTAACCGTAAACTTATCATATGATCCAACAATTGTACTCCTTGGTATCTCCCAAAGGAGATGAAAGCTTATGTCTACAGAAAACGTGCACAACAATTATAGCAGCTTTATTGGTAACTCCAAAACTTGGAAACAACAGAGATGCCCCTCAGAATATGAATGAATAAATAAACTGTGGTACATTCAAACCATGAAATATTATTCAGTGCCCCCAAATTAAGGAGCTATCAAGCCATAAAGACATGGAGGAAATTTAAATATTTATTATTAAGTGAAAGAAGCCAATCTGAAAAGACTATATATATCCTATATGATTCAAATTATTTGATATTCTATAAAAGGTAACACTATGAAGATAGTAAAAAGATCAGTGGTTTCCAGGTGGAAAAGGCTGAGTATAGTGTATTTTTAGAGCAGTGAAACATTCTGTATGATACTATAATGGTGGATATATGCCATTATTTACTTGTCAAATCTATAGAATATACAACACCAAAAGAGAACCCTCGTGTAAATTATGGACTCTGGGTGATAATGATGTGTCGATATAAGTTCATCTGTCATGGGGAATTGATAATGGGGGAAGTTGTGCAGGTGTTGGGGAGGGGATAGGTAACTGTACTTTTTACTCAGCTTGCTTTTGACAACATAAATCCATTCTAAAAGTAGAGTTTATTTTTTTTAAACCATCACAGGTTATATCTTGATGAGGATTTTTTGTAAGAAAGGAGGCACTAATTGATTGTGTATAATATTAGCCTTTGGAATTGCAAAGTACCTGTAATTTTTCTGTGGTCACTGATCATCTCAAATAAAAATCTGGAAAAGTTGATTTAAAAAACAACAACAACAAAATACACACACACCCAAATCCTTCTAAAAGAAATCCTCTTTCAAACTCACGTCCTTTACACCACAATTCCTTTTGTCATAGCACTGAACACTAATTTATGTATAATTACGTTTTCTGAGCAAGCAACATGAGATCTGGGACTTGACCTGTATTACCTGTTCACGCTGTGAATCCTTTGCACCTAACATACTGTCGAGCACTGAAGTATTCAAAACTAGGGGCGCCTGGTGGCTCAGTGAGTTAAGCATCCACCTTCTTTCGGCTCAGGTCATGAGCTCAGGGTCCTGGGATTGAGAACCACTTCAGGCTCCCAAATCAGTGGGGAGCCTGCTTTTCCCTCTGCCACTCCCCACTGCTTCTGCTCTCTCTCTCTCTCTCTCTGTCAAATAAATTAAAAATATATATATATTCAAAACTATCTGTGGAATGAAGAAGGGGAAGGAAATGGAACTGAATTGTTATTACACCGTTAATGTTTTGCTTGTTTAAAGAAATATCTGAAACAATTATCACACAATATAAAGGTAATAAAATTTGTGTGGGAAATACATATCTGTTCATTAGAAAGTTTTCTACACTTTCCTGTGCGTTTGAAATATTTCATAACTGAAGAAAGTTCAAATCTCTGGAAGCTTAGAATTCAGTAAAAGTGAGTGAGTTTAGAATTCAGTAAAATATTGGGTAAGAAAACACCAAAAACTTGGGGAAAAATAGTAACTATGATAAAATTTTCTAGTTTGTGGATGAAGGACATACTGATTTTTTAATATTTGTACAGAATTCCTGATTGCGGCTTTTTAGTAATTGCATGTAAAATGTCCTATCAGCCCTACCTATTTTGATGAAAATAATTACTATCTTGTTAGTAGCTTGTCATCTTATTCTTCAGCAATAATACAATGGTGGCATAAAATATTTTCATTGTGTATCTAGAATTTTCATATGTAAGTATTTTCTGGTCTTCAGATGAGCTGTGTTTCACTCTTATTTAGTTTCAGGGCTAGGAAATCACCTCTGTCTTTTATCAAATCCTGGTAACTTTGGTTTGTGGTTATTATACTTGAGTTTAATTTTGAATTTAGCCTGAGGCAGAGGCCAAACCCAGTGGTGTCTCCCAGTGAGCTCGGCTGGTTTTATTCCCGTTCTTCATGAAGAACTGCCTGCCTCACTGAAAACACCAACCTAATTGGTGCCCTTGCTGTTTGTATCTAGGGAAGAGATGCAATCTGAATGCACATCAACTGATCCTCAAAATTAATGAGATGATTTGTATCTCTAAGGGAATATGAAACAAATCAATACAGTTTAGAAATGGAAAGAAACCAAATGAGATTTTAGAATGCTTTTATATTTTTAAAAATTTTTCATTAAGAGTAATTTAAAGTTTCCAGTTGAGAAAATTGAGAGACACAAACAAAATAAATTGTCATATTTAATTTTAGCAAGAGTCACATACTTCTTTTTCAAAATAGGTAGTATTAAGCAACCAATTAAGACCGACCATTACTTAAAAAAATATTTAACAGATATTTAAGTGGAATAAATAACCTCATTATTTTGGGTTTATTACAGAATTCAATTAAAGCTGTTATAGACGTTAATTCAATATAGACTGTATTTCCATCTTTTTATCATTTCTTTGAAGTTGTAAAGAACCTGGTTCCAAGTTAGCATACTCAACATTATCTTGATATCTGCAAATGTTTTTCAAACTATGCAATATTTCAGTCATTTAGGATGGCAATTATATCCTTCAGTGTCAAGTAGTTATTGAGAAATGAAATATTTTTGTGTGAATAATAAAAGTTCTAAAACATTTATGTGAAACCCTGGGTTGATGCTTCCCATACTCCTTTCAGATGGTTCCTGAAAAAAAAAAAGTTTGCAAAATGCTGACTGATTAACCTTCATTCACAGAGAAATATGTCCTACATTAAATTATTAAAGGCACTCAGGAGACATATAATTTTAAAAAAACTATCCAAACATATACATTCACAGAGGTCTTTCTTCCTAACACAACAATTAACATACCTCTGGTTAATGAAACATCATGAAGGACTACAAAACTGATCCAATTTGGAAAAGGTTAGATTCATTCTATTTGTCTGTGCCAAGTGATTGCAACAGAAGATGTTTTGAACCCTAGAGAGGAAGGAGGAGACCAAATTACCTCTTGAAATTGCTCTGGGGATCTAGATCACTGTGTTTTCATAAGGCAAAAGTGGTGAGCCTCATCATGAAAGCATCGTCATCGCTGTCATCAAGTTATTGAATGATCTTATCATGGGCGCCAGTTAACACTTTATGGTCATTGGTTTATGTTTGCCGCAGTTCAGCAAGGCAGCCTTCCTTAACTTGCTTGTTTGGCAGATAAGGAGTCTGGGACCCAGAGAGGTGAAGACACTGGTTCAGGGATATACTATTAGAAACTGAGAACCAGAAATCAAGCGAAGGCTGTTTAACTCCAAAGCTTCACAGGCACCACGGTTGTGATTTTATTCCTCCAAACAGTGTTTCAGATTAGGCTTCAGAAAGATTTAATCATTTCTTTGTTTTTACTGACATACTTTGTTTGGGGCTGCTGCTATCACTATAAATTGACTATGTTAAAAACGTGAAGTGTTTTGGAAAGTAACCACATTTATTTTTACAAATAAAATTTATTACATAGAAAAGTTAAAACTTTGTATAATCCAAAAAAAGAGGATAATGACCTCAGAAAAAAATTTTTTTTTTTTTTAAGATTTTTATTTATTTGACAGAGAGAAACATAGAGAGGGAACACAAGCAGAGGGAATGGTAGCGGGAGAAGCAGGCTTCCCGCCAAGCAGGGAGCCCAATGTGGGGCTCGATCCCAGGACCCTGGGATCATGACCTGAGCCGAAGGCAGACGCTTAACGACCAAGCCACCCAGGCGCCCCGACCTCAGAAAAATATTAAGAGAAAACTTGCACTAACATTTTTGTTTATTTTCTTCCACTACTATGCTATAAAATTTTTGTATATATAGATTATGAATATACAGCAAGAATAGTTGATAGTTGATTTTCATTTACAAGTATTTTACGAATATTTTTGGGTGAATAAATATAAAAGTGCAATCATTTTATTTATTTATTTTTTTAAAGATTTATTTACTTTAAAGAGAGCGAGCGAGAGCAGGAGCAGGAGGGGCAGAGGAAGAGGGAGAGAGAATCTTGAGCACATTCTGCCCTCACCTTGATTTTGGGACCCTGAGATCATGACTGGAGCAGAAACCAAGAATCAGATACTCAAAAGACTGGACCACCTTGGCACCCCAAAGGTGTCATCATTTTAATAACTAAACATGTTCCTTAAAATGGATATAGAATACTTAATTAACCCAATCTCAAATTCTTAGATATATAGATATAGGTAGACATTTTCGACTTACTTGCTTTCTCTTTCTCTCCCTTGATGATAGATAGTCATTCTTTCTGACCTGCAAATTTCAGAGAACATCTCTTAAACTCTATGAGAACTGTTTCTAAAACCTAATTTTGCCTGAGGTGAGAGAGGAAAAAAAATTACCACCTTTCTTGTGTGTGGTGTGTGTTCAATTCACAAAATACAGATAACTTTCTCTAAAATATCCAAGACTCCCCATGTTCAACTCTTCAGAATCTGGAGGTCGGTACTGAGTAACGGAGACAGAGTCACCTCCACAGTAGTTTGTCATGGGCTACATAGATGATTAGCACCTTTGTTCTATGTACTTGGAAATCACTGCATTGTTTTCAACTTTGAGCCTCTGCTGAAACACTAGGAAGGGAAAGGAAAAATTAAACACTGGTAGGGAGTTCAGACACATTGGTCTAATTATACTTTATTTAATTTAATACTTTTTATCTCTGAAGTGGACTCAAAATACCTGAGAAATAAAACTTAAAATCCAAAAAGTTTGTTCTTGATCTTTCCCACTTGTCATTCAGGATACCTTGGTTGCAAATAACAGAAAATGATCCTAACAGGCTGACAGAAATGGAATTTGGGGGAGCTCCTGGGTGATTCTGTTGGTTAAGTGGTTGACTCTTGATTTTGGCTCAAGTCATGATTTCAGGGTCATGAGATCAAGCTCTGTGTTGGATTCTGTGCT
>CM053603.1:157706309-157735084 GCA_028646535.1 Procyon lotor | reverse complement strand
AAGGAAGGAAGGAAGGAAGGAAGGAAGGAAGGAAGGAAGGAAGGAAGGAAGGAAGGAAGGAAGGAAGGAAGGAAGAAAGAAAAAAGAAATGGAATTTTTGGGAGAATAAGATTGCATACAAGGTGAACAACAACAACTAAAAATAAAAATAAAACAACTAAGAACCAGGCTTGGATAAAATGGGAATGAGCCGCCACTGGAATGCTTGAAGTTCAATAGGAGATTAATATTTAGAGAAGGAATCTCGTGTCACGAGCTTCCAGGCATTCCTTTGATATCTTTAGTGAGAAGAAACAACATCCTGGTTTACCTTCCCGCTGCCTACAGGGCACACAGTGTGGGAGCCATGATGTTCCAGAAGGAAATCAGGGGCTGTTACGAATAGGTCACGGAAGCTGGGAGGCCAGAAACAACAAAAGTCAGCTACACACTCAGAAACATTTCTCCTGCAGCTCAAAACTGGAAAATATTGATATGTTCAAACATTCCAAGGAAATAAGCACTATTAAAAGGTACAATCTGTTAGACTATTCGGCATACCTCATCTATTTATAGTAGCTTTACTCACGTGTAATATAGATGAGAATCTCTCTGTGCAATGTTTTCATATCAAAAGTAACTTAGAAAAGAAAAAAGATGATGGAAAGCATATACTTTGATTTTACTGCCAAATAAAACTTAAAGCATACAAATAGTAATTTAATTTAAAAATATGGCACAAATTCCTATACTGCAAAATAAACAAACTTAAATGTAGAGTACCAGGGGAATTCTGGTATAGACCCCTAACGCTTAATGTTACTTTCTGTCTCCCAGCGAAGCACCATTTTTAACATCGTGAATTTACATCACAAATTACAAGTGAAAAAAAAATCAATTTTTATTTTTTTCTACATTATGTGTCAAAAGAACCTCCCTAAAGATGAATTAATGTGCATCTTGTTTGATGAGTAAAATGATACAAATCACTTTGGAGAGACACTTATTGTTGTGACATTAGTAAGTGGGAAACAGGGGGTCTCAGCTCAGTCTAGAGTTCCACCACCGGGATTTTAAATGGCAGAAGCACAAATATTGAAGCACAACATCCTCTGAGATAGCAGTGACCTGAGAAGAATTATTATTCCCTTCATCACTTTCCCATTATATTACCTTAGAGCTCTGATGGACCCTAAGGTAATATAACAGAAAATTTAAAGCTAAGTTGTTCTAGATGGAATGTTCAAATGGCTCTGTCTATCCAATCATACTGGGAAAAAAAAATGTTTTCTCAAGGAATTTGTATGCTAACGGCACACTCACCACTCCTGGAACCCACCCTGAACCTCTGGTGACTACAATGCCATTACTTAGAATGGACAACGAGGGACCGGACTTGAAAGTGGCAAGAGCGCACGGATATATCCGTTGAAAAAGTTCAACCTTCGGCTCTTAATCTGTTATCAGTAGGGCAATAGCAAGTCTGGGATAACAGTGAGCTAGAACATGTGGAGAGACTCCAGAAAGCAGCCAAGTGTTGCCAAGAGGTGCGCAGTGGCAGGTGGCCCAGGTGGTTAACTAGTTAGCACCATAATATTTTATTCTTTACCTAGCTGAGGGGAAAGATTTTAACTGTACCGCTAGGAAAATAGAATTACAAACATTATAAAACAATTTAAAAAGAATTTAAAAAAGCAAAGGATGGGAGAACAGATAGGAAATCTGAGGATATTTCATGTAGGGAAAACTGGACTTTGAGAAAACGAAAGATGATTTTCTTTTTTTTAAAGTGGCGATGAAGATACATAGAGAGGAAGCTAAATTCTGTCAAGAATTTATTCTGTCAGGAATGTGACAGTGCTGAGCCCCAGAATGTGGGAGAGAGGCTCAACCCCACTCAGCAATATTTAAAAACCCGTTGACAACTTAAATGGATGTGCTTCTCCCCTAGGTCTTCATATCTCAAGGTATCTCCTAATCTAACAATCTGTCTCAGAATTGTTTTATTCTCATGTGATTTCTCCTCAATTTATATCGTTTTGAATATATTCACAGATGTTTCTCCCTTGTTTATCCTTTTAGATTGCTGACTTCCTTGGTTTTACCAGTCGATATTTTTGGTCGAATGGCCTTATACTGTTGTGTATATGGCTGACTTGCTGACCAGCAGCAAATGACCCCACTTGTCACACATCAGCAAGCAATGGTTTTCTTAGCTTTAAGGAGACAGTTTGAGAGGTGAGGAGGAAGGCAGGGAAAAGATAGTCGACAGCTTAAAGAAACATGTCACTGTAGCAAGCGGAGAAGTCTTAATCCTCTAGGGTAGCAGTTACCGAAGAGTTACCTGTGTATAAGCGTGAGTTGGATATTTTTAAAGTTTCACATGCTCTCTTGTGCAGCCAGAAATCAGAACTACCATTATACCAGTTGGAAAGTTAAATATAGAGGAAAAAAGAAAAGGCAGTGATCTGCAAATCTGGAGAGTCCTTGAAGACCTTATCACTGTGTCCCCGAGATCAAAACTATTTAAATAATAGCTGCATGAGGTCATTTGCCTTTTTCATCATTATTCTCTCATGACTATACATTATGTTTTTTCAGTGGCTGCATATGTGGTATCAAGAGATGGAAAGCAGCAGCAGAAAGATGAATACAGCTGTCTTCTATTAAGTTAACGTTAACGACGCTTGTGAAAATATAAGTAATACACCACCAACTTTTAGAAATGGAAGCTTTTAATGTGTTTTATGGTTTTATGTGTTTTATATTAAGTAGAAGTTTGTTATTAATTTTAAATTAATTAATAACACTTGAATCTTGACTCAGTTTTAGTTTTGAATCAGTGAATATTGATTGATTTAATAAAAAATAAACGCTTTGGGGCTTTCAATAATTTTTAGGCATATAAAGGGATCCTGAGACCCAAAATGTTGAGAACTGCTGCTCCATGGATTGGCAGAGGTCTCCTGAAGTTGTGACAGACTCAAAAGCCTCTAGATACATAGAACTTTCTATAGATCCGTTCCAAGAGGTATGCTAAGCATAGGTGATATTTATTGATGTGATGCATAGCTGAGCACTTTAAATTTAACAAGATACATAACACAGTATGCTGAATATTACTAACTTACTAATACCTCTCTCTCTTCGCAAGACTATTAGGGATGTTTCAGCTGAACCCTAGCTTCCCCCAGGAGCAACTGACCATTGTTTCTGCATCTCTGTGTTGAGTTGAATACTTCACACTCTCAGGGCTTGATGACATTAGGCAATAAAATATCCAATTAACTGCTCTTGCTTTATTCCCATGTTGACTGTGAAATCATATAATTATAATTTAACTTGCCTATAGGGAAGGAATATGCTGATCAGTAAATAGAAGTATTCAGTCCTCTTGATAGCTATATGTTTTATTTAATAATAATTAGGTCTCACTTGGTTGTCTTGTAAATGAGTCTTGTGACTGGTTAGCCTGACTGTATCCCCTGGAGACTGACGGATTCAGGGTGCGCAATCACATTCCTAAAAATCTGCGTATCATGCCCTAGAAATGGGATCCCTTAAGAAGAGGTCTTAAGGGAAGCCCTAGAAATGGGATCCCTTAAGAAGAGGTCTTAAGGGAAGCCACCTTTTCCTTCCCCAGCTCAAATACGCTTTTTGAAATTTGCAGGGATGAGTTAAATTTTGTTTTATTTGGGCCCATAAGAGACACCAAATGCCCAACCGCATTTATAACCACCTACATCAACCTGCACCCACTGTACACATTAAGCATTAAAAGATTTGCTCAGTATGTAGATTTAACCAAGACTTCATGCGCCTTAAATATTATGGGGAGCTATACCATCATTCCACTTCATAGGAAAAATAAAATGTGACTGAGGAGTGAATTGCCCATTGATCTCCATAAAAACACTTTCAGTCTGTTTGGGCATTAAGTGCTCTTAGAAGCTTATTGAACTTTTGAGCTATAACTTGAGCTTTTATACTAACTCTTTACAGCCATGGTTTCACCCAGAGAGATGAATGTTTTAAAATGAGGTGTCCAAGAAAACCATTAACCTTTTCAGGTAAATTGTGTTATTTCCTTCACAACGGTGGCTTATATAACTAAAAAGAATGCTGTGTACACAGACAAAGGGTGTTAGCTGTGGCTCACCATGAAAAGAGGATGTAGAGTTCTGTTTTCTGGGATGATGGATTTGTGCCGATGAGATCATCCTCTTCACAGAGTTGCCCCTAGCGTAGGCTTCCGTGGTTCACCATGTTTCGTTGAGAAGGCTGCAGTTTCTGTCAGCCTGTGTTAGCCAAATAAACACAAAAACCCTGAGGCTCACTTAACCACCATCCCTTCATACGACCAGGTGCGCGGGAGGTTTGCTTACGTGCCTGGCTGTTGCTGTCATTTTATAATAAACATTCCTCTCTAAAACATTTTTTTTGGTCTGTTTTGCTCCTGGACCTGTGAATGAACTGGACCCAGGGTGTTAAGCCGAACTGTCATGCTTCCCTGAGGATAATTCCATTCTATTCCCCCACCTCCACCCCCACTTAGTCTCTTGGAAGCAAAAGAGCGTATACTTAGAACAATTAGACATAGGTCAAGTATATATTTTGCAACTGTTCAACAGTTTATTCACTGCATACTAAAAAATTTTAATATCTATTGTTCACTCAAGAACAAAATAATTAGCCCAGAAGATTCTGGCCTGAGATGATCTGAATATAAATGGGCTGGTAGAGAAGAATTTTCCATCTGTATGAAAATAAAATAACTATGAAATAATTTTTGCCCACACACATTTTCCTGTGATTTTTGCCCGTAGGAAATGTTAAGGATTTATCAGGCAGAAAAATTGTAAAAGAGATGTGTCTTGTCACTATTAAGAATGTAAGAGCTTTGCAGCTTTTCCAAAACTATGGCTAACATTTTGAGGAAGGAAGAGCCCTTCAGACAATTCTCAGAGGGAACAAGAAAAGGCCACAATACTTGCAAAGGCTGGAGAGAATTCAAGTCAAATTGAACTAAACGTAGAAATGTAAGGATCAGAATATCTTTCTCAGCAATGGCACGGATCACATGAACTATACAAACCCCACTTGCTGTCCCTATTTACTGCTCCGGGCCATCTGCCCAATGGCAAGCATTAGCTATTGAAGTCAAAAGGAGTTTTAGGTCCTGATCTTTGGTGTGTGAATTTATTGCAGTAGGACTTTAGTAATTGGCAGCATTGTTGAAAACATTTCTTCATTTTAGATTTACCTGCATCAAGAGTCATGCTGTATATGAGGTGTATATACTGATATTCATATATGAACATTAAAATACCTGTAATGTTTTCTTTTTTTTTCAAAGATTTTATTTATTCATTTATTTGATAGAGAGAGATCACAAGTAGGCAGAGAGGCAGGCAGAGAAAGAGGGGGAAGCAGGCTCCCTGCTGAGCAGAGAGCCCGATGTGAGGCTCGATCCCATGACCCTGAGATCATGACCTGAGCCGAAGGCAGAGGCTTTAACTTTAGCCACCCAGGTGCCCCGAAATACCTGTAATGTTTTCTAATAAAAAAATAATCTCAGTCTGATTAAGCAGAAGATAGTTTATTTATCTATCTAAATGTATAAATGGAAGTTCATCCCTCCTTCTGGAATAAAATAAAATAAATTTTTGTATCTCTAGTTTGTAGTTTAACCATAAATTTTGATCTGTTCTTTCACTAGATCCTATATTAAGTCCACAAATAGCAACTAACAAAAGGAATTTGTTTTTAAATTATTGTTATAAAAATATTAATCATTCAAACTATAAGATTTTTCAATATTCAAAATATTTATTAAACAAGTGCTTATTTAACATCAACTATATTCCAGGGAATAGGCTATATGAAGAGAATACAGCAGACAGAATTAATTTTAGCCTTTGCAACTCACTGTCACCCATTTCAGTAAAGCATAAACTATTAGAAAACAAAAGATATTTGGGTAAGACAAGAATCTTTTGTTCTGGAAGATGAATGTCATAAACTATTACACGAAACATTTACCTCTATATGATTCTTCAGTTGTGGAAACTCACTTCTGAGCACTAATTTTGTTTAAGTAACTTGTCTTCTGGGAGTCTTACAGTTTGGTACCAAGATCAAGACCTCATGGTTTGTTTGATTTGCACACGTCCAGGTGTCTGTCGTGACAATGTCTTTCTTTATCTTTTATACCAAATGGATTCAATCTTCTTGGTTGTCATAAAGAAGAGGGAGAATATTCTTTATACTGGTAGGCTATCATAATGTTCAACCTAATTCAACTCCAAGAGCCTTGCAGAGAAACTGAACTATCCCATATTCCCATCTCAGAACCAGGTATAACAGAAATAACCAATAGGAAGAGAACAGAAAACTACTTAAACTCCCCAACACTGAGTTTATTTTTTGATTCATTAATGGTTTCAGGGAACTGGTCATTTCAAGGGGAGAGATGACTTGATCTTTCTCAAACCCACATGCTTTGATTTACATAATATATTCAGAACACTCCATCTTTGTTCTCTGTTTGGCTGAGTCCGTAATTTTTTCTCCTACTTCTGTTGATTTTGCTTGTTGCATCTAAAGAATCAGCATCTCCTTTTTCTATATGCAAATTTATCTTATTTATCTACTTTAAATTGTCATGCCTATAATAAAGGAGTGCTTTAGGATCCCAGGCTACCTTGTTCATTTCATGGCAAGTGCTTCTCGATGATAATCCTGCTTCTTAGTGAATTTTATCTAAATTGGAGTAAACCATAGGCTGCTTCTGCATTGACTATTATGCAAAATATCAGATGCTCATTTTCTGTTATATTGTATAGGAAACAGCTGGTTTTAAATTGGCATGTCTATTTTTCTACTGTCTTTATAGCTTTGATTCTATTTTTGGTATAAACCTGTTCTTGTATTTTAGAGTGAATTTTACACACATTATTTCATGTTAAACATCTGACTGTGATTTTTATTTATTTTTTCTTTTTTTCACTTTAATTTAATTTTTTCAGTGTTCTAAGATTCATTGTTTATGCACCATACCTAGCGTTCCATGCAATACGTACCTTCCTTAATACCCACCACCAGGCTCACCCATGCCCCCAGCCCCTCCCCTCCAAAACCCTCTGTTTCTCATAGTCCACAGTCTCTAATGGTTCATCTCCCCCTCTGATTTCCCTTAATTCACTTTGCCTTTCCTTCTCCTAATGTCCTCCATGTTATTTCTTATGCGCCACAAGTAAGTGAAACCATATGATAATTGACTTTCTCTGCTTGACTTATTTCACTCAGCATAATCTCTTCCAGTCCCGTCCATGTTGGTATAAAAGTTGGGTATTCATCCTTTCTGATGGCTGTGTAATATTCCATTCTGAGTGTGATTTTTAAATTGAACACTTTGGCAACACAGTGAACAATTATATAAAAAGCGAATTTTGGCTATAAAGAAGCAATATATAAAAGTCAAGTTTATTAAGCTACTTTGTTTATTTATTATATTTATTATAATAAATATTACATATTTATTATAAATAAAATATAAAATATAATATTATATTTATTATAATTTGTTTATTTATTGTCATCTTAGCATGGTTAGAAACTTTGTAGGACCAAGTTTGACAATTTGGTGACAAAGATATCTATGGAAGAGGTATGTGGATGAAATGCTATGTGAATGTGTAGAAAGTGTGAGATTATTTGAATGCCATGTGAATGCCTCTAGTTCTATTGTAACTTACTGGCCAAGATATTTTGTATAGAAACACTAGATGTTTAAAACTTTTAGGATTTCAGAGACTCCTTCAGTGTAGTTTATATTTAATTGCTTCTAACATGATTTGTTTGTTTATTTGGAATGAACTTTTAACTCAATATGTGTACTAAAAAGTACATTAAAGGTATGTATATAAATCAATGGATTTCCACAGTGTGAGAGCACCTGTGTAACCAGCATTCATATTATTAAACAGAATATTAATTAGAAGCATCCCAGAACCTACTCTGGCCCCTTCTAGCAATTTCCCCTTCCAAGGGTAACCAGTATCCTGACTATAGATTAGTTTGACCTGTTTTTGAAGTGTATGTAAGTATAATAATTCATTATATTTTTCTCTATGTCAGGCTTCCATCAATCTATGTTGTAAGATTTATTCGTGTTTGCTGTGTTCAAGATTCTTACTGCTGTATAGTATTCCATTTTATCAATATACCATGACTTCTTTATACATTCTTCTGTCCATAGAGGTAGGAGGTATCCTGGTTATTACAAATAATGTTCCCATGAACATTCACGTACTTGTCTTTTGGTGAATACAGCACATCTTTTTTTTGTTATTGTTGGGTATATACCTAGGAAAGCTGCTGGCTTATAGTATATGTATTGGTAGGTACAAAAAATAGTTTCAAAAGTGGTTGCATCAATTTTTACTTGACGTTTGTCTGAGAGAAAGCTATTATCTCCTTAAATTTTTGCCCTTAAACATTTCACCTGCTACAACCTAGTTCTGACCTTGCATTTTCTTAATGAATAATGAAGTTTCTTGATGAGTAATTTATTCATTGGTAATATGGATATCCTCTTTTTTGAAGTGCATGTTCAACTCTTACACATTTTTTAATTGAACTGTCTTCTCTTTTTCAAATTTTATGAATTCTTTATATATTCTGAATGTGTCTTTTGTCACATATATATATAATGAATATTTTCTCCCACTCTTACCTTTTATTTCCTCAAGGATCGCTTTTGATGAATACAGTAGTTCTTAATTTAAATGCAATATAATAACATAATTTGACATTTCTCCCTCCATAGGCTAGTGTCCAGTCTGAGATCTATTTGACAATTCCAAGGTGTGGCAAATATTATCCTATATTTTTTACTAAGAGTTTTATGTTTTACTTTCCTAATTTAGACCAACAATCCATCTGGAAATAACTTTTGTGTACATCTTGGAGTAAAAGTCAAGATTTTTTTTTTCTATGTGAATATTCATATTGTCCTTTATCACTACTCTTCAGTCACCTTTGTCATAAATTAAATAATCATATACATGAGGACTAGAGTCACCAAACTCTTCCATTAATCAATTTAACATTCTTTTATCAATATCATACTGACTTAATTAATATAGCTTTATTATAGATCTTCCTTTCTAGAATATGATTCCTCCAGCTTTCATCTTCATCTTCTTTAAAATTCCCTTGACTATTGTTGATTGATTTTGTAGTTTTCATTTACAGATGACTTAGAATTTGTTAGTCAGTGCCTTCCACCCCTCATGACCAAAACCAAAACCAAAACCAAAACAAACAAAAAAACACTCAAGAGATTTTAAGGTATTGTACTGAAAGTACTGCCTACTTACAATTGGGAGCATTGTTGGAGTGCCTTAATAGGGCATGAGTCTTGTCATTTAGGCTACCACATTTTAAAAAGGAAAACTATTCTATTTACATAAGATGGTAAAACTTTTGAATCCTTTTTAAGAAGCAATCTAGAATAAGCAATCTAGAATAGCCATAGTACAGTGATTTGTCACTTCTTATTACATGTACAGGTCAGTAGAGAAAAAAATGATGTTATGTAGTAACTGCCTAGTGTCTGCAGAACCTCTATGAGTAAATTGATACTCTCTAGGCTTCTTCTCAAAAGCCATGCCCAACTAGTTGCTAGTGACTTCCTGGGGCCACAGATGAGCTGGGACCGAAGGATTAAACCATCAGCTAATGATAAGTACCATCAGCATGGGAGATACCATTAGTGAGGGGTGTAGATGGCATACATTTTCCATCCCACACCTGAAATTATCATCTTCTTCGGCACTAGGCCAGTTTTTGAAGCTTCTTAACTAAACTGTTTTGTTTTGTTTCCTTTACAAAAAAAAATTTTTTTCAGAATTTCAGGGTGATGTTGATGTGGGGAACAAAGGCAGAAGAAAAATTATTAAATTTCCTTAGTACCTACTGCCCATTGACAAGTCCTTGAGATAGGCAGAGTGACATTCCTCACTGTCCATCTCAATGTTAACACTTTGCTAAGGGCAAAGGGCAATCCTAGCCCTAACCCTGCCCACTCCAGGATCCCGTAAGTCTACTTCAGCTTATAAAAATTCCTTTAGAAATTTCCTTTATCTCCAAACTCCCCAAGATAAATGTTGGCGATCACCCCCCAAGCATATGGCCCAACGATATACATCCGAAGGATCTCATGAATAAAGTTTTCTTAGATGGTAATAAATGACTCTTTGCAATAATAGCTGGCCGTCTCAAGGTCCTAGAAACCTTGCTCCCAAAATTCCTTAGAGACTTAGGCTATCCCTAACCCCCTCCCAACATGAAAGTATATAATGGGACGCTCCTCATAACCCCAGTACAGCTCTTTCTACCCAAGGATTCCTGTCCCTTTACCTTAATAAAATCACCCTTTTTCACCAAAGACATCTCAAGAATTCTTTCTCAGCTGTTGGCTTCAAACCCTAATGTCTTTCCTACATCAAAATTATGATATTGGCCTACATTAAAAGAGATGTCTCTAAAACTATTGTTGTACATATTTTTACTCATCATAATATATTGTTGAAATGCTATTAGCTGAATTATAGTGTTTTTTGTGATGACAAATAGGAAAAATAAGTTATTTTCAGATTCCCACCTGAAAGAATTTAATTTGTGAGTCATTTTATGTTTCTTTTATGAGAACCATGAATTATGTCATCCTCTTTAAGCTGGGGTTAAAATGTTGAGACAAATGTACAGATTATCTATAGTATAAGGATAGTTTTTTTTTTTCAGACCAATTTTTTGTCTTAACTTTATTCCTGTCTTTATTTTTCTCATCTCTTTTTTTGTCTGATTTTTCTCTCCACTTTCTTTCATGTAATTTACTTTGTATCATTGTGACTTTTTTTATACTATTGCCAGTTTTAAAGTGGCTTTTTCACCCCCCTCTGGCAAATGATTAAGAATGAATGAATGAATGAATCTATTCATAGAAGGTAGGTTAGAGAGCTTCAGAGAAACACTGCATGAGAAGGAAAAGCTGAAGTGAGTTAAAAGGATTTCTAAGCGAATATATTTAATAGCCTTTGATCATGGATTCTAATAGTTATGACTTGAAAATGACTTACATATAAAGGAGAACATTAAGAGGAGTCGAATGAAGATAGTGAGAAGCCATGTCCTAGGAGATGATTCTTCCTGCCAGCCACTGAAAGGCAACAAATGGTTATTTTCCAAGGCAAACCAGGAGGCGGAGGCCTCAGGTAGGGTAATGAGCTTTACATGATGACAAAAGCAGTTTTATATATTCCGAGGCCATTTACAAGTTGGCTTCTTGCCTGTAGCACAGAGGTTTAAATTCAGCCTGAGTCCTAAAGTAAAAGTATCCTTGCAAAAGGTCAGATTACACAGCTCTCAGTCCAGAATGGGAGCCCTGGGGAGCGGGGCAGTCAGTCAGTCCCACATGCTGCTTGCCTGCCTCTGCTGGTGCACACAAATCATGAAGAGCAGAAAGAGAGTGGCTCAGTCGTTAAGCCTCTGCCCTCGGCTCTGGTCATGATCTCAGGGTCCTGCGATAGAGTACTGCATCAGGCTCTCTGCTCAGGGGTTAGCCTGCTTTTGTATCATTGTGACTTTTCTTATGCCTGCAGCTTAAGGCAGCTCCCTGCCTGCAGCTCCCCCTGCATGTGTGTTTTTAATCTCTCTCTCTCAAATAAATAAATAAATAAATAAATAAATAAATAAATAAAGTCTTAAAAAATAATTAAAAAAAGACAGTATGGACTGATAGTCATAAAAATTCTTACCCAAATCCTGAACTGCAGCTACTGAGGAATTGGGGACTTTCTTCCAGAAGCCAGGAAAACACCTGCATGTGCACACACACACAGGAACACAACTGAGACCATATAGGAAAGGCTGCACTAAGAGAAAAATCGACCTCATGATTTAGGACAGAGAATAAGGTTAGGCCTGCTCTAAGGACTATGGGCAAATGAACTGAAGATTCGCCTGCTAGTGAAGGACTCTTCTGAGGCCTGGCTTGAAATTTCTAACCTTGCCCATGCTGGTCAATGATGAGGGAGCAGAAGGCTAGTTGAGGACAAAGGACAAATTGAAACCCTACAACCTCCCTACCCTCCACTCCTGGGTGGGACATGTATGATATTCTTCCAGGAAGCTCCCAACTATCTTAATGTTAATGCCTTGTTAGAGGGAAAACAGCCTTAACTTGACCTTGACAAGGCCTCCTTATCTTGTTAGTCTTCTTTAACATATGAAAAACCTTTTGAAAACTTCCCTTTTCCTTACCTCTCCAACTCCCAAGTATATTGTCAGCCACCCTTCATAACCCCAACCCTGGTGCAACACAAGGATCCCAACCCCATGCTTTGATATAAACACCTTTTTGTATGAAAGATGTCTCAAGAATTCTTTCTTGGTGGTGGGCTCTAGACCTCATCCCATGGAACCTCACCTATATTCCAAAACCACATCAGTTAATAAAAAGGAAATTTCTCAAATGGGGATGAAGAGCAATGGGGCCTAACACATAAATACTACTATCGTTGAATAACCACAATTTAAGTCACTGTAATCCTGCTGAAATCTTTCTATGGAAATACTGGAAGGTAAAAAACAAACAAATGAAACAGCTTTTGGATATAAAATGGTTTTCTGCTTTATGTGACTACCACATCCATAAATGTCTTAGACTGTTGAGAAACTTTAATGGACCCTAAATGTATAAGTAATTCTGGGGGAAATGCTGACTTATTTCAATAAGTAATACACAAAATATTACTATAAATTCATACCTTAACCTTTATAACTTAAATTCTCTGAAAACTCAATTTCACATCAGTAGGATAGGAGTTTTGGATAAAATAATCACCAAGATGCCTTCAGGCTCTCAAAATGTATATGCTCTAATTATGTGTGATTTCTGGTGGTTGAGTTTTCTCACATTATCTCACTGACAACCACACATACTAGGAAGCTAAAAATATTTAATGCATGAGTGGGTTTTAGTTTGCATTGCTTAAATTTAAATAAAGAAACTCAATGAAATGTATTTCCAAAAGAGTTATTTCCTACAAAATATCTTTAAATATGTTCTCCTTATTTCAATTGTTCAAAGCGAAGATAAACTTTAATTTGCTTTAACAACAATGATCAATAACGAGATCAAAATATTAATTAACACAGCAAGAATGGAATACTACACTAAAATGGCCTTAGCATTTACTTTTGTTTTCCTCAATAATTGCCATCCTTGTGCTCTGCTTTCATATATAGCAAATATTCAAGAGATAGTTGGATAAAGATGTCATAGAGGTATGTAATTCAACCAAAAGAGCCATGTGTGACTTATGATCCAACCAGTGTTTAAAAATAAAAAGATGAAGAGCGCCTGGGTGGCTCAGTCAACAAGCCTCTGCCTTCAGCTCAAGGCATGATCCCAGGATCCTGGGATCAAGTCCCACGTCTGGCTCCCTGCTCCGCGGAAAGCCTGTTCTCCCTCTCCCCCCCGCTTTGCTGCTCCCCACTGCTTGTGTTCCCTCTCTCGCTGAATCTCTCTTTGTCAAAAAAAATAAATAAAATCTAAAATAAATAAATAAATAATGAAAATAATAAGGTGTTATATCGTCTAAAGGTTTGTGGTAAGGGGAGGGGAATTAAACCCACTCAAAGCTTGCAAAAGTATAGTCAAATTGCAAAGCTTATTGGTTTATAAATTCTTGAAAATATTTTCCTTCTTCAAAATTGGAATTAGTAGTTGGCAAAAGCATACATAGACAGTTGGAAGGATAATAAAATATAGAAAGATTGAGGAAGAAAAAAGAAAAAAAATACATGCTTCTGCATGGTCAGAGCTTTCTGAGCAAATTTACAGGAACCTGGGTTAAGGGACAAGCTTGAGTATAAAAGATGAATAAATGGACAGTGAGAACTTTAGAAAGATTGAGGGCGCCTGGGTGGCTCAATTGTTAAGCATCTGCCTTTGGCTTGGGTCATGATCCCAAGGTCCTGGGATTGAGTCCCACCACATCGGGCTCCCTGCTCAGTGGGAAGCCTGACTCTCCCTCTCTCTCTTCCCCTGGTTGTGTTCCCTATGTCACTGTGTCTCTCTCTATCAGATAAATAAATAAATCTTAAAAAAACAAAAGAAAAAAGAAAAAGAATTTTGGAAAGATTGAACTTCCTAGAGGTGTGTTTTTACATATCAAAATGAAGTGGGGGGCACCTGGGTGGCTCAGTCGTTAAGCGTCTGCCTTCGGCTCAGGTCATGATCCCAGGGTCCTGGGATCGAGCCCCGCATTGAGCTCCCTGCTCGGCAGGAAGCCTGCTTCTCCCACTACCATTCCCTCTGCTTGTGTTCCCTCTCTCGCTGTGTTTCTCTCTCTGTCAAATAAATAAAATCTTAAAAAAAAAAAAAAATGAAGTGGAACTGAAGCCATGGAGACAGGTAGGGGTTGCAAATCCGGAGACAATCCTCTGGCCCCCAGAGTTACCTATTTATATTCCAAAAAGGCAGAACTTAGAGATTTCTCTTTCTCTTCCTGAGGAGAATTTATTCACGTTAAGGTGAGTTTCTTTCCCTCCCCTTAAGAGTGGAGCAACATGTATATGAGCTCCTGGATTCATATTTTTTTTGGCTCCACTCTTGTGGTACAAGAATCCCTTTTTGTGCAAATGCAGAGTCCATCTGCCTCTCATGGCATCAATGAATAAAAGAGGAACACTGAGGCATGGAGAGCCAATGCTGTTATTGCTCTTAATAGAGAGCAGTAACTCCCTTCTCTACTCCAGAAATTTTCTATTCAGGATATAAGTAGAGATATTAAAAATCTATCAGTCACCAAACAATTGAGACCCTTTTTATATAGTTTCCTTCAATCTCTATATAGTCTATCACAAGGAAATCTTTTCAGTTATTAAACTTTCTCTCAATTAGTAAGTTTATTTTTTTTAAGATTTTGTTTATTCATTTGACAGAGAAAGAGCCCAAAGAGGGGGAGCAGCAGGCAGAAGGAGAGGGAGAAGAAAGAAGGCTTTCTGCTGAGCAAGGAGCCTGATGCAGGGCTCGATGCAAAGACCCTGGGATCATGACCTGAGCAAAAGGCAGATGCTTTATCCACTGAGCTACCCAGGTGCCCCAATTAGTAAGTTTATTAATCCATCTATCAATCAATTCCTTTCAATTTCAACTGTGTCAAACACCTAATAGATTACAAAGAAGTGCAAAACCAAGCTTGGGCATAAAAAAAAAAATTAAGCTGATCAAAACAGCAAAACTAGAAATAATCAACCAACTAAACAAACTAAAATAACTAAAATAAAACCTAACTCCCTTTACCACAAGATGCATATGGAACTGTGTTGTAGAAGATTTATGATTCATGCAGTCAAGAAAAACAAGAGAACTTCATCAGAGATTGAGATGGCATCTGCCTGAAATGTACAGGGACATTTTCTTAGTGGAAGTCTTTGATGGACATCTTTCCCATTGAGAAAAAAGGGAAACAGTGTTTGTATGAAAATATTTCCACTTTGAGAACTGGAGGCAGCAAATAATACCTAATTACTCAATGACGTATTTTGCTAAACAGTTACTGCTCATTACAATCAGTTTTTTTTCTAAGATATAAATTCATATTTATGGATTTAAGGCATCTGGCATACCTTTCTTCATTCAATACAAAGAACTTGCATTTAATATGAATAACTGGGGCCAATCTTAGTAAAACAACAACAAAAAACCTTTAACATAATAAAGAATTTTTTGGCTAATCATAACTAAAAGAAGATGATTTAATTTTCTGAGGAGTTCAATTTATTTTTTCTTCTTGGAAAAATTGTGACAAAATAGACATAATGCAAAATTTACCACTTTAACCATTTTTAAGCATTCAGTTCTGAGACATTAAGCGTACATTATTGTGCAACCATCATCATGACCTATCTGCAGAATTTTTCATCTTTCCCAAGTAAAACCTTTTATCTACTAACCACCAACTCCCTAGCCTCCCCTTTGTCTGCTCCTGACAATCATCATTCTACTTTCTGTCTCTACAAATTTGACTCCTCTCAGAGCTGCATAGAAGTAGAATCACACAATATTTGTTCTTTTGTGGTTAACTTATTTCACTTAGCCTAATGTCTTCAAGATTTATTCTTCTTATAGCATGTGCCAAAATTTCTTTCCTTTGTAAGGCTAAATAACATTCAGTTCTATGTAGAGACCGCATGTTATCCATTAATCTGCCTATGAACGTTTGAGTAATTCCATCCTTTGAGTAGTGTGACTAATACTACTATAAACATGGGTCTATAAATATCTGCTTGAATTACTGTTTTCAGTTTTTAGGGGGTTCTACCCAGAAGTGAAATTGATAGATCTTATGTTAATTCGTTGTTTAATTGTTTTAGGAATAACTATACCATTTGTCACAGTGGCCACATTATCTTATTCTCTTCAGACTTATACAGACTCACTACAGCTAAGAGGCACTCATGTCTCCTCCAGGAGAGGAGATAGGTGGACATCTGATTGGTCTCTCCTTTGGGGAGACACCCACCCTTGTGTGTCTTTGTGCTACCAATGCAAGGAGAGAACACACAGGGTTGGCAAGAGAGCCCCTGTTCATCATGGGCAGAAGCTCTTCAAAACCTGCAGTCCTAGACTGGATGCTCAAAAGTTTTAAGAAGGGATTCTCAGGAGACTTTGGGATCAAAATGTCTCCCGGAAAATGACACACATTATGTGAACTGAAATAGCCCACCTTCGGGGTCAACTGGCCCTCGAAGGGTACCCTAGACCTACCCACCGTCCAGGCTGTTTACAGAGTTGTGGTCGGGACTCTTGGACGCCCTGACCAATTCCCATATATTGATTCTTGGCTTCAGATAGTCTAAACTCTGCCCCTGTGGGTCTGAGTCTGTGCTAATAGGAAGGGCCAGAGTAGGATATTTGTAACCTAAGTAAAAGAGACCAAAGTCTGTAAGAAAGCAAAGCCTGTTTATCAGGGAGACCCAGAGACTGAGGACAGTGTGTTTGTACCCCCGCCATATGCTCCGAGCGTACCACCACTGAGACAGCCGATGCCCCACCTTCTGGATAGCCCATTGCCTTCGCTGAGCCCACCTCAGCCTCCCGAACAACCGCCAAGCCCAGAGGGAATTCTGAGCCTGCCCTGGTCCTGGAGCCCCAGCTCACATTCCATGAGCCAACTGCTACAGTCTTCTCAGGCTCCAGTAGCCCAGCTGTGGTCTTCCAGATGCTTCTCTGTGAGATGCGAGGGCTACAACAGATAAACGCTTATAGCAACATCTAGCCTGGACACTCTGTTCTCATCTGTCAGCCCTTTAGCACCACTGACCTCCTAAATTGGAAAAACCATATGCCGCCATACTCAGAGAAGTCTCAGGCCATGACTGACCTCCTGGAGTCCCTGTTCCAAACCCATCAACCCACTTGGGATGAATGCTGCCAAATTCTCCCGATGTTCTTTAACATGGAAGAACGCCAAGGAATCCTCACCAAGACATGTTGTTGGCTCCAAGGCCACTCCCATCTGGAACCCTGAACACAGAATCATGGGCATTGGACGCAGCCCCCAACACTCTGCCCAGCTGGAATTTCCATACAGCTGAAGGACTATCTGCCCTAAGTCAATACCATAAATCTCTTCTGCACGGACTCAGAGTAGGGGCAAAGAAGCCAACCAACATGTCCAAAACTGTGGCAGTTATCCAGAAACCAGAAGTATCACTGACTGACTTCTATGAGAGGCTATGCGTGAACATCCATGTGTATATCCCCCTTTGATCCAGAGGCCCCAGAAAGGCAATGAATGGTCAACTCAGCATTCATGACTCAATCATACACCAATATTTGCCAAAAACTCCAGAAACTTGAAGGCTTCTCTGGCATGAATGCTACCCTGCTGATTGAATTGTCAGAAATGTCAAAGGCCTATCCAAAACCTTAAAAATAAAATGGAATCTCCATACAGCATACAGACCCCAGGGCTCAGGGAAAGTAGAACGTATGAACCAAACCCTTAAAACAACTTTAGCCAAACTCTGCCAGGAAACTCAATCCCCCTGGGTAGAATTGTTACTGCTGACCCTGCTCAAAGCATGCTGTATCCCAAGACCCTGTGGTTATTCACCCTTTGAGATTCTCTATGGCAGGCCACCCCCTGTAATAAGTAGGCTTGGAGGAGACCTCAAATAGACTGGAGACTTAGGAGTGTCCTGACACCTCCAAGCCCTGGGAAAAACTCTAAGGCATATTTCCCAAGAGGTTTTAGAAAGGACCTCAACCCCATGGGTAACTGGGCCCATCCCTACCAGCCAGGGGACATGATATGGGTAAAAGATTGGAAGAAGGAACCGTTCCAACCCACTTGAATGGATCCCCATCTAGTAAAGTTCCAGGTATCACTCCCTGGATCCATCATTCCTGAGTAAAGAAGGCAACAGCTTCCTGTTGATTGATCAGACAGCCTGATCAGATAGACAGATCCTGCTGATTGGCAGACCACCTGGGACCTGACTGACCACCTCAAAATAAAGGTCCAGAAGACTACCCAGCAGCCCACAGCCACCACAAGGGCCTCTGGGCTGACTTGACGCCCCACAGAAACTGGCAGATCCTCCTCCCCCCCAAACTTTCACTTTCACTCTCGCTTTAGCTACAGCTGTTCCCAACACAGGACAGGCACAGGTTGTGGGTGCTTCTTATGCACCAGGTAGATATAGTCCCCAATAATCAATTCCTTCCCGTTCCCTTTTTGGCATACACATGGTCCAAGTGAGCTATCCAAGTCATCCCACTATTGGTTGGACGAGGTGTAACACAGGGATGAGAGGAATCACTTCATCCTCCTATTACTACAGGCAGCTACCAGAAAATCTCGCAGAAGATATGGAGCAGGTGTCTAGGTCTATGACTATACAAGATCAGATAGACTCCCTGGTGGCAGTGGTATTGCAAAATTGGAGGGGCTTAGACCTGCTCACTGCTGGAAACGGGGGATTCTGCCTCTTCCTAAATGAGGAACGTTGTTTCCACATGAACCAGTTAGGTTAGTCAGTGACATGGTCCAACAACTAACTACAAGATAGAATTGCATGCAGGAGACAAGAATTAAAAAACTCTTGGGGTAACTGGTATAGTGTGTGGAACTGGGACACATGGCTCCTTCCCTTAGCTGGCCCTCTCCTCATGATACTATTGGTGATTCCGTTCAGTTCATATATCGTTAATCTTTCCAACCATTTCACCAGTTCTCAGATGGAATCAATTAAATTGCAACTGCTGGTAACTCAATACAGACCTCTAGACCAACAAAAAACCCAATGGTAATGGTTGATGCTCATTCTAAATTAGAAAAGGCATAGAAATGGGGGGATGAAGAGGAAAATTACCCAAAGCAGGCCAAGGCCAGCAAGTCCCAGAAGATAAAAAGTTACTAGAGTAAAAAGTTACTTTTTTACTTAGTAAAAAGTTACTAAGAGATGATCAGAAGCCCTGCCTGAGCAAGAGATAACCAGCCATTTCTCCTTCTGTAGACAGGCTTCCCCTGGGGAGCTTCCTGCACTGCCCTCCCTGCTGCCCTACCGGCTGTTTCCACCTAAAGCACCCCACTCCCCAACCCCCCCCCCAATTTAAAACCACCTACCAGCAGCCAGCACAGCCCTTGTGACCTGACCCCCTGCACTCCCCTATAAAATCCCTGTAACCCCACTACCCGGGGCCCAGAATTTTGAGTGCGTGCTCGTCTGGGTCCGCCAGCATGAAATAAAGCCAAGTTCTATTTCTCCGAGTGTTGTTTTGTCTCTCACAGGTCTGATTTTTTCCCAAAACACTAATAGGTTGTAAGGATTATTTTTATTTACTAGATATCAAGAAATCTTCAGTACATCATGCTTTACTAAGTCATGAGAATGAAGAGTAATTACATCTTACTCTAATTTCTGTGTTAAAGGAATTTGGTGGCAATCACTCTTTTTAATGTCTGTGAAAAATAGCTCTCTGATTATTTGGGAATAATAAATGATGCTTGTTTTATAATATATTATAAATAGCAAGATTTAAAAATGTCCAATTACAATCTACTTTATAATTATACTTCAGAAATTAAGGGAATGCCTTTTTTCTCAGTAGTTTATTTTACTTTTTTAAAGATTTTTAATTATTTATTTGACAGAGAGAGATCACAAGTAGGCAGAGAGGCAGGCAGAGAGAGAGAAGGGGAAGCAGGCTCCTCGTTGAGCAGAGAGGCCCATGTGGGGCTCGATCCCAGGACCCTGAGATCATGACCTGAGCTGAAGGCAGAGGCTTAACCCACTGAGCCACCCAGGCGCCCCATTTTCTTAGTATTTTAGAGCATAATCAAGAGAACTGCTCACATGTGACAGGAGACCCAATTGATAACTATCGATGGTTAACTGTGGACTCCATGTATATATTTAATCAGTCTTCAGGCAAAATACATATCTAAGGAAACTAAATAGATATGCAGTAATTATTGTTAAAGTAGTCATGGTTTTAATTTCACATTTCATAATACTCCTTCAAAGCACCAAAGAAAATCCCACAAATATAGGCATGTTACTTAAATCTACCAATTTTTTCTTTTTTTTTTTTTTTAAAGATTTTTATTTATTTGACAGAGAGAAACACATCGAGAGAGGGAACACAAGCAGAGGGAATGGTAGCGGGAGAAGCAGGCTTCCTGCCAAGCAAGGAGCCCAATGCGGGGCTCGATCCCAGGACTCTGGGATCATGACTTGAGCCGAAGGCAGATGCTTAATGACTGAGCCACCCAGGTGCCCCTACCAATTTTTTTCTTTAAACAGGTTATTTACTTTTAGCTTAAGAAACTTAGGGTGCTTGGGTGGCTCAGTGGATCAAAACCTCTGCCTTCGGCTCAGGTCATGATCTCAGGGTCCTGGGATCCAGCCTTGCATCTGGCGCTTTGCTCAGCAGGGAGCCTGCTCCCCCCTCTCTCTTTGCCTGCCTCTCTGCCTACTTGTGATCTCTCTCTCTGTGTCAAATAAATAAAATATTTTAAAAAAGAAACTTAATGAAAAAGTTGATTTCAAAAGGTCATAGGGCAAAGCAAAATTTTTACAATCATAAAATTTTGCTTTATTTAGTAATTGACATCAGAAAATAAAAATCTGGTTTGGTTTACACTTAATGAATGTGTAATCATATTAAAAATAACCAATTTTGAATTGTATTTAAATCAAAATATTTTCTGTTATTAACTCAATTTTTCCTAAAGAATATGACTGTAGTCCAGTTTATAGGTTCCAATTAGAATGAATTAAAATTCATTTCTCTGCCTCTTATTAAAATTGGTAAATTAGTAAATTCTACCAACTCTGCATAATTTCCAGTAGATTTAATATTCCAGCAAGATTTTTTTTCAATGTGTATGCCCAATTTCTCTAGTTTCAACACCTTTTATGTTTTTATTTCAGCAATATTCAGCCTGCTTCCTTACACCTTCTGTCTACCAAAAATTCTTAATTACTAACATGAGAAGATATCCTTTTGTTCTGTTTTCTTACTTTTCTTGTCCTCTGCCCAGCAAAATTTTTATTTTTAAAAGCTCATCTTGCCTATTTGAACTCATGATATATTTTTAATGTTTTACTAATTTGGGTTTTATTTTTTTCATTGCTTCGAATCATTTTAATAGAAAAAATCTTTTTAAAAAGAAACTATTTTCTTATTGACTTTCATTTTCATTTCAATATTCCATGTGTTTTAGAGACAGAATTCCTCTAGGGAAAAAAAAGAAAAAGATAGTTAAAATAATTAATATTGTGTTTAAGCCTGCGATATATTAGAAATATAACAGTGATGTTCTCTAGAAATATGTTTGGTACTATAAAACCTTCATATTTTCTGAAGTTTAACCAGGATCTACTATATAAAACAAATCACATCTGTAATTTCTCCAAGGCAACTAGCATATATTGTCTTCAGTTATTCACCATTAAAAAAATATTGGGGTAAAGAACTTCTATACATTAAAAAAAGGAAGATTAATTTTAAAGCATAGGGAGAATTCTTGAACAGCCACTTTACCTATAAGTATAATGAAATAATGGGATGCTTGTGTTGCTCCTCAGTTAAGCATCTGCCTTTGGCTCAGGTCATGATCCCAGGATCCTGGGATTGATTGAGTACTGCATTCCATTTGTCTCCCTACTCAGCAGAGAGTCTGTTTCTCCCTCTACTGCTCCCTCCCTGCTTGTGCTCTCTTTCTCATTGTCTCTCTCTCTTTCAAATAAATAAATAAAAATCTTTAAAAAAAAAAAAGTATAATGAAATAATAAGTATATGAAAAGGTATTCAGCATCATTAGTCATCAGGAAAAAGGTAATTTAAAACACATGATACATTATAAAAACAAACAAAACCCCAAAAGAACAACAATAACAAACACTGGCAAAAATGAGAGCCACTAAAGTAACCACAGTGTTGGTAGGAGTAAAAATTGTCACAAACACTAGTAAAAAACTGTTAGCAGTATTAGTAAGGCTAAAGATATATCTACCCTATGATCTAACAATTCCAACTCCAAGGTAGAGACCAAAGACAGATGAGTGTTTATGTCTAACAATAACAGTGTATGAGAATGTTTATATTAACTCTTGATGTGACAATGAAAAACTTCAAACAGATGAGATGATCATAAAATGAAGACTATATAAATAGTATATTGGCTTAAAATGTATTATTATACAACAACAAGAAGGAAGGAATTATGCTACGTAGAATAGCATGGATGAATACCAAAGATACTTTGAATAAAATCAAATTATGAAATTTAAAAACAGGGTAAAATAATCTAAGGTGATAGAATTCAGAATAAGGGTTATATCTGGGGAAAGTTAATGACTAATGGGAGAGCAGGAAGGATTCTGAGATGTTTGTAATGATCCTATCTTAATCTTAGTGACAATTGCTTGGTTGTATATATGTATAAACATTCATCACATCTGCACCCTTAAGTTATATTACTCTTATCGGGTTATACTCAATAAATGGGATGATTACAATAATGATGCAAAAAGGGGTGCCTGGGTGGCTCAGTGGGTTAAAGCCTCTGCCTTCGGCTTGGGTCATGATCTCAGGGTCCTGGGATCAAGCCCCACGTCGGGCTCTCTGCCCAGCAGGAAGCCTGCTTCCCCGCCCCTGCCTGCCTCTCTGCTTACTTGTGATCTCTCTCTGTCAAGTAAATAAATAAAATCTTTAAAAAAAAAAAATGATGCAAAAATATCACTGTGACCTCTCTTAAATCTAAAATTCTATGATTCTGTGAACCCCTAATCACTGTCTTATTCTTCCTAGTTCCCTTTTCTATGTCTGCATAGTATTCCTTACTTCACGGGCTTCCTCATCAATATAAATAATTCTCATGCCTGGCAATTCCCTAAAACTCAAATGAAGAATTTGACTCACAGTTTATGCCCTCAAAATTTCCACTGCTCCACTCTCAACTCTATTTTGACTTTTTCTTTTTCTTCTCCCAATAAATCTTTATAATTTAAGTGTTAAACAGACTGAGGTAGCAATGTCACACATCAATTGTAAACTGCTTTTCTACATTGGCTTGGAAAAAGAGCATTAAAAGATACTAATCCTATGCTGATGATGTTAGTATACTTTTATTTTTTTTTTAAAGATTTTATTTAATCATTTGACACAGAGAGAGAGAGATCACCAGTAGGCAGAGAGGCAGGCAGAGAGAGAGAGGGAAGCAGGCTCCCTGCTGAGCAGAGAGCCCGATGCGGGGCTCGATCCCAGGACCCTGAGATCATGACCTGAGCTGAAGGCAGAGGCTTTAACCCACTGAGCCACCCAGGTGCCTCGTTAGTACAGTTTTAAATGACTTATATTTATCAACTCTGATTCAATTTTTGATCATGTACTATTGAGGTTTCAGCATCACTATCTGAAAAATATTATTGAGGAATAGATTATTTCTTTAAATTGCAACTGATTTAAAGAAAAAAGAATCAAATCCATATATTTAATTTCTTAATAAATCAAGAAGTGTCATCTGTGTATTTTCACATTTTACTATTTAAATGATGTTCTCTGAAATCAGTCCTTATTTGTTGGTATGTGTGAATTCTAAAAATAATGAGAATAAAAAGCAAAGCCTTCAAATGTAAGAAACTTGATGCCTCTCACTGATATAATAGAACACAGAGATTTTTTTTTCAGGAATTTGTCAGAGCACTCATCTCAGATCAATCCTCACGCACAAATGTGTGTTTTGAATCCCATGTTATTTGAAGAGAGCACCTTCTCCATAACAATGTGATAACACATCTAAATTCTAGGGGATTTTATACCTCAGTAAACATCAATACAATGCAAATGATGATTTACTGGTTTTCTTTTATCTGTGATCTTTTATTCATTGCCTCATGTAGAGCAAATGTGAAACGTAGTCTTTGTTCCTCAGATACAGAGAGAGGGTGCAGAATTCTTGGATTAGAGATCCTTCATTTTTTTAAAAAAAATGAGAAAGCAAGCATTAACATTTTTGCAGTTTATTTTATAAGTCATTTCCAGCATTTTAAAAAGAAGTTCTAAAAGCAATGATTTGTCCTGGGGAAAATGAATCTGGTTTTGGTTTTTAAGGGTTATATTCAAATATTTTTCTTACTCAAAAAAGGATTTTGATTATATACAAATTAAAAAGTGCCATTTTATTCCATTCAAATAGACATTCAAATAGACAGAGCTGACATCCACAAATCCGCTTGAAATTTTCTCCACTTGAGCTGCGAGGGCACTAGGAGCAGTGGAGAGGCGGAGCCTACACCTCACACGCAGCGGTGCCTTCTGCCAGAGGACGTCGCACTTAAAGATTCGTAGTGTTTAATATTTCATTTCCAAATACAACAAGTGCTAGGTCTTGCATAATCTCACAGTTCAAGAGCACCTGAATCCTCATCAAAACAAAGCGTTTTCTAATGAACCAAACTCCTTTATAGAAGTTTCTCCTAGCAGTTCCCGGATCTCGAATCTCGAAGTCTGTGGTTACAAGCTGCCCATTCTACCCTTGGGTGGCTCTTAACTTGGTCACTTTGCTTTTTGGTGGCTGTTGTTTTGTTTCATTCCTTTGTTTTTAGGTTGAGACCTAACCGCTTACCTGCGATTTCTGCCATCAGTCCCTTACAAGTGCTGCCTTCCTAGGGCACCAAGACCTGTAATCACCGGCCACACAGATAGGGCATGCAGACCTCTCTCCTGAGCTTTCTGAGTCTGAGACCTCAAGGGGATCATCATCCTCGCGCCCTTTAAGCCTTTTTTTCTTTCAACACCCTTCCTGAACCCTTCCTCCCTCCCTCCATCCTTTCTTTTATTTCTCTTTCTTTTTCTTCTTGTTTTCAATCAAAATTTAACCAGGATCTACTATATAAAACAAACATCATAGTTGTCATCGGGGATCTACAGAAAAATGCGACTGAGACAGAATGGTGGTAAACTATCTGGTGTCAGCTAAGTAAATGATAACCATTTGTTAAAACAAAGGTTATAATAGAACTAAACATGTAGATTAGGACTGCATTCAATCCTGACAATAATATGCTGGAGATGAGCATTCTGATGTTTATTTTTCTAATTATAAAGGTAATATATGCCTATTGTAGAAAATTATATACGTGTGATGACAGTAACTCTCGTTTTCATTACTGTGAACTTCTCTTATGCATTTGCTTTGTGTCAGGCAATTTACTAAGCAGTTTGCATTTGTTATCTAAGTTAAAATTCACAATAAAACTTTATTGTATGTTCTAGTATTATCCTCATTTTCAGGTGTAAGAAGTGAGGTAAAAAAAGGTTTCACACTTTGAAATTGGTAATTCTTCCTTTGAGTGAAATTTGTTTGATTTAGGAGTCTGCACTTCTACAACGTGAATGTCAAACATGAATGTCATTCAAAAGCATTAATGGATATGTTCTGGTTTTAGCCTTCCTACAGCCATATTTCCTTTTCTTTGGCCACAGCACCCTGATTTTTCACTCAGCTGTTGACCCCAAGCTTGGAGCTTGCTTTGTTTATTACAACTCTAGGCGTGGACCTTAAAGCAACCAGCAACGGCTGTCTCCCATGAACATGTGGATAGTTTGTAGAGGACCCTGAAACCCAGATCCAGCCCATGTGATATCAGGTGAAAGCTTCTGAGAAGAAAAATTCCTTTCTTTTGCAGAAGTCACCTGAAGAAGCATAAGTTCTTTTAAGGGGAACAGGGAAGCCCTTTGAAGCTGGTGAAAGTCAGGTCGATGCTGTGAAAATTTAGGTTATATATTTTCGAACCAAATACAAACAAAATTGGTAAACTGGGCTACAGGATCATTCTTTATTTAAACTATTCGGACACACATGCCAAAAATGTCCTTTTATTATTCCAGTCTGTTTGGATCTGTTATTTGAAAGCATATATTCTGTATTCTAACGTGATACAGATCAATAGACAATATGCTTCATTAGCCCATAGTATAGATACATATGTTGTATAGACAAAACTGTGCTTTGTATTGTCCCTTCCAAATCTTCTCAAACTGCAGTCTTACTGACTTAGTTGATCTCGACATGGAACTCTGCCATATCTCTTCCAAAATTCATACTGATAGTATTACGTGTTATTCAAATATAATAAGAAAGAGAAGAGTCTTTAAAAGACCCATGTGCCAGTAAGTTTAAAGACTGAGATGGGATGAGTTATATCCATTTATATATTTATTCAGTTATATTCACTAAGCACTTTCTGTGTATCTGCCCTGGGGATAGAAATTGGAACACAAAGATACTATCTCCACGCTCACAGAATTTACAGTTTTGTTCTCTTGCGATGCACACTTAGTCTTTAATGACACTAAATGCAGACACAGTGATCAAGCAATTTAGAGGTTAGTGGAAAATGAATGTAAAAACATACAACATTTTTCTAGTAGCACAGTCAACCTAGAATACCAAGTGACCTGAATGTTCAGGTTTAACAAATGCCCTTCAACTACATAGACATGAAATGATCGATAATTAGAAAAATGTCACAATGGCTCCATGTTGTTCCTGTAGGAACCTTTGGTACGTGGAAGACGTGACATACATTCTACTGTTTTGACATGATGAAGTGTCAAGGGAGTGACATTTCTGAGGCAATGCAAGGGGGAATTATGCTGACTAAAAATACAGGTTTCCACTACCTGAGCTTGAAGGAATATATGTATAACATTTGTGACTATAAATGATTAATAATTTAACAGAATTTGATTCTTTTTGAATAATGTGAGAAAAAACTTTTTTTCTTAGGGAAAAAACTAGGGAAAAAACTCCAACCCAAAGACCAGGTAATATTGTGTTGGAAATTGAACCCATTGCATCTTTTTTTTTCCCCCCTTTTAATACTGTATTTCTGAATCTTGTTGAAGATAGATGTTGTTTTTTTTTTACTGGATCAATGCTAAATAGACCATTGTGAGTCAGATATTTCTAATTAGTCTTGCCTTATTTCAGTGGTCATGGTTGACCATTATTGGTTCAATACTATTAACTGTCTATTTTTTTTTGTTTGGATTTTAGGTATATTTCAAAATAAAACATGCAAAATAGTTTCTTCTATTGTATTTTAAGAGAAAAATATTTTCTTATACTTTATTCCATAGAAAACTTGATTTATAAAGAATGAGTTACCAGTATCTACTCTCTATTTATTTAGTTAGTTAGTTGAGAGAGAGAGAGAGAGCAGAGTGGGGGTGGAGGGGCAGAAGGAGAAGAGGGACATGCAGACTCCCTACTGAGTGGGGAGCCTGACATAAGGCTCTATCCCAGAACCCTGGGGACATGACTTGAGCTGAAGTCAGATGCATAACTGCTTGAGCCACTCAGGCAACCCCCAAAGTATTCATAATTTTAAAAAATTATATTGTAGAGTTGAAAATCTACAAAATCTGGGGCGCCTGGGTGGCTCAGTCGTTAAGCATCCACCTTCGGCCCAGGTCAGATCCCAGGGTCCTGGGATCGAGCCCCACATCGGGCTCTCTGCCTGGCAGGGAGCCTGCTTCTCTTGCTACCATTCCCTCTGCTTGTGTTCCCTCTCTCGCTGTGTTTCTCTCTATCAAATAAATAAAAAAAAATCTTTAAAAAAAAAAAAAAGAAAATCTACAAAATCTATAATTTACAAGCAAACAGTTTTCTGAATTTTTTAGCTTGTGTTTATGAAAAGAGTAGATCATTTCACACTTTTTTTTCATAACAGGTTGTGAAGTTATTTATTTAGGCAAGAATTAGTTAAATTTGTCAGTAAAAAAACTGCTTTAAAAGTAATATAGAAATAGGTTTTTGCTTTTTAAAAACTTGTTTAAATATAATGGCTTCTAATTACTATTTGGAGGGACTTCTTTAAATTACTAATGATGATAATACGATGTATTTTCAGCCTAAATAATATATTAAAGTGTCCTACAGACTGAGTTGTCTGTTCCCACCTCTCCAGATTTGGATGTTGAAGCCCTTACATCCAGTGACTGTATTTGGAGATAGGACCTATAAAGAGAATATTAAGGCTAAATGAAGTCATATGAGGCCTTTCGAGGATTAGTGTCTTTAAAATTAAAGAGATGCTAGAGAGTTCCTCTCTCCACCGTGGGAGGACAGAGCTAGAACTCAACAATGCTGGAACTCTGATCTCAGACCTCCAGAACTATGAGAAAATAAATTTCTGTT
>CM053603.1:157674979-157705809 GCA_028646535.1 Procyon lotor | reverse complement strand
ATGACTCTTGGTTTTGGCTCAGGTAGTGATGTCAGGGTCCCACGGCGGGCTCCACACTCAGTGTAGAGTCTACTTGAAATTCTCTCTCCCCTTTGCCCCTCCCACTCCTGCTTGCTCTTCCTCTCAAATAAATAGATAAATAAATAAATCTTTAAAAAAAAGAAAGATTAAGTGAAATGGGAGAAATAGGAAAGTCTACCTTTACTTGGTATTATCAAGTCCTATTTATTTTTACTAACATATTTATCAATATATAATAAAACTGCATATGATCCCATTAAGTAAGTTCTAGTCTACTTTGAGAGAATATCAACAATAATTTTTTATAGTACTATTTCCTTAGTTACTATAGTAACTACCTCTATTAATTAATGTGGTTTTTTTTTTTAAAGATTTTATATATTTGACAGAGAGAAACACAGCGAGAAAGGGAACACAAGCAGAGGGAATGGTAGTGGGAGAAGCAGGCTTCCTGCCAAGCAGGGAGCCCGATGAGGGGCGGATCCCAGGACCCTGGGATCATGACCTGAGCCGAAGGCAGACGCTTAGCGACTGAGCCACCCAGGCGCCCCAAATTAATGTTTAACACTTTTCATATTTGATATAGTGTATCACTTAGCCTATTTTCTATATTTTTATATTACTTAATTTTGAGAAAGTTAAAATGAACTGTCATATTTAAAATGTGTGTATTTTAAAGTAAGAGATTATTAGGTATTTATGAATCCCAACTTGAGCAAAATCTGTATTACTAATTTTGAGAATAAAATTTTTCTTTGTGATTATTTGAACTAGCCAAGATTTCAGTGACACTGGGAAATTAATGCTGGGATGATCTTGGGATTTGCATAGTAATTGGTTTGACACATATGCCATACTGTACAGACCTATGGACACAGATGGTAATGAATATACCAATCACGTTCCCTGAGATCAGTATAAAAATGTGATGAAATTGATTTTTTTTTCATTCTTTGAGGTTTATAAGTAACCATGCTGGCTAATGAGCTAATTTAGATAAGCTTTAAACAAGAATATAATCATATTATTGGTAATTATTGGAAAGCAGCACGGAATGAAAGACTCTCTCTCTGTCAAATAAATAATTTTAAAAAAAAAAGCACTTTTGTTCTAAGTTTTTAGTTTCCATTCCAAGTTTTAATTAGCAATTAAATGAAAAGTTATTTGACCTATGATTAACTTTCAGTATGTTTTTAAAGTTTATATATATGTAATTTTAGAAGTGTTATTCTACATAACAATGTCTCTAAAGGAAATATTATCAAATATGCTTTCAATAATGAATATTCTAAAAAATGTATTTAAACTAAATGGTAGAAATGTGACATAGTTATGAATATTATTTTATATAAATTAAACTTTAACAAAGGGAAAAGAGTTGTATATAAAAATATCATCTAAATTAATGCCAATTCTTAAAGAATTAAACAATTTCTGAGTGACATATTTGCTTTTCCATAACTGGAAAATTGTCTGATGATGGTATGCTATAATGATTGTCATTTATTAATATGGAAAATACTCAGTACTGACAAATAAATTAACAAATAAAAACATCGAAATACTTCTCAAACACCTTATTATTTGCGATTTCAGCCATAAATTTATGTAACAAAATACTTACGTCCAATGTTATAATGTTATTGTAGATCACATATGAAATATTAGAAAAGGACAAATATTTTACTTTAGAGTTGTATCATAGATTTCAATATTCTTCTTAGTAACTGCAAATAATTGAGTAGAACAAATCCATAATAGAGGAAAAGGATGTTTAACTGAGAACTATTCTGAAGGTTATTTAAGATCAATTATTTTCAATCAGGTTGAATTCATCAGGAAAATATTTAAAGTAGCATTGCAGCTTAATAGTTTACAATTTTTATTCATGCCTTATAGATGTTACTGAGCTCTTTTCATATTTTATGTTAAATGTGTATCTCCTTGCTAGCGCTTTCCCTTACTACCAATCCAGGGACTGGAGCACTGTTCATGTGAGACAAAGTCTGACTTATTTGTTTTTAAAACCTGGTATTATTAGTTCCTACTACATAAAAGTGCTCAATAATGTTTGCTGAATGCAGGAGCAAATGCAGCTTATCTACTATTATCTACAAGGGGAAACTTTTCAAGATAATAACTAGGGGTATTCATAGCTTTAAAAACTCAGATGTTAGAAATTCCACTGGTAATTATACAAATTACATAGAATTTGCAAATATCTTTCAAAATACTATTAACCACAAAATTTTACCAAATATCCTTCCAAGAACTTGCACATACAATGACCTAATAACATAATGAATCTTAACAATACATAATACTGGAAAATATTTACATCTCATGGCACAGAGTTAAGTACTAAAATACTAACCTAAAGGAAAAAAAAGTATCACTTGCACTCTATGATTCCCTGCATCTTCAACAGAGAAAACAAAATATAATTTAATGCTTTCTTGATGACTTGGGGTCATTATCATGAACCTCAGTTATGTGACATTCTATTCTGTTACAAAGATAATGTGACTACAGATGTTGATGGCATGGATCCTGTTATCAAGTTTTAATAGTCTCATGTAATTAGGTGTAAGATACATCACAAAGCAGCATTTATTTTGTCTTCTTCCATATTTTAGTCATTCTCTTTTGTTGTCATTATTTGCTAAGTCCCCATAATTAGCTAAGGAAGAAGCTCAGGGCCAGAGCTTGAGTGTTTTGATTGAAGCACAAGCTATTTGGGGCTGTGGGAGAAGAAGGAAAACAAAACAAGCCATGAAACAAGCTGTATTCAAAAAAGAAATCCTGAGGAAAATATATATCATACTTAAAATTTTCCATAGGCTTGGTTTAATATGTTACGCGGTCCCTACAATGACCTCTAAAACAGTAGAAATTTCCCCAAACACTGGCGGCTGCACATGGTGCCAGATGTTTTATTTAACAGATTTGAAACTAAAAATCAATTTGGTTGTCATTTATTGTCCTTTTGAGGATTTAGCCATAAAATGAATCAGTAAAAAGGAGAAGAGGGAGACAAACAAGAATCTCTATTTTACATTAAATGTAAAAGGGAATTTTTTTGTACCATCAATCTATAATTATAATAGAATCTTCTACATAGATGGATAGTCTATAGTAGGCATACATATTCACAAACTCATAACAAATCTACTTACTCACAGAGACACTTGGTGTGGAAAAGAAAACTATATAATAGGAATGATATAGTCAAACGTTTTTTAAAAGGGCAACCAAACATTTTAATGTGAGCCTTTGAAATCATTTAGCTTCTTTTACCTTTAAATTTTCAAGCTGGCAAAACATTTACAAATTGGAGAAAATGTCTCATTTTCCTAGAGCAACATTGTTTTTTGTAATACCCATAGCCAAGCAAATATTATTTAAGGTGAGCAGAGTACCTAACTTTGCAGTTTGCCTGTTATTTTTCCTGTTACTAATAGAGTTAGCTGATCTAATCCTTTTATGGAGTTACTCCTTGTGACATTTATGTCAATGTCATTTTTATTCCTTCCGTATCATTCCCATGTAGTAAATAACTCTGTGGACCTTTACTCACATGCTGCTTCCCCATGAAGGGGCATCATGGAATCTGTAGACACAACTGAAGGGATTAGGGAAGTTAAGGTGTGCTGTCATATATACAGAATGTTGTCAGGTAGAAGGTGCCCCAAGGAGAGTGCTGATCCTCCTTCTTGCAAAGCATCTCTGTGATACTCTGCTCCTAAGTGTTGTCAACTGAGAAGAAATAGAAGCTGTGAGACACAAGAGAGGAAAAGATATTTGTAAACTATTTTTTTCCTGAGGTCTTTCCTCAAAAACATATGTCTCTAGTTCTTAAATACTTCTTATGTGTTCATCTACGTTTTCTGTGACTTTTTTTTCATGCTGGAATCCAGATTGAAGACAGTTTACTGATAAAGGTGTGGTTTAGGGGCGCCTGGGTAGCTCAGTGGGTTAAAGCCTCTGCCTTCAACTCAGGTCATGATCTCAGGGGCCTGGGATGGAGCCCCACATCGGGCTCTCTGCTCAGCAGGGAGCCTGCTTCCCCCACTCTCTCTGCCTGCCTCTCCGCCTGCTTGTGATCTCTCTCTCTCTGTCAAATAAATAAATAAAATTTTTAAAAAAAGCACTTTTGTTCTAATATTTGGTCTTAGACCCTGGTTCATGACAGAGTTCCTAAATTCCTTGGAATTTCCTGAGTAACAGTGTCTTTTGTTCTTTTCTTTTTAAGTCAATAATATTTTATTTTTATTATTTTAATTTTTAATTTTTTTCTTTAAGATGACTTTATTTTATTTCATCATGATCTGTGTACTCTTTAATCCCCATCCCTTATTTCTCTCAACCTCCTATCCCTCATCTCTTTGCTAACCAAGCACTTTGTTCTCTATATTTAAAGGACTGTTTCTTTGCTTGTCTCTCCCTTTTTTCCCTTTTCATCTGCTTTGTTTCTTAAATTCCACATGTGAGTGAGATCATATGGCATTTACCTTTCTCTGACTGACTTATTTCACTTAGCATTATACTCTCTGGCTCCATTCATGTTGTTGCAAATGACAAGATTTCAATTCTTTTTTATGGCTAAATAATATTTCATCACACAGGTACACCACATCTTCTCCACCTATCATCTATTGATGGACACGTGGGCTGTTTCCATAGTTTGGCTATTGTAGGTGATGCTGCAATAAATATAAGGACACATGTATCCCTTTCACTTGGTGCTTTTGTATTTTTGGTTAAATACCTAGCAGTGTGATTTCTGATTTGCAAGGTGGTTCTATTTTTCATTTTTTGAGTAATCTCCATACTGTTTTCCACAATGTCTGCACCAGCTTGCACTCCCACCAGCAGTGTATGAGGCTTCCCTTTTCTCCACATTCTCCCAATACCTGTTTTTTCTTGTATTTGTTCGGCTTTTCATTCTTTAATCATAATGTACTTTCTATGATTTTAGCTTTTCTTCTCAAATATAATATACTAAATATATAAGAAAAACATTTTGATCATATTCCTCAAATATTACAAAAATAGCTTACAAATAGATTACAAAAATCCCTACTTAAGATAGAGGTACTCTTTTACTGAAGTTTGTTTTATCACTTAATTTTTTAGCTGTATTGATGATTTCAGGATCTTGCAACAGAAACACAAGGCTCTCTGCAATCTCAGAAAACCCCTAGTGTTTTTCCTCGTCTTCACTTCCTGACACCAGCTAGATTTAAGATATCAGTATTACCTGGCAGAGTCACAATAAACATAAAAACAATGAAGTTTCATAAGCTAAGTCAATTTAATAAAGAATAATTAAGATCATTTTATCACTAAATTTGTAAGTTAATATTGTCCTTTCATTAAAAAAAAAAGTAACTGATGGAGAAAAAAGATGGCAGTTTTCCAATGGCTTTTATTTGGAAAAATAAAATGAATTAATATTGATAAAAAAAAGTGGCCACCATCTTTGGGTCCATCCCATTTTTATTACTTTTGATGTTAAAATATTACTGGCCTCCAGACCGGACTCTGATAAGGGCTTTTCTAGAGCAGATGCTGGCTGTTGTTCTTGGAGATGAATCTTTGTGGATCTAATCACAGAAAATACATCTAAACTAGTTCAAAATGAGTAATTTGTGGCCTTAAGGCTCATGTGAGACAAGCTTGCATTCCAGTACTATTCCTTCACTGAGGCCTCATATGCCTATGAGGAGCCTTCCTGGCGCATAGCTGCAACTCATGAGCTCAGTGAAAGGAAAGACACTAATTCTATGTTGGAAGAATAATGAAATAATTTAAGGAAACGAAAAGTCCTCCACAGATCACAATAAAAAAGAACATAAAATTCCTTTGAGATATTAGTTAGCAAATTCAAGTCCTATCCCACTAAAAGCCTTGTTATGCATCATTAACATTTTGCAACTAAAATTATTTATCCTTTTTAATTAAGGTTTCTTTAATCATAATTTAGAACAAGGGATCCTTATATTTCATGGTACAAAAGAGCAATATGTTGACTAATACCGTTTGAGAGGAAATTGTAAGATATTTTTGAGTTAGCCTCACCTACTGTATCTGAAAATTCACATATTTATTTTTAATCTTTGTGCATCTTGTGACTTGTTTTCTTTTCAAATAAAATATACTGAGTATATTACAAATGCAAAATAACTGTATTCTTCAAATGTTATAAAAATAGTTATATTTTATGTAGTATTTTTAGTTGTTGTACATAATGAATTATTTCAATTGCCTTAACAGATACCTTTATAAGTATGAAATTACTGTTATCACTTTAGTGGTGTGAGTTGAACAGGGAAAACTTTGAAGAAAACCATTGCCATTTGATATATAATGGGATTTTTAAACCATTCTAAAAAAGATAGTCAAGGCAATGTGTTTAAAATACCAAACTCACAGGTTTAAACCCACTGCTTTTCTTAATTAGGTGTTAGACAAAAACAATGCCAAAACCTTTTTCTTGAATTAAAATATATATATTTTTTTTTATTATATATATATAATATATATTATATATATATATATATATATATTTATTATATATATATATATACCTGATATCCCTAACAATAAATATTGGTTAACTGGTTAGAAAATGATTTTTAAAAACCCTGAAAATATTATTCCTCAGTACCCTTATCATTCTAACATTATAACCGACTTGTTCCACATCAGCTTTGATAAATGCATTCTTTAATAAGTCATACTGGGATACGTGTGCTTTGCTCTGGGGCTGTGGCATCTATTCAAGTCTTCCTAGCTTCATTTACACCTCACAATCTCGCTCTTTTTCTGCCTCTGTCATCCCCAATCAAAGCGATTATTGTAGCATTGCTTCTTCAATTTTCGGTGTCTGAGTTTCTTGCTACCACTCTCCTTTAGCAGAAACCAAAGCGGAGAGCAGAAAAGAGCTCAAGATAGATTTCCACTCTATGAGAATCATTTCCTCTTATCAAAAACAGGTTCCTTTTCCCTCTGCCTCTCCCTGAGAATCTCCATTCCACGACTGAGGAGGATTATAGTCAGACAGTTATTTAAATGCAAAAGGTTTTCTGCAATTTCTTCAGACTCCTAAGGGCAACCCATAATTTCTCTCACCTCAAGATTTTTTTTAAGTTAACTCTGAATAGGGCTTTGTGAGTTATATAGTCCTTTGTCAACCCCCTCAAAGGGCTAATAGTCTAGGAAAAGTAGAAAATGAATTTAGTAAAAACTATTCAAACATGATTTAATAAGGATAGAAAAGTGAAAAGAAATTAAGGACAATTATTTTTTTTTTTAAATTAAGGAGATTTTGTCCACAGATACACAAGGATTTACTTTAATCACAACACTGGTAAGATGTTTTTGTATTAGTGGGTTTTTGTTTTCTTTTTTCTCCCTCAAACTTTAATGCGTATAAAATCACTTGGGAATCTTGTTAAACTGCTGATTCTGATTTGGTAGATTTTGTAAAGGTGAGACCTAAGATCCTGTGTGCTTAACACACTCCCAGGGTGCTGGGTGATGCTCAAATTATTGGTCTAGAACCACGCTAAGCAAGATGATAAATCCTTGAAAAAAAAGGATGACTTTAAGCAGTAAAGAGGCATAGGTAGGAATTGTATTGAGAAAGGAGTCTTTGGGTGGTGTTTGAAACAGAAGACCAGATTTTTGGAGATTTTGCTGCCTCACAAAGCAGGAAGGAGGCCTTTTAAAAGATCCGAACAACAGAAAACAGAAAAGAACAACAAAAGAGAATAAATCCTGCCAAGACAAAATCAAACACAAGAGGTAGACACCAACATAAGTATAGGTCACACAGAACTACCAGAATCTTGGAAGGAAGACAAAATATCATCATAATTAGTGCAGCATAGTAACACTGCAAAGTTACGGCACTGAAAATATCTGCGTGCAAAAACAGGGCCAAACAAAACTTGCAAATACCTGGCAGCAAATTACAGGGGTGATATCCGTGAACCAAAAAGACCAGGGGAAAATGCAAACGCAATGTCCCACTACCGCGTATATGAGGCTGAGTTTCCCACATTTGCATCCGGAGTCTAAGAGAGAAGTCTCACCCTGGGAAAACCACCCTCAAGATCATGATATCTCTTTCCCAGGTAAGTATCTTTTTTTTCCCTCCTTTTTAATGAAATGTTGTTCTGATTAAAGTGTTCCTTAATCAGAGTTGATGTTTCATGTTATATAAAGGGCATCGATAAAAATGCGATTGAGCAATGAAATAGAGAAGCCTCAGTATGGTGTCCTTGCTCAAGACTCAATTCGGGGCTTGGCCAGAAAATTCATTACAGTCAATGCAAATTCTGATTCCAAAATAGGCAGATTGTTCTTCTCTCAGAGGAGTGGTCTGCTTTAATCTGCAAACCAGGCCAAAGGAAAAGGAAAATAATAAAAGCAACTATTGGTTTCCCCTGGATATTGAAATAGAGAAATTTTGTTTAAACAAAACAAAACTCATAGGATATGAACACAAAATTGTAGTGGAAATGGATAGTCAGTAAATCATTTTTTACCTTCCGTTATCCTTAAAAAGCAGATCTTTGCCCTTTGGAAAATCTTTTGCTTTGGAAAAAGTAACTTTTAGGAAATTCATCACCTGTTTCACCCATTCTTTTATTCACTCACAGCACAAATATTTGAGTTCCATTGTGCTAACTGTGGGTCAGATTCAGTACTTAGCCCTAAGCAGATTACAGTGTTGTTTACTCAAATGTAATACATTAAAGCGTATATTAGGATTTACATGTGACTGCCAACTGGACGCTTGCTCTATAACGTACTGCTACTACTCACTTATTGAAATTAGTTTTGGAACTCCTCAGAAACTCAATATTGAAAGCAGAGGAGAATGGAATTATGTTTACTAAAGCAGGGTCCCGGAATCATATGCTCCCATATTTCCATTAGATATCTGGCACAAGCTTTTGAATCATTTGAGGAGAATTTAATTAAAGGATGAGTAATTTTCAAAAGGATGAGAAGAATAGGGTAAGGGGAAAAGAAAAAAAAAAGAGAATCCATTTCCTTGGGGCTGGTCCCACCCTGGGCCAAGTGTTGTCAGGGAGGAAGCAGCTATTAGGACCCCAAAATGGACAAGTATGCATGGGCCTTTGGTGGAAGGTCAGTAGTAGCCCCAAATGACGCTGTGATAGGGTGCCTAGCAATAGAAACATTATTTTTTTTTCTATTCTTGAAGGCAAAGAATAGATTTCTGATTCTCTGGAAGATCTGGTGTTCATAGCTACTGAGTTTTTTTCCTGCCTTCTTCACTTTTCTTCGTGTTCATAAAACAACACTTGATTTTGGCCTAAGCGTTTCTTCATTCTTTGAAAGTTGATAATTACAGTTTTTATCTTTGTGAATTTAGCCGTCCTGCAAATAGTAAAGCTAGCCGTGGCTTGAAGAAGGATGTGGTGGGGGTGTGAATATCAAGGCAGGAGGATTGGTGTTGTATCTGGTAGATTCAGGACACTGATTAATAACTGATATTCTCTGGGGTTCTTTGCTGGTCTCCCTGTCTTGCATCCTCTTCTCCTCCTCCTCACACTGAGGGTACAGAAAGGAGACCCAGGTGACTGCATTTCCTCTCCCTTACGTTCTCCCCCAGTTCTGAGTCACCAGGGTCTCTGGAGGGGAATTCAGGCCTTGAGAGCAGACAGTGTCTCTGCAGTTGCCTCAGGCCAGAGACCCCAAACTGAGCTGTGCACCTGTTAAGCGGCCTCTAGCTTCTCTGTGTTTTTCTTTTATGGATTAGTGTTATTTTCCTACACTCTAGTTTTTACTTTTCGTCTTAATATTATTTCACCTCCTTATCTGTATGTCGGCGTTCTTCCTAGTACTCAACTCTGAAAATATTTGTTCCTGGAAAACTCTCAAAAACTTCCCAGCATCTTGTATTTTCTTGGGAAGAAAGAGCTTCCCAGTCTCTTTCTGTCCAATACTCAGCATAACAGCGGGACCTAATTACATGTTGGTATAATAATAAACAGATTATTTAAAAAATCTGAATCTTGAAGATTTTCTTTCCATGAATATGTGCTATAGTGTAACCTACTTATGTTCTCCCTAGGTGGATGGATAATATTGGAAAAATTCCGGAAATGTGAAAAATAATCATAGAAAAATAGCTTCTCCTGTGTTTGTGTTTCTGGAGTGTTAGTCATGTTCACTGTCATAGTACATAGAGGCTCAAAGATAAGGGTTTATTTTACATGCCTAAAAACACTTTTAGACACTGTTTTTGGTTTCATACTGGCTGCTTAACACTCTAATGAAGCATCATGCTTCTTAGCACAATTATTAAATAGAACTATTGGTTGAGGTCTTGCTTTAGACTGAAGATCTGGATTCTGGAATGATCCATGACCTACCTAACATCACCTGGATATATAGATTTAAGTTCAAGTAGGTCAGGACGGAAGGACTCATTCTAAGCTGCAATGCTTGAAGAATGTATGAAAAATAGAGGGCATATCTCTAGGTTTAGACAATACCCACATGTTTGATGGTGTCTTAGGGCAGCCCAAGTTTTTTATACTACTGATAGAAACACATAGGTGAAGGAATATCCATTTCATAAAGACATTATAAATTTAAATAGGTATGTTTTGAAAATATGTTCATGTAACTAACACCACTGATATTTTTAGAGTTGCCAGTGTTAAACAGCATCATATACTCCCATGTTCACGCTCAGAAATCATTTATCCTTAAATAAAGATCAACATTAATTTAACTGTTTGCCTACAACTAGGAGGCAGCTTATGGACTAGGAAAATATGTGATTGTACAATAATTTTTTCAATAAATACTGGCTTTGTGCTGCTGCTTTGATGAGCTCTCTATGACTTATCCTCACATGTAGCTGCCCAACGTTCATAATTTGAACTGGTATAATACTAATTCTTCCAGATGCACACTCCCATAGTCTTCAGTTGTATTTTTATTCTAACATAATATCATGATATAATTATTTGCTTACATGTCTACATTCAAAATTGTGAGCTTCTCAATGCAAAAGGTGACCTATATATTGTTGTATATATAGTAACTAAGGAAAATAACAAGCAATCAGTGGATGTTTGTAGAATAAATGTATAAATGAATGAATGAATAAATAGACTAAACTTGAGCACATAAATTGATTTTAGGTATTCAATTCTTTGAAAAGGATTTCAGCTGTACACTGCCTTAAATGTATATATACTATTAAATAACAAAAATTCAACCAAATAAATTTTAAAGATCTAATTGGCTTTATTAATTGATTCATGAATCAGGCGGCATCCCATCTAGCATGTAAAGGGGAGCTTCAAAGGGTTACAGAGAATGAAAGTTTTTTAAAGGTAGAGAGGGAATTGGAAAAAAATATTAGCAAAGAATCTATTGTTTTAGGCAAGATTACCCTCCTAACAAGAATGAAAGGAGTCATCAATAATTTCCTAGTTCTGACCTGGAAATTCCCATGCTGACTGGTTAATGGTTACATTTCTGGGGAATTTTAACTGTAGTAAAGTTAGGCATTAAGTCTCAGTTTACTGACTTGGGGCCTTAACTGAAGTAATGCCATTTTGGGCCTTTAGTTTTCTTTTAAAAGTACAAACATGCATATATATATATATATATGCAAAAGATGAATATGTGTATATATATATATATATATATATATATATATATATTCATTCATTCACACACACACATACACAATCTGAATTCTTATAATGTGCCAGACATTGGGCTTAGTACTTTATGTACAAGCTTATTGAATCTCACTTTCCATATGAGAGAAGTGACCAAGAGAGATCAGGAACTTACATCAAGTCTCACAGATGAAATGTGACTTGCAAATTATGATTGATTGATTTCAAGGCTTGTTAATTTTTACTACAGTATGATTCTAAAATTTGATGTTCTCCACTAATATTATATGCTGATAAATAAAAATGCTCTGTAAAAGTAGGTGTATACAATCTTAACTCCCAAGAGATTTTGAAAGTCCAAAAATTAATTAAAGAAATGTGTCTATAGTTGAGAATGAGAAGCAACCTTAAAATGATAAATCTTCCTAGGAACAATAGAAGAATTATAAAGAGAATTGAGGCAACAGAGACATCATTTATTTTTATAAGGAAAATGCTGAATCAAGGGCTTTGTAATAGCTATTGAAGAGAAAGAAAATATCTGTAGCTAGGCTTTTTATTTTCAAGTGATATGTGACATTTACTTTTGATTAAAGATGAATTGAGTTGTAGTATCGTGTTGTATCATCAATTATTAGTTGAACATCTCATATGTACTGGAATCTTCATAATGTGCTAGAATATAGCAGAAAGTAAAAACTAAATGTCTTTGTCCTATGAGATTTTACATTTTGTCAGTAAAGACATCCATTAAATAAATATCTGCACAAATATTGTGATGAATATTCTAATATGAAAAAATATATATAGCATTGTAGGACATAAAAGTAGGAGAAATAATATAGTCTCAGGATCAGGAAAAGTCACTCAGTGGAGAAAATATTTAAGCTGCAACTGTAGGAACTTCTGGGAGTCACGTGTTATTTGATATCCACCTAAGAGAGTCTATGCTTTTAAAAGAGCTTCAGTGAAATTGATTGCTTTTTATGTGTCCATGTTTAAAGCAAAAAGGGGAAATCTTCCCCCTGCTCCAACCCCATTTTCATGGATATCCTTTATTTGTCTGTCTTTTCATCTATCAATCTATCTATCTACTCATCAAGAAAGAGAGAGAGAATGGAAGTAAGGGAGGAAGGAAGGAAGAAAGGAAGGAAAGAAGGAAGGAAGGAAGGAAGGAAGGAAGGAAGGAAGGAAGGAAGGAAGGAAGGAAGGGAGGAAAGAAAGAAGGAAGGAAGGGAGGGAGGAAGAGATGGAGGGAGGGAGGGAAAGATTTGTAGAGGAGGCAAATGGACTCAGTACAAAAGGAAGATGACAATAAAGCAGGCCAGTGGGAGATATATCACTGAAAAATTAAGCCTTGACTCTTGCCTCATGTCATACAGATATGCAGATGTGTTTGGTCTTTTTGTCCATGCTATCATTACAGGTACACACACACACACACACACACACACACACACACACACACACACACACTTGTTTCTAAGATCAAAAAATGCTTTTTTCCCTATTGTCTAACTATAGTCTAACCAAGGTAAGGCAGTATTAGAGTCTGCAGTTCAAGTAAATTTAAATGGTCACACTTTTGATTCATCTCATTTTCATTCCCAGAGAACAGCTTCCTCCATATTCAATTTATATTTAGATGCAGTCTTATTAATCACCCCTGTGAATCAAGAACTTAATCCTCTTTTCAAATGAAATGGCAGCGTTGGTAGAACTAACACTCTATCAATGTATGAGAGCCATGCTAGGAGGCAAGCAGGAAGATCCTAGGGAAGGAGACACCAATGCAGCCCCGTCCCACATATCATACAGTTCAGCCTATGTTGTAAGGCCTTCACTGTTTCAGACAGATTTTTCTCATTTGCAGATATGAACTATGCTCTTCAGGAAAGCCATATTCATTTTGGTATGATCAGCAGTGTACATCACTAATCCATATATTCTGAGGCTGAATATAGGGTACAGACTTTATTGTTATAACAGGTTTTTTGTGTTTATATTTGTCTTCACTATGATCTCTTTGTGTCTTTAGCTCATTGACAGTTTCATTGGCACATCAACAGCATGTGGGAATTTTCATCACAATCACTTCATACATTGATAAGAATTTCTAAAGATCGCTCTTTTGATCTATCATACAAGCAAATCCCTTAGAAAACAGAGAAGATGGGATTTTTAAAGTGCTGTAGTTATTTGAAATATAGACAGAGAATGAAACTTTTATCTTTCTTAAACGTTTTCACCATCTAAACACAAGACTTAAATCTTATGTAATGGCATAAAAATTCTTATCCTCTAAATAATTTATGAAAAAAATCCCATGTAAGCACAGTCTTTGAATCTATATGTGCCATGAGAAGCAATCTATTATTCATTCTTCTTGCAATTTTACTATATAGAAAAAAAAAAGGTTATTATGTTAGAAAAGGAAGCAAAACTATATGACAAAAGGAGTGAAAAGAAATTAAGTTTGACAATGCTGCTAAACTAGCTTTGGGTTCCTCATGTCTCATTTTACATGGTCAGGTCTATGTCAGAATCTCACCAACACCAGCGGATGGATTCCTGTGGAGTACTGACAAACAACACTGCTCTCAGTCTTTCCTTACTTCTACTCCTCTTGCGTTTATTTTGGGAATTATTATGCAGACATCGTCTTCTTTCTGTTCTCCTCCTCCTAAAGAATATTGAACACTAAAGTATCAAATTAGAAATATATCAGATGGTTAAGCCTACTGTCAATACTTATCTCATATTTTGAATTTATTTCCTTATACTGTTTTTCCTGAGAATCTGTTTCTTACTGTTCCTTACATGTTTTGCTTATTCTTTTTCATTATACTCCATTTGTGGTGCTTTTTCCATTTTCTCTTATTTTTAAGGTAAATATATGCATTTTCCTTTTTCTGGCTCAACAGTTACTGAAACAAAATGTATAATGTTGATGGCTGGAATACAAACAAGGATTTCTATTTTCAGTACCAGCAGTGTGCCTATATATGTTGCGGTACAATGAAAATTAAGTACATCGTTTAAGTACATAGCAAACTCAAAACATTCATTTTTTTTCATTCATTTTTCCACTTTCAGTAAATAATAATTAGACCATATGGCTGGACAATATATGGGATCCGATTTAAAGTTCTTAATGGGTTGAATTTGGCACTTAATTAAAACCAAATTTGGCTTATTGATTAACACATCAAAATGGTCCATTGTAAAATGGACCCGCATATAACCTTTAGCTCATTTCTACGGCTACGAATGTTGTACTCAATTAGCTCATCAAGAAATTACTGTTGTGTGCCAAGTTTTGTAATTTGTGTATGTATGGAGTTTGGTTAGAGGGGAGGACAGATCGGTTAAAGACAGTGACATTAAAAAATAGAAATGAAGAAAGATGACTAGAAAAAAAAGAGAAGGAAAGAAAAGAAAAGAAAAGAAAAGAAAAGAAAAGAAAAGAAAAGAAAAGAAAAGAAAAGAAAAGAAAAGAAAAGAAAAAGAAAAGAAAAGAAAGATGAAAACCATCTGATCTATGCTTTGAAATACTTGAGATCTACTTGGTTATCTATGTGTGAGCCAGGTAAGTGCCAGGCATATGATTAAATGGGTATATGTAGCTTTCCAGTGCTTCCCAGATTATCTACAAAGTGAGTGGTCAATACAGCTCAGCAAATAAACTTCAGAGGGGCTCAGAGCCAGAGCCTCTTCTATGGGGGAAAAGTCACGCCAGCACTCAAGAGTACATTTTAGGCAATTCTCTGCTGAGTCACATTGACATACTCTTCTGATATTCTCGTCTTGCAGAGTCATCCAGGATACTAGAAAAAAAAATTACATGTTGATATTTTATCCAATTTTAGAACATGTGTATGGATGATATTGCATTGGGAATCTAGAAAAAGTAAATGTTCTTATTATTTCTTTTGAAGTATCATGAAGTATTTGGGTTGAAATTAGTCATTGGCAAAAGTATAATGTTTAAATTAATAAATATAATTGATAAAAACATTTAAAGAACATATTTTTGATGGACTTTCCAAACGTTCTGCTTCAGAATAGAATAGAAGGAACATATCAACTTTGAAGACATTCAGATAGACATTCAGATATTAACTCATCCTTTAATTTGGGGATTAATTAATCAGATTAGTTAATCTCTTTGATAATAATTTACTCTATGAGCAGAATTCAAATCATATTACTTCCTTCTTTGAATTGTTCTGTGAATTGAATAAAGTAACATTTATACTATTTGTAAATCACTGAATACAAAGTTTGAACCATGATAAGTGCTAAAGGAATGTTGGTTGATTGATGATTATGATGATGATGATGTTGAAGAATAAGATGATAATAAAAAAGATGACAAAGCCAGATGGGGAAGATATTCAATAAATATTAGTATGATTTCTTTAGAAAATATCATATTGACTTAATGCAGGATTATGAAGTGTTGTATGTAGGAACCATGACTGGGGTCAATTTCAGAAGTGTAGTGAGTAGACTTAATTCACAAAATGAAATAATAATTTTTTTAAAGATTTTATTTATTTATTGAGAAAAAGAGAGAGAAAGAGAGAGTAAGCATGTGCAAGCAGGGGGAGGAGTAGAGAGAGAGGAAGAGAAAGCTCAAACTGACTCCCTGCCGAGTGCGGAGCTCTAGCCCAAGACCCTGAGATTATGACCTTGTTGAAATCAAGAGTCTGACACGTAACTCATCGAGCCACCCAGGTGCCCCACACAATGAAATAATATTATGGAGGAGAAATTACATATTGACATTTGGGTTTCATTGAAAATAAATTCCATTCAAGTGGTGGGTTGAAAAAAAAAGAGAGAGAAGGAGGGATGGAAGAGTGGAGGGAGGGAAGGGGAGACCCAGTAACTGGAAAAAGGAGACATAAAATAGGCAATGATCTACAGAACAGCTGCTAAATTGATTTAAGGAGTTCCCCTAAACAATATTTTACTTTTGGCTTAGTACCTTTTTAGTGAACTAGAAATTTGTCCTGTGGAATCTTAAAGAATTAATAATCACTTGATTATGTAGAAGAAATAATATAGAAAATTATAGTGATAATTTGGTAATAAAAAGTTGAACTATCTTAAAAAGTCTTGGTAACATTTAATGGTTAGCAAAATACATTTAAACCACTTGACATGAACATTCAATATTGCCTTCAAAAAAAGAACATCATTTTTTCTCATCTTCTAAGCTTTATGACTCTTTGAAGAAATGTTAGCTTTAATATATAAAAGAATCTTTAAGGCAGGTTTGTTGTATTGTAAGAGTAAGCTTCCCTGAAGGAAATGTCAGAGATCATATGCCGTGATATTGGAGAGCTTATTTCCTGAAAGTCTGTCAAGAATTTCTAAGAAATGTGTGCCCTCCTCTCAACTAAACCAAGAATGCTTATTCTAATATAGAAAAAAAGCCAGACCTGTATTTTGCACTGTGGAAATAAGACGGTAAGGATTTTTTAACTGTTTTTATAACCTAAGTAACTTATATCTTTTTTTTAAGATTTTATTTATTTATTTGACAGAGAGATCCCAAGCAGGCAGAGAGGCAGGCAGAGAGAGATGGGGAAGCAGGCTTTCTGCTGAGCAGGGAGCCTGATGCGGGGCTTGATCCCAGGACGGTGAAATTATGACCTGAGCCCAAGGCAGAGGCTTTAACCCACTGAGCCAGCCAGGCGCCCTTATAATCTAAGTAATTTTTAAAGTACAATTTTTTGTAGAATTAAAGAATTCTTCTGTAAAAAATCCTAAACTCTAAAAACCTCAGGGGATGCCTGGGTGGCTCAATCATTAAGTATCCAACTCTTGATTTTGGCTCAGGTCATGACCTCAGGGTCCTGATATTGAGCCACACATCAGGCTCTGTGTTGAGCTTAGAGCCTGCTTAAGATTCCCTCTGTCCCCTCCTTCTGCCCTTTCTCCCCACTTACACATGTGCAGTACATGTGTGCATATGGGTGCTCTCTCTCTCTCTCTCTGTAATAAACAGACTTCAGAAGGTAGAAGTTTTAAAAATATCTGTTAGTATATTTTATACTTTATAAGGAAAACACATTCTTCAGCTTTATGTTTTAGTGATGTGAAAGCTGGTTATATGGCATCTGCTCTTCTCTCTCTCTCTCTCTCTCACACACACACACACACACACACACCTTTTATCTGGGCATATATGATACTACTATGTGGTATTAGTATAAATATTATACAACTATATTAAAATATATGCATGTGTGTGTTTTTAAATTTTTCTTTGCCACGGCAATCTCAAGATTATCCACTAAATTGCATTTCTTACTTCTGATAAGCATATTCATTGGAAATTCTGATATTTATTAAAATGAGAAATTATTACAAAATTATTTAAGTGGTATTGAAAGGATATTGTTTTAGATGTGAAGTAATGAAATTTGATTTGGGTGATATTTTTAAAAATTTATTGCTTTTCTTTAAAAATGCTTTTTGGGTCATAATTTCATATTATAAATTGGGAAATGACTTCCTTACTTATTAACAAAATTTTCAGAAAGGAACAGTGTTATCTATGTTTAAAACCCTTAAAAATAACTTAATGTACAGGGTTTTTCAGAATAAATTTTCTTCAATGAATATTTGAAATATTTGATGAGCTGGAAAAGTATTTATAAATGTTGAATAATGCAACCTATTGGTTTGAGCTTAGTCTTCAGGTTTTTTGATATCTGAGTTGTCTTTTATAATATGAATATGAATGTGTTATAATTGTTGCTTTTGTTGCACAATTCAATTGAATTTTTTCTTATATTTTCTCTTGTATTTATATTTCTTATATGTAATGCTGCTGATAAAATAGAATTTTGATGATATTGTTAACACTATTTGAGGCCCCACTGTTCGTTTATAAGATACTGTCTTAGGAATAGAAAAGACTGAAAAAGATACCAGGCTTAAGACATAAAAGGATATATGCTTTCAATAGACCTCTGTAGGATGTAATTGAACATCCTCTCTCATGTTGTTCTATAGGAGCTCAGCAACTAATTAATTTGTCCTCAGCATTTTATTATATATTACTTCATAAATCTGAGACCATTTTGCTTTTTACCATTTCTATAGTATTCAATACTAATTGGTTTATGATAAATAATCTTGCCTTTTGTTGGTTCTTTGCAATGCTGGTGGTGAATGATGGATTAATATAAAAATAATTGAAGACTAGGGGCACCTGGGTAGCTCAGTCGGTTAAGCATCTGACTCTTGGTTTCAGCTCAGATCATGATCCCAGGTTGTGAGATTGAGTCCCGCATCAGGCTCTGTGCTCAGTGTGGAGTCTCCTTCCGATTCTTTCTCTCTGCCCCTTCCCACTTGCAAGCATGCATGCTCCCTCTCTCAAATAAAATATAATACATTTTTTAAAAGATTTTATTTATTTATTTGAGAGAGGGAGAGAGTGTGTCTGAGTAGAGTAGAGGCAGAAGGAGAGGAAAGAATCTCAAGCAGATTCCCTGCTAAGCATGGACCTTGATGTGAGGGTCCATCTCACAACCCTGAGACCATGACCTGAACCAAAATCAAGAGTCAGACGCCACCCAGGCACCCCTGCATATAGTATTTACATTATGTATACTTACTCTATTAAGGGAAACATTTTCATCCATGTGCTTGCCTCAATTTATTTTAAAATTACACAAATATTTTAACAAGAGTGGTATTATTTTGATAACAATATAATTCATTTTAAATGAAAACATAGGAACAAATGGGTAAAAATCAAAACACAGTAAATAAGCTATGTGATAAATCATTATTTTTAAAATCTCAATTAAATAATACCAATGTCAATATCTGACACAATGTTTTCATTCTATTTGTTATTTTTTTAAAGTTTTTTATTTTTATTTTTTAAATAAATAAATAAATTTTATTTTTTATATATAAATTATTTTATATATAAATATATAATTATATATAATACATTTTATTTTTAAATAAATAAAAATTTATTTTTTATTTATTTTTATTTTAAAGATTTTATTTTTTATTTTTATTTTATTTTTTTTATTTAATTTATTTATTTGACAGACAGAGATTACAAGTAGGCAGAGAGGCAGGCAGAGAGAGAGGGGGAAACAGGCTCCCTGCTGAGCAGAGAGCCCAATGCAGGGTTCGATCCCAGGACCCTGAGATCATGACCTGAGCTGAAGGCAGAGGCTTTAACCCACTGAGCCACCCAGCTGCCCCTCTATTTGTTATTTTATATCATGTATTTTTTTGACATTTCTATAAAGTTTTTCCAAGTTTTATTCAGTAAGCATAAATGTATTGCATGCAAATATGCAAAGTATCATGTAGACATTGGGTAATATGATAATGATTAAACTACAACTTTGTTATCAAAGAGTCCACAAGATAATAGGAGGCCAGTCAACATACAGGCCACAGAAATATTACATGGCACAATATAAAGCGTACAATGGAGGAATTTTGGAAGAGACAAATCAATCAGGTGGATTGCCTGATATAGGCTCACATATGCCTATATGTGAGGCATATACGTTAAGTATTAAAAGACGCATCCAAATTAATAAGGAGAAAGAACAGTGTTGGGGAGAGGAGGTAGAGCAATGAGGGAAAGTAACATGCCTGCAGAGCCAGAATAAAGGGGAAGAGGACACTGGAATTCGAAATTGTGTTAAAATCAAATGAATGTTTAAGTGAAGGCTATTCTGCATCATCCTTGGCCGTTTATCCTGAAAAGAATGCAGAACATCCCAGAGATTGCAAAAAAGGATGTGATAACCCACCTTATATGTTCTAGAAAAGTTTATTACTGCTGAGTAATAAACATAGTGAGCATTCGTACATGTCGTGAGCAGCATTTGAATTCTTTGCAAGAAGTACATCTTGCTTGTGAGATGTTTTGGAATACAGAAAAATATGTTGCCCTGAATTGTAGTGTTTTTTACCCCTAGTAAAAAATAAGCTTCCTAAGAATGGGAACTTTTACTCCACACAGAGTATTTTACATAAAAAGATATTAATGGATTTGAATTCACCGACAGTTTCCCCCCTGTCTGGGTTTGTTCGGATGCATGCCCGATTCCACGGAATGCAGTTTTAACAGGAAATAGTGGTTCTTTGTGGATGCTGCTGCTCTTTTCCCTCAGCAACAATCAGTTTCACTGACTTCTATTTTGGCCTTTAAAAAGAAAAAAAAAAAAAAAAACACTAAAAAAAACATTAATTATAGGCACCTCAGTGAGATAAGAAGATGAATTGACTTTCCTGTTTCTACATACCAATATCTCAGTGGCAAAATAAAGTATTTTTCCCTCCTCTCTTTTAAAGGGGATTATTTTGTAGAAGTTCCACGCTACCTAGAAATTGGTAGTGTTTATTGCTTGTCTCTAATGGAAATTACATTTTATGGGGAATTGAGATTGATTATCCTTATCTTGACAAGTGAAGATTGAGGGCGTGTACTATGGAATAGTGTACAGACTCAACAGTGAAGAGGAAATGTTTAACACCTTAGTTACTAGGTGTTGAAGGCCTGGATAACAGAAGGGTCTATTTGATGCAACCATTTCTAATTTTAAAATTCACAATATTTAAGATCTATATAGCGAATTATTATGCTTTTGCTGATTTATTTTCCTCAAAACAACAAAAGATCTCACTTTATTGATTAAAAGATATCTGTTTGGTCTCAATTTTGTTTATCTATTGAGGATAATAAAGGAAGAAGTAGGACAAACAGGATTATTGTGAGAAACTTAACTGTTTTCCTAACATCAAGTGTAAGAAAATACTTAGTAATTCATAATAATGCTGATCAAATATATCACTCTTCACCCTCACACTATATTCCTAGAAATTAATAATAAAAATAATACATTTTCTAATAATACAAAATATTATCTTAGCAATATAGTTTTTATAAAATATAAATTTCAAGCCTAATTATATTATAATTTAGTTGTATCTGTAAAATCATCTATAGAATTATTAAACTATCTAGATGCCTTGTATTATGTTCATTGTCTTAACACCAATGACCTAAAAAATGATATAAAATAACCAAGACCAGTTATATGGAAAATAAGTTCTGGAGCCACAATATACAGCGTGGTGACTAGAGTTAATCATGCTGTACTGTATATTTGAAGTTGCCAAGAAAGTAGATTGTAGAAGTTCTCATCACAAGGAAAAAAAACAAACAAAAAACTATATGTGAGGTGACAGATGTTAACTAAACTTACTGTAGTAATAATTTCATAATACATGCAAATGTATATGATATTAAATCATTACATTGTACACATTAAACTGTTACAATATAAGTCATTTATATCTTAATAAAACTGAAAACATTTTGTAAAAAATAACGGAGACATAAGAATTTTATCTTATTCCTAATTTGTAAGCCAAATTTTAAAAATGACATGAGATTATATAAATACGTATATAATGACACAGCTGCTGAATCTCATTATATAATCTCATTATTTCAATGTCAAGACACCTAAGGATTAAATATCATACTGAACTTCAGAGAATATTAATTGAATATAATTTTGAATGGACTGATGTAGAGATCTTACGACCTAGATGCACAGAGAAAAGCTCACCTTCCTGATGATATTGTAATACTGTCACTTATATTTCAGTACTCAAGAGTGATTTTTTGAATTCTAAAGAGTGTTTGAAGCTAGATTATGAATACCCTCAGAGGAAGAAACTCCAGCATTGTACAACCATTTAATATCTTTATTATTATCATTTAGTTATCGACTTGCACTCCAGCTGACAACTAGTATCTAACACGTAGTGTATTTTGACACAGGGGAGGTCAGTAAGCTTGAAGCATGAGACCATTGCCTGGAGAAGGTTCCCCTGGTTAAGCACTGTGCACCCAAAGTGTAGCAAGGAAGACTATTCACCCAGGGGAAATGAAAACAGGGGTCAATGAGGTAGGTCAGGAGGGCTGTAGGAGCAGAAAAGGACAGTGATTACCTGGGCTTATTTCATGATTTTGCCTAAGGCAGGGCTCGACCTCAAGTAGCAGTAAGTATGTTCCCATCGTTGTTGCACTAGCAGTAATCTATAACATTCAGTTAATTTGCTTCACCTACTGAACAAGATGGGTTCCTTAGTTGTCATTGTGAATGTAATACCTGAACATGCAGGGTCATAGAGAAAACTGAACCTGTGGGAAATCGTTTGGCTTAATAGCATTTTATCTGGAAGATCAATGTACAAATCTCTTTGAATTTAAATTATTGACCATCTTTATTTTATTAAATATTTATACATTGTCTGAAGGGGAAGATTTACTGATCATTTGTACAATTGGAACCAGAGATAATTTCATTATATAATATGATATACATTAGATTTTTTAAAAGACTTTTATGTGAAATAGATATATATTCCTGAAATAGAAAAAAATATTTGTTACTGTTTTACTATGCAATGGAAGTTTGAAATCCAGTTTATTTAGAAATGTATTATTGAATAATAAATTAACTAACATGAAGTTTTTGATATTATAAAGGAACAAAAAATGCACTTTGTCTTTCAAAAAACTTTAAAAAGAATTTGTCATGACACTATTATTTTTTAATTGCAGTCCGTAAACAATTTTAGGTTGTAGTGTTTATGACATAGTTTTAATAGATCAGCATACTTTGTAAGTGTGGGTTTTATATTTGTATATTGTGTTAGGAAATCACAAAACTAGATTTTGTATGCAATATATGGAATTTTTTAAGACTAACGTGGCACAAATATTACTTCAGATTTCACATGTCCATTGAATGTACTCGATAAACATTTGTGGAATGAAAGTGTATCTAATTCCTCGTGGCAAATATTTCATCTCGGTGTTGTTTCACATGGATGATCAATGCTGAATAACAGCATTAAAGCACTAAAATTAGAATTACATGACAGAAAGGCAGTATGTGATTTCACCATGATCGTCAGAGTTTACTGGATTACAGCATTTTATCCTTCATTTGAGTTACCATCTCAGAACCCGATTACTCCTTACCTTCATTTATGAATCTGAGTAAATGCAGCACTGACCCTGTAGCTATTGCATATTTGACTTTATCCATCACCACTGCTAATGATTATTTGGCTCTGAGGATTAAGTATATCCCCTTCGGTATGCCCGTTCCTGTATTCTGTGAATGAATTAGCCCCTTTGACCTTCCCTAACTGATCAGGGGCACAGTTGTAAATTGCAGATTGGGAGCAATTTTTTATTTCTTTGATGTTTTCAAAGTGACTGAATAATTTCACGCTGAGAGTAAAGTAACTGAAGGTAAAGAATATTTCAAGATATGTGAAGTAAAAGGTGTGAGATGGATAATTAATTACGGGTTTTTTTGTTAATAATGTATCGTGTTTACACCTGCATTCATTCTGTCCTAAAAAAAAAAAACCTGTCCACTAAAAGATGCTTGAAATTTTAAATAGAAATACCAAATGAGGTATGTAGTAGAAATCACACATTATAGTATAAATCACTCTTCATAAATGCTATCGATACAATGGCTAATCCTTTTTCATGTAGAAAGTTACAGTGAAATTAGACAAGCAAAGGCAATATGTAAAATGCTGTTTTTACAGCCCCTAGTGAAGAGTAACTGACAAACTTCATGAGACAGATCCAATAGAGATTCCAATTCAGCTTTTTTGGGTCAGTTTGGGAAGCATATTTAATTTTTAAAAAAAACTTCTGTATAATGAAAGCAGTCATGCCAGCCTTGGTAATTGTCCCAAGACGATGTGTCATTTGTATTTTTTTCCTTCTTTCATTGGGAAGCAAGCATTTACATTGACGTACAGTGAATGTCTACTCTTCTCTTTGCTCGTGGGTTCTGAGAGATTACAGAAGAACTGCAACACTTGCTCTAGCTGTTGTAATAGATTCAAGAACTGCCATTGCAAGAAGAGTTGTGAGATGCTGACCTACAAAACTCAAACACCAAGTTTCCTTGGTTCTTTTTATTTTTGCATCCTCCCTCAGATCTTGAGAGCTATATTTATTTACCACAGAAATATCCTTAGAAACCTGATTTAAACTCACTCTCTGACAACACAAGGTACTGTAAGTGCTCCTTTTCTCTGCGTTTTATTAGATTATGTTAAACCTTCAAATAAAATATCATATATTTGAACATTACAATTTGGTTTTTTTCCTAACCTGAATAAAGATTGGGATGTTGTTTAGTTTATTTTACATATTAAGAGAGGGTGTGCTGAATAAATTAATCATCAGAGTAGATATTTTTGTGGGTGGGGGATATTTGAATCATAAAAGAAAATGTTTTAAGTATCTTCAAAAGTTTAGGAACCAGTTTGAAAATAATTGTATGTTAATTAGACACAATATCTGTACATAAAGGCAATTTAATCGAATCTATTAGGCAACTCTACTTGGCTACATAGTTTGGGATATTATAATCAATTGGACAGAGTAAGGCTGTGTTCTTCATAAGTATCTTTTATTTAAACATTCCATTCCTATTGAGAATATGTATTCAAATTGTTTCTATTAGTACATTTCAGAGTCTTAAGTTCTACTAGATTGGCAATTTTTTGTTTAATTGAACTGTTTTAGGTCTTGTAAAGATTTTGATATTTTTGTTTTTTATTTTTTAATCTTTTTTTAAAAGGATTTTATTTATTTATTTGAGAGAGAGAGAGAGAGATCACAAGTAGGCAGAGAGGCAGGCAGAGAGAAAGGGGGAAGCATGCTCTCTGCTAAGCAGGGGAGATGGGGAGGCTCGATCCCAGGATCCTCAGATCATGGCCTGAAACAAAGGCAGAGGCTTAACCCACTGTGCCACCCAAGTGCCCCTATTTTTTATATCTTATTTTTTTAAATTTTATTTATTTATTTGAGAGAGACAGAGAAGGAGAGTGAGCAAAAGCAGGAGGAAGGGCAGAGGGAGAGGGAGAAACAGATTCCCCACCAAGCAGGGAGCCCAATACCAGCCCAATCCCAGGACCCTGAGATCACTACTTGAGCTGAAGGAAGACCCTCAACTGACTGAGCCACCCAGGTACCCCAAGATTTTGATATTTTTAGAAAATATAAGTTCTGTACCTTAAAACAAACAAACAAACAAACAAACTCTGGAAACTCATTTAAGAAGAATACTCATTTCCCTTCATTGACATCTTTGTTTCTGTCCTAGTCCCATGGTTTCTCAGCACAGAAGCTCAAATATTGCTGACAAACCCATTCGGAAGAGCATTTCCATATATTTTTGCACACTTGTTCCTCATTAGTGGGATAACATAAAAATCATCTCAGTGCTTATCCCCATTTTCTAACAATGTTTTTTAAGTGTACATTGATTATGGATTTGTCCTTACATGGAGAAGTATTATCTTTGGGAAAGTTATGATGATTTCATGTAATATGAGTTAGAAATTGTTAAAAGTTTAAAGGAAAGGGAATTTAAAACCATTCTAAGTAAAGAAGAAGATATTTTTGTGGCACCACAAATTTTTATTGTCCTGAGATTTTGAATCGTTTAAAAATGGTAATGATTTACTATTATTAAGTCTAGACTAATGTTAATTATTTCCTGAGTATTGAAACAATATCATATGGCTATTTCAATTAAATTGTGCATAAAGGAAGTAAAATCTAATATGCTTCCTGAAAATAAAGCTTGACCCTGTGCTTCAAGGTCAACATTCCCTTTTCTCCTTCACTGCTTATACCACCCCTGCTCTTAAGTTTGCATTTTTACTTAATTAACAATAGTGTCCATTTTGTAGTCAAATATATCCACTCAATTTCTTAAAAATACTCAAGCTTGACTAGACTTTATCCCTTAGTCATAAATTAAGTCATATTTTTCTATTGATCTCTACAGTAAGTTTTCTAAGAAAACTATTCAGTTTATGAAATGATATGCATTCTCAAAATCTATTCTCGAAATCTATTTCACATCTGCGTGTATCATTTGTCCTTCATGCACACTCCTGATTAAATAGACTTGTGCTAGTTGTACCAGTCCAGAAGAGAATTTGCTTCATTTGTTTATAGCTGTTTCTCATAGTTCATAAACTACCAGAAGTAGAAAAATTGAAGCAATAGTTATAAAAATGGAAGTAGTTCTATAGCTAAACATTTATTAGTTTTATTTTGGGGAGTTTATTATTCTCACTTGATCCTTGATGGCTTGGTCAGAAAACTAAATAATCAAAGGAAATTTTCTACATCAGATGTCAAATTATGCTTTAAAATCTTATCATTCTAATCTATTGCCCTAAGTATTAGAATGCTTTTTTTTCTCCCTATTTCCCAACCAGCCTTACATTATAAACCTCCACTCAAACTGGGCAAGTGGGAAATGGTAATTCTGTTTCTTTCAACCTCAATACTACTTTTGGATAAGTTATTACTCATATTTCCCTCTTTTAGTTCTCAACTTTAAATATCAGCTATTTTTTATATAGCAGATATAAACTATTCATGTCTAGGAGAATATAATGAACATTTTAAGTCTGAGCAACAACTATATACTCTAGTTATGAATGTATTTATCAGAAAGTAAATTTAATAGTTTGTCTCTATTATCGATCTATCTATATCTATCATCTATCTATCATCTATCTATCTATCTATGTATCTATGTATCTATCTATCTTTCTATCTATATCATTGTTAGTGGAGCAACACAAAAGTAATCTTCATTTAATATTTCATTTGTGACTTGCAGACACAATCATCCATCTACCTAAATGTTTCCAACAAGTTTAGGTACCCAAGGAACCATCATTATTTTTTTTTTCTATCTCCCTTACCATCAATAGAAAGCCAGAGAGTGAGCCCTATATGCTTTAGAAATATCCTCTTCATTCTATGTCTGCCTACATAATTCGGTCTAAGACATCATATACAGTTATTACAACTATCATAGCTGCCTCCCAATGGTATCTGTGCTTCTACTTTCTTCTCATCTCTACATCACTCTAATTTTTCATCATCCAAATTTTCTAATTGTTCTTCAAAAAAGCACATATTGTTAAAACGTCTATACTAACCAAAGCAATCTACATAAAATATAGATTTTAAATGCAATCCCTATCAAAATACCACCAACCTTTTTCATAGAGCTAGAACAAGTAATCCTAAAATTTTTATAGAACCCTAAAAGACCCCAAATAGCCAAAGCAAACTTGAAAAAGAAAAACAAAGTGGGAGGCATCACAATTCTAGATTTCAAGTTTTATTACAAAGCTGTAGTGATCAAGTCAGTATATGGTACTAGGAATATGAGAATTTCTGTTCCAAGATGGTGGAGGAGTAGGAGACGTTAGTTTCTTCTGGTCCCAGGCATTCAGCTAGAGAGCTACTAAATCATTCTGGACACCTGTGAACTCAACCGGAGATCTAAGAATAGCTGCAACTCTACAAATAACAGTGACCACTTTCTGCAAGGTAATAGGTACGGAGAAGTTAATCCAAGGCTCTATATTGGAAGATAAATCTCGAGGAGAGGTACTCACTAGGAGGTGAATCCTAGGTGATGTAGAGATGAGAAGAAAGTAGAAGCTGGCTCCTGGCAAGTGATAGAGCAGCAGAGCACAAAATCAGAACTTTTAGAAGTCTGCTCTAGTGAGGAATATCCCTGCTTGAAAGGCAGTCAGGTGGAGAAGTGGGGGAAATCCTAGGTGAGGCAGTGTGGTCTCAGGATCCCTGGGGTCACAGGAAGAATGGGAGTGCTTGAGTGCAGTAGAGTTCCCAGGCATTGGAGCAGGAAAGCCAGCCGCAATCAGCAAGCCCAGGAGTGGCTTCTATGGAAACTTACACACTATCAAAATGGAAGCAGGAAGGAATAGAAAACCTGAACAGACCCGTAACCAAAAAGGAAATTGAAACAGTAATTGAAAATATCCTAACAAACAAAAGTCCGTGGCCAGATGGCTTCCCAGAGGGAATTCTACCAAACATTTAAAGAATTAACACCTATTCTTCTGAAGCTGTTTCAAAAAATAGGAAGGGAAGGAAAACTTCCACTCTTCTTCTATGAAGCCAGTATTAAGTTGATCCCCAAATCAGACAAAGATCCCACCAAAAAGAAAACATATAGACCAATATTCCTGATGAGCATGAATGCCAAAATTCTCACCAAGATACTGGCCAGTAGTATCCAACAGTATATTAAAAGAATTATTCACCAAGACCATGTGGGATTCACTCATAGGCTGCAATGGTGGGTCAACACCCACAGATCAATCAATGTGATACACTACATTGATAAAAGAAAAGACAAGAAGTATATGATCTTCTCAATAGATGTAGGAAAAGCATTTGACAAGGTACAGCATCTTTCTTGATTAAAATTCTTCACAGTGTAGGGATAGAGGGAACATACTTCAATACCACAAAAGCCATATATGAAAAGCCCACAGCAAATATCATTCTCAATGGGGAAAAACTGAGAGCTTTTTCTTTAAGATTAGAGAACATGACATGGATGTCCACTCTCACCACTGTTGTTTAACACATACTAGAAGTCCTAGCTTCAGCAATCAGAAAACAAAAAGAAATAAAAACCATCTAATTGGCAAAGAAAAAGTCAAGCACTCACTCTTCACAGATAACATGATACTCTATGTGGAGAACCCAAAGACTCCATCCAAAAATTTCTAGAACTCAGGAAGTCAGCAAAGTGGCAGGAAATAAAATCAATGCACTGAAATCAGTTGCATTTCTTTACACTAACAATGAGACAGAAGAAAGAAATTAAGATATCAATCCCATTTACAATTGCACCAAAAACTACAAGAGATGTAAGAATAAACGTAACCAAAGAGGCAAAGGATCTGTACTTAGAAAACTATAGAACACACATGAAAGAAATTAGGGAAGATGCAAAGAAATGGAAAACATTCTATGCTCACGGATTAGAAGAACAAATATTTTTTAAATGCCCATGCTACCTATGCAATCCCTAACAAAATACCACCAACTTTTTTTCACAGAGTTGAAACAAAGAATCCTGAAATTTGTATGGAAGCAGAAAAGATTCTGAATAGCCAAAGGAATGTTGAAAAAGAAAAACAAAGTTGGTGGCATCACAATTCCTGACGTCAAGCTCTATTACAAAGCTGTAATCATCAAGACAGTGTGGTACTGGCACAAAAATAGACATGTAGATCAATGGAATAGAATAGACAATCCAGAAATGGACCTTCTACTCATGTTCAACTAATTTTGAACAAAGCAGGAAAGAATATCCAATGGAAAAAAGACAGTCTCTTCAACATATAGTGGTTGGAGAAAATGGACAGAGACATGAAGAAGAATGAAATGGGACCATTTTCTTATACTATACCATAAGTAGACTCAAAGTAAATGAAAGACATAAATGTGAGACAGGAATCCATCAAAATCCTAAAGAAGAACACAGGCAGGAACCTCTTCGACCTCTGCCACAGCAACTTCTAGCTGTACACTTCTCCAAAGGCAAGGGAAACAAAGATAAAACAAACTATTGGGACTTCATTGAGATAAAAAGCTTTTGCATAGCAAAGGAAACAGTTGACAAAACCAAAAGACAACTGATAGAATGGGAGATGATATTTACAAATGTCTTGTCTCTTAAAGGGCTGGTATCCAAAAGTTGTAAAGAACTATCAAACTCAATACCCAAAGAACAAATAATCTAGTCAAGAAGTGGGCAGAAGATATAGACAGATATTTCTCCAAAGAAGACATACAAATGGCCAACAGACACATGAAAAAAATGCTCAACATACTCATTGTCAGGGAAATACAAATCAAAACCACAATGAGATACCATTTCACAATGGTCAAAATGTTTAAAATTAACAAGTCAGGAAATGGCAGATGTTGGTGAGGATGCCGAGAAAGGGGAACCCTCTTACACTGTTGGTTGGAATGCAAGCTGGTGCAACCACTCTGGAAAATAGTATAGTTTCCTCAAAAAGTTGAAAATAAAGCTACCCTATCATCCAGCAATTGCACACTACTGGGTGTTTACCCGAAGACACAAATGTAGTGGTCTGAAGGACTCCTGCACCCTAATGTTTATAGCAGCAATGTCTACACTATGGAAAAAG